>CM047812.1:14141150-14648996 GCA_026214975.1 Gentiana macrophylla | reverse complement strand
GGAGGTGCATTTCGAGAAAGACACCTAATGAGGGATGGATGTTGTTTGAAGATATTGCAAAGTATATTTATGCCCCTACCTATGCAGGTGCGTCCAATCAGAAAAGCTCGACTGCAGGGAAGTATGAGGTAGATGAGACCACGTCTCTAAAAGCTCGATTGGCGCACTCTGAAGCAAGTGACGGCAATGAATGTTCAAAGTCTTGTGTGTGACAATTGCCATGGCCAAGGCCATCGTAGTAATCAATGCCAGCTTGACCCGATCTCACAGGTCAAAGTTGTTCAAAACAATGTTGTTTGCCAAAATTGCGATACCGTTGGACACACATTCCATCAGTGTCATCTATTGTTGCATTCAGAGGAGGTGAATGCATTCAATTTTCAAAATTATCGACCTTCGGGTCAGAATCAAAACACTCAAGGGTTCAATTATAACCGGAACCACCCTGGTTTCCGATGGAGTGACCCTTCTGGGGCAAAGAAACCCCATCGATTTCAGGCCCCTAGGCCTAATCAAAGCAATTTTCAATCCAACTATCGACCAAAGATGGAACACCAATCCACCGCAAAATCAAAATCAATCATTTGAGATCTTAGAACAAAAGTTGAGTGAGAAAATCACGCCAACACTCAATTGGAAAATGCTTTAAGTACTCGACCAAGATGGTGAGAAATTTGGAGGTGCAAATGGGATGACTTCGGGCGACAAGCAAGTCGACCTCGTGGTCATTTGCCGAGTTTTATCGAGAAGAACCCCCGAGGGGTTAATCTGGTCCAAAATGACCAAAATACTTGCACCGATCTGGCCCCACCATGGAGCTATGGTCAAGATGAGCTGAATGCTATAAATCTGAGGAGTGGGAAAGCGGTTGGCAGTCAGGCCAACCAGGGAAACGAGTAGCCCCTCCTGCGAATAGAGACGTAGGAGGGGAAGATCTTTGTTCTCCTCAGAAGGATGTTGGGACTACTATTGATCCAAGTGAAAGAGAAAATTCTGAAGAAAAGGTGAGAGTTGAGAATGCTGATGATATAGAGAAGAGTGCTGAGAAGAAGTCAGAATCTAAGTTGAGTTCTGGGAAGCACGTGAGGTGGAAGGATAGGAAGACAAAGCAATCAATGATAAGACAAAGAAAGAAGAACTTCACCGAGGAAGACTTTGCTGATCTCCCTTACCCACCTAACAAGAACAAGCTGTCATTAACAGTCGATAAAGAGTATAAGAAGGTTATCGACTTGCTCAAGAATACCGAGGCAAACATTCCATTAGTTGATCTTTTGGTAGGAATGCCAAAGTATACAAAGTTTATAAAGGACACAGTAAGTTCGAAAAAGAAGCTTCAAGAGCTCGAGCACATAGTGTTGAATGGAGAATGTTCCGCAATCGGCCAGACTAAACTTCCGGTGAAGTGTCCTGACCCTGGTAGATTTACGATTTCATGTACTATCGGGAACAGGGATTTCCACATTGTTCTATGCGATTCGGGAGCATCAATCAATCTGATGTCTACGTCAATCTTCCAATCTCTTGGATTGGATCAATCTATTACTCCTAGACCTATTTCTCTTCAACTTGCAGATAGAAGTGTGAAATATGCAAGGGGAATTGTAGAAGATGTATTGGTCAAGGTTAAAACTTCATATACCCGGTGATTGGGTAGTCATGGATATGACCAATGATGAGAAAACCCCTTGATCCTTGGAAGACCTTTTCTTTGCTTGCCCGTGCCTTATTAGATTCCTACAGTGGCGAAGTAACCCTACAGTTGGAAGATGAGAGCATAAAGTTCAATGTGGGCAATGCAGTGAAGCACCCGTCCAGTGCCACTTGTTTAGCTATTGAAGAAGATTTCACTGATGAGTATGATAAACAAGTATTCATGGGTAGTTGGGATGAGGAAGAATTCAATAAACTATCTGCAACTTGGACTAATGAGGAGTGGATAAAATTTTTAGAAGAGATTGACAAGGAAAGTTACGATTACCACGAGGTGGTAGGAAAGAAGATGAGGAGAGGCATGGTGATATGCCCAGATTTGCAAAGGAGATGAGGCCCTGTCTGTTTGGGAGGCCATGATGCTTCAGAGCCCTTATGATAAGCTTGGAGATCCAGAGCTTAAGGGAGATAAATTGAGACCAAGTGTGGAGGAGCCACCATCAGATTTAGTGTTGAAACCCTTGCCTCAACACTTGAAATACATTTTTCTGAGGAACGGTGATAAGCTCCCTTTGATCATTTCATCTAAGTTAGAACCGAAGGAGGAAGAAAAGCTTATCAAAGTGCTGCAAGATAATATCCTCGTCTTTGGTTGGCAAGTGGGAGATATCAAGGGGATAAGCCCTGATATCTGTATGCACAAGATCGGGACTGTTGAGGGATCGAAGAAGGTGCGCGATGACCTCGAGAGAAGGCTAAACCTCACATGCAGGAAATCGTTAAGAAGGAAATCATCAAATTGCTTGACATGGGTATCATCTACCCAATAGCCGATAGTGAATGGGTGAGCCCCACTCAGGTGGTGCCAAAGAAAGAGGATTACTATTGAAAAGAATGAAAAGGGGAAGAGATTGCCTTACGACAAGTCACTTTGGTTATAGAATTTGCATCGACTACTGAAGACTAAATGAGGTAACTTTAAAAGACCACTTTCCTTGCCATTCATTGACCAACTCCTTAAGAGGCTTAGTGGAAAGCAATTTTATTGTTTTTGGATGGCTATTACGGATACTTTCGGATAGCTATCGACCCCATTGATCAAGAAAAGACTACATTCACCGCCCTCTGGTGGTACCTTCGCTTATCGAAGGATGCCATTTGGTCTCTGTAACGCACTGGCTACATTTCAAAGATGTATCTTGGCTATCTTCAATGGTTTAGTGGAGAAGGTGATGGAGATTTTTATGGATGACTTCTCCGTGTTCGGGACAGTTTAGACCACTTTGTTTACACAATCTTGATAAAGTTACGTCCGGTGCATAGAGAAGGACTTAGTCTTAAATTGGGAGAAGTGCCACCTAATGGTGGAAGAAGGAATTGTTCTTGGACACAAAGTGTCCAAGGAAGGTATAGAGGTTGACAAAGCGAAGGTAAAATCTATTGAAAAATGACATACCCCAAAAGCGTAAGAGAAGTAAGAGGATTCTTGGGTCATGTCGGATTCTATAGGCGGTTCATTAAAGACTTTTCTAAGATAGCAAAGCCTTTGTCAACTCTCTTAAGAGAGGATGTGAAATTTGTTTTCACCCCGAGTGTGAAAGAGCTTTTAAAGAATTAAAAGACAAGTTGATTACCTCGCCAATTCTTATAGCACTGACCGAAAGCTCCATTCGAGCTTATGTGTGATGCTTCTAATTATGCAGTCGGAGCGGTGCTAGGTCAAAGAGTGGACGGCAGGTTCCAACCTATCTACTACGCTAGTCACACTTTAAACCCAGCACAAGTAAATTATGCAACAACTGAGAAGGAGTTGTTGGCAGTAGTTTTTGCCATGGATAAATTTAGAAGCTATTTGCTTGGGTCAGAAGTCACGGTCTGGACAGACCATTATGCATTAAAGTATCTGTTGAGCAAGGTTGATGCCAAGCCTCGTTTGATGAGATGGATCTTGATTTTACAAGAGTTTGACGTTCATATCCGGGACAAGAAAGGTAACAAGAATGTGGTAGCTGATCACATGTCTCGGCTGACCGATGATCCTCAGGTAGAGTCAGATGAAATTGGAATTGATTTTCCAACTAAGCAACTCATGACTATTGATGTGTGCGAGGTTGCTCCTGCCCGTACTGGAAAAGGTTCTCCTTGGTTTGCACCTTTTGCAAACTTCTTGAGCGGCATATATTTGGACCCTGACCTGACATATCAGCAAAAGAAGAAATTCTTTTCGGATTTGAACTATTATGTGTGGGACGAACCTATTCTCTTCAAGCGTTGTAAGGATGGATTACTCCGTATGTGTGTCCCTGAGTTCGAGCAGAGGGACATTATAGAGCAATGCCATGACGGACATGTGGGAGGTCACTATGGAGCTGGGAAGACTGCTGCGAAGATTTTTCAGTCCGGCTTCTACTGGCCGACAATTTTTAAGGATACAGAGAACTTTGTAAAAGGGTGTGACCGGTGCCAGCGCACCGGTAAACTTTCTCGGCGAATGGACATGCCCCTCCACCCCATTCAAGAATGCAAGGTTTTCGACGTATGGGGTATTGACTTCATGGGACCATTTCCATCCTCGTATGGGAACAAGTACATTCTCAGTGCTGCGCCGACTACGTGTCAAAGTGGGTAGAGGCAATAGCAACATCAGCGGGAACGACCACAAGGTGGTCAAGAACTTTCGAGGAAAAATATTTTTACACGGTTTGGTCTGTCCACGAGCTCTCATCGGTGATTGAGGAACTCACTACGCAATACTCCATTAGTAAAGATTTTAGAACGATATGGGGTAAAACACAAAGCTGCTACCCCTTATCACCCCTCAGACGAGTGGACAAGTTGAAGTAAGTAATCAAGCTCGAAAACCATTCTTGAGAAGACGGTGAATTCTCATAGGATGGGTGGAGCGGCCGGATGTTGTACTGCGGGCCTACAGATGACTTTCAAAACTCCTATCGGCACGTCTCCGTTTCAGATGGTTTATGGTAAGGCCTGCCACCTGCCAATCGAGCTTGAACACAGAGCATTCTGGGCTATTAAATTCTTGAACTTCGACAGCCAGTTATGCAGAGAAAGCGATTGTTGCATTTGCGGGAGCTTGATGAGTTCGAGACTCTGTGCCTACGAGAGCTCAAGAATCGGTAAGGAGAGGACTAAGCTTCTTCACGACAAGAAAATCAAGCATAGAGAATTCAAAGCGGGCGAATGGGTTTTACTATATAATACCATGTTACATCCGCTTTTCTGGTAAGCTACGCACCCGTTGGTCCGGCCTTTTCAAATCTCGAGTTTTTCCTAGTGGAGCAAATCGAATTGAAAAATAAGCGGGGTGAGTTGTTCAGAGTAAATGGTCATCGTTTGAAACACTATATTGGTCAACAAAAGGAACGACCGGTGGTTTTCCATCTAAAAGACGTCCTTAGTCAAGATAACTCCAATTCTTCGGCACCTGATGATTTACGTCTCTGTGAATTCTTTGAAGATGTTGTGATTTCTGATGTTACACCTCGGCTTGCGGAACTGAAACCTAAAAAGAAGAAGAGAAGAACCATAGGAACAAAGTGGATTCAGAAGTTTACTGATATGGCCGATACATTGGCGAGACTTTGTTTTTGTGGGATCCATACTGTTGACCCCGAGAAAGTTGAGAATGATTCCGGGAAGAGGCCTCACTGGCCTGACCCGGGTTGAAATTTCATTGTTTAGTCGAGCTCCCGACTATAATTAAGCCCTACTAGGATGGTAACCTAGATATCTTTCCCTTTTTGTTTTTAGTTTATTTCTATTTAGTCGAGCAAACGACGTAAAACAAAAGCGCTACCGGGAGGCAGCCCGTTAATAATAATAATAATTTGGATAAGACTAGTTTTAATGAAATGTAGAATCTGTATAATGGAAGATGAACACAAAACGCAACCAAGTCTCAGGATGAATGTTTTGAATATCATTAAAGAGGGAACGATTAGGTGGTTATCCGAAAATCCCGATGGAGAACAAAGAAAAAATTCAAATGCTTCATTTTTTTTTTTGGACTTAGGTTGTTAGAATGGTTTAACCCTTGAGGATCTGGGTATAAAAAACTCACTACATTTCATTTTATGATCTAGTAGGAATATCTGACTATGAATTAAAGATATATGCTCATATGCTACTCTCTATAATACGTATATGCTTAGATATCCTATGTTTTCCCTGTATGGTGATTTTTCCATCTAAGCGGTTATTTCGTGTGCTTGTGTCAAACTTTTCTACGCGATATGTTATATTCCCCCGTGTCCCCGAGATATTTCCGTGTTTGTCAAGTGTGCAGGATATATGTGATAGCAATTGTGTGCTCGCAGGCAATTGATTTTCCGGTGGATGGTCCACAGTTTACTGCTTTCATCGAGCATTTCTGGAGCTGATTCTAGGCCACTTCCAGAATTGCCACTATCGAACTACAATCAGCTAAGTTCTTTATCTTTTTACATTCTGCACAACCTGAGGACACGTTGTGATTTAAGTGTGGGGGGGAATAGTCGGTTATGTGTATCTACCATTTGCTTAATTCATTATGTTCTATGCTAAATGGGCTAAATTTTCAAATTTTTGTTTAGTCCCGAGTAAGCAATGCATATCTTTGTTCGGTTCTTTATAGTCATTGATGCTGTATACCGTATGTTCAGTAAGTTGGTTGTTTCACCCGATATATTTTTCACGAGCCATAGTGAATGATGAGCTAAAATATAAAACTATACCCCTTTGGATTAGTGATAGTTGATTATCTTATAAGTCATGTGCTTAGTGCTAACGTATGTATCGTGAGAATTATGATAGTTTGTGTTTAGATCCAAATTATGTTATACTGCGAATATCTTAGGTTTGAATGTGATAAGTAAAACGTAACTATTGTATTTTTAAGCTGAATTTAATGGAATTAATTTTGTATGTCGGATGTAGCTACCAATGATTTGAGTGCGGTAGGGTGTTATCATGAAACGTCCTATACCACTATGAGGTTTAAAAGCTCCTGACTGCCTGATGATAGTAGTCCAGCTAGGGTGTTATCCCGAAACATCCTATTGCTGGGAATGAGGGCATATGCTACACATGAAAAAAAAAGAAAAAAAAAAGAAAGAAAAAAAAAGAGTTAGATAGGTATTAATGTATTCGATCTCACTTCATTACGCTTGCAAGATAGTCGATTTTGGCAATGAGTTCGGATATGTTAGTATTCTATAAAATAAAATAAAATAAAAAAAAACAGAGCATTTAGTAAAAGACTTAGTTATCGTATACATTATCCCTAGTATAAACTGACAGATATGCTGTAGGGATTATCCTCTGAGTATATCAGAAAGGACCTCGATACATTCTATCATTCTTTTCGGGATATGTCACGTTTTGTAGGGTACATCTTATAAGTATCATTTATTACTAGTTTGAAGGGGGTATTAGCTAGTTTGTTTTGAATTTTCGAGTTTGGACTTAGTGGAAGCTTGTTATGGCTATGCACACACACCGGGGTGAACTTCTAATCTATTGACTACGCGTTATATTTGCTGAGGTGTCTATCTTTTCTGAGTCTTGATTTTTGTTTTGTTTTGCTCGGGACGAGCAAAAGTTAAGTGTGGGGGAGTTGTTTAGGGTGATTTTACATGATTTATAACGTTATATTTTATAACGATTTCCTCCATATTTATACTATTTGCATAGAAATTGAGCGTTAAATCGATTTATTGAGCAAATGAGGTTTTAAACGGTTTAATTGCAAAAGTGATTGATTTATGTGTTTTTATCGTTGGTTTTATGTTTATTTGGATGTTGTTACACTTTGAAATATTTTGGATATCTTGTAGATGCATATTTTCGATCTAAAAGAGGTGTTTAGATGATTAGAAGAAGATGCCACAAGTTTACGAGTTCAACGGAGCAAATTTTCCTAAGTACTTAAATCGTTACATATTTTCGACGGAGATTTGACTCAGCTTAGAGGCATTTTCAGGGGAGGACTTCTTAATGAAAGTTGTAGATCTTCAAATAATCTTTCCAACGCATTTTGAATCAAGTCAATCGGAATTCTACAACTCAAATGGTGGTCAAGTGGCTAATTGATTCGATTTCATAAAAATCCCGAAATATCTTCGGAGGACAACGGGGTAATCAAAAAGGCGTTTTTTGGAGAAGAATCCTTCATGAAAGTTGTAGAGTTTTCCGAGATCTTAATTTTGGCATTTCGTTTGCAATTTTTGGATGTCTACAACTCAAGATATGAATTTTAGAAGTTTTAATCCAAATTATATATCGAATACGACAACAAAAACGGTTACAGCAAATCTTTGAAGATCTTGCAATTATGATCCCGGACCGTTCCGGCCTAACCACCGGCCCGTTCCGGCCCTTCAACATTTGCCTATATAAAGGATCATTCAGCAAGCAGAGAAGATCGCATCATAATATATATATACTCTGTATATATATATATATATATATATATATATATATATATATATATATATATATATATCCCTCTTTTCTTTTAATTTTTAGCTATGTATAAAGGCGTTATGTCGAAATAAATGTAGTAATAATAGTATCGTTGTAATGCTCGGGAAATTATTAGAAGTTCGGTGTTATTGAAGTTGTTATTTCTGGAGAATACGGCCCTGATTCTGCACTCATAGTCGAGAATGAGTGGCTAAGGTCTCCAGGCTAGAACCACCATTGTGAAGCCACCATCACCGGAATAAACAAGGATTTCGTTTTCATTTGTTCTAGTAAGCTTTCTTGTTCTTCTTTTATGTTTTAATTTGGTTATTGCTAGCTAATCGAATTTAAACAAACGGTAGTTGATAATCTGTAGATTACCGTGAAGGAGAATGATAATATTCTTCCAACATACGTAAGTTGAGGGTGAATGTTGTTAGATTAGGATTTATATCCAAATCTTTGATCCGTAAATGCTTTAGTTGTACTGAGAGTGGTGAACTAATTAAAAGGCGATGAACCGAAAGGGAAAATGCCTCTTTAGCAGATTATTAATCCAAGACTTACGAATGAATGTGTGTTTTTCTTGTTAATTTCGGTGGGGTGGTGGAACAACGGTGCGCTCTAGCTGTTTTAAATATAATTGTTATAAAATTGTCACGTGATAGTTTTCTTTTCACTTATAAAAACCTTTTATTTTACTTTTAAATTCAAGATCATAATTGTCATAATCACCACTTAAAAGAAAATTGAAAGCGAAGCTATTTTCCTACAAGTCTCTGTGGATACGAACCGTTTTCACCACTAGTCGCAAGCTTTTGCACTTCAGGGTGACATCGGTTTTAATAAATTTTATCACCTGTTTTTAACCATGAACAAGTTTTATAGGTAGTAGAGCCTTAAGACTTTTCGATCCAGAACAGTAACTCGTGTACTAAGGTATCTTAAGTCGACCAAGGATTTTGGCTTGACTTATGTTGGACATCCTTCAGTAATAGAGGGATACTCAGATGCTAGTTGGATATCCAATGTAGAGGATCATTCTTCTACTAGTGGTTGGGTGTTTTTGTTTGGAGGAGGTGCCATTTCATGGGCTTCCAAAAAGCAAACATGTATTACTGGCTCGACTATGGAGTCGGAATTTGTTGCCTTAGCAGCAGCCGGAAAAGAGGCAGAGTGGCTTAGGAATTTGATCTATGAAATTCCGTTATGGCCAAAACCAATTTCACCCATTTCTATCCATTGTGATAGTGCATCTACCTTGTCTAAAGCATATAGTCAAGTGTATAATGGTAAGTCGCGACACCTGGGCGTTAGACATAGCGCGGTACGTGAGTTGATCACTCATGGGGTGATTTCGGTTGTTTTTGTGAGATCTCAACATAATTTAGCCGATCACTTAACCAAAGGATTGGCTAGAGACTTGGTACAAAAGTCGGTAATCGGGATGGGTTTACAACCCATATAATCTTGGTGATAGGATACCCAATTCCCTTCTAATACAATGTTAGAGGCAGAATTCAATGTGGAAGGCCTATTGTCTTAGATTTGAGCACATGATATTGTCCCGAAGGTATGTGCTATGACATGCAAGATTAGGTTGAAGGTATTCTTCTTAATGAGTCTTTTGACAAAGTGCTATTGCAGGTGCACGATTAATAAAAGGCTCACCTATATGATTATGAAGTTTGGCCGCTTCAAGGAAGGTCTAGGGTTGGCTTTCTATATACTCATGAATGTATATGGACACAAGGCCTGTTTAATTAGTGTCAAAACTTTTGGAGTTATCTTAATTCATGTGTATATTATCTTCAGGTATTCAAAACGTGTAAAGGGGTTCAATGCTTAGACACACCCCGATACTCGAATATGAAATGTGTAATATTACTAGGTGGTAATTCAATCTTCGTGATATTATCATTGATGCATGAGTTGTTATATTTTGACTGATCTTTAGCTAAACCAAGGATTACACTTAAATGGAGGAGGAATGTTGGTGATTTAAGTATAATCATGCCCATTAGTGTAATTAAGGGTTTGGTACAAAGATGGGTGAACTCGGAACACTCTATTGTGGGTTTGGAGGTGCGGAGTGCACGCTTATATAAGTGTTTACGAGTTTACGGGTGTAAATGATCAAGTAGAGTTCGTAAAACAAACTTAAAAGACACGGAAAATTCGTTTTGGAAATTCAGTGTCATAGGTGGCCGCCTATGAACCATAGGCGCCCGCTTATGGAGATTTTTTCAGGCAAAATTTGAACAGGTTCATGTTCATTTTCAGGACTTCACAGGCGCCTGCCTGTCATTTCGTAGGCGCGCGCCTATGGCCCGAAAATGCGAATTGGTGTGTCTTTTCCAGTTTTTCAACAGTTTTTCTTCATAACACATTTCCACAAAGGTGTCTCTTAAACAAAACGGTTTTAACCAACAAATATTGATCCTAGAAGGCATAAAAACTAGTTTTTATGTTTTAAAAACATACTTTGAAAAATATACACAATACTTGATCATTTGAGAGAATACATTGAAAACACATTCAAGTATTCTTCATCTTTGTGTGTCAAAACTTCCTGCAAAACTCCAATTGTATACTTTTCTTTTGGTGACAAAAGAAAAGGTAAACGTAATCTTATCTACAAAGGTATTCGTGCAACCCGGGCATTGAATAAGGGTCGAATAACTTTTGTAGGAAATTGTTCATACACGATTCTACGTAATATCAAGTTCATAACTTAATTTCCTGCGATATAATTTTGACATTGTTGTTTTCATTCCATTACAAGTTTTATACAACAGTTTTTCGAGTTCTTCACTTGTAGAACTCATAATTTCTACACACTTTTTAATTTTATTCGGTTTTCAATGTAAATACTGGTCTGTCTAGCATCAAAATTATCATAAATGAATTATTTGGTAGATCTAAATTCAGAATACAACGAATTAATGCAAAAAAAAAAAAAAAAGGTTGGAAGCACCAATTCAAGATCCATTACATATTTCCTCAAAAAAAAATCCATTACATATAAAAGACAAAAACGAAATTAAACATGCATCCAATATTCCCTTAAAAAGAAAAAGAAAAAAAATTAAGTTCCAACCCCCAAGGCATCAATCAACACTTATAGGTTAAGGTTCAAGTCCAGTTGTTTTTCTTCATCATCAGATTCTGAAAGCCTTTCTTCGTTACTTTGTGAATGACTTGGACCTGCAGCATCATCCTGCTGGCTCATCGTATCCGCGTTTGTATCTGCCGCCGGCGATGAGGGAGTCTGAAAACAATCCGGAAACACCCCTCGGGAAGCTTCATCATCGCGCCGTGATCCTTGTCCCGGTGATGACAAGCTAAGCTGCAATCCAAGAGGGCTTTCAACTTCTTGCATACGTTCCAGCGGGTTTTCTTCAGGACCCACTGGCGGCGGAGAGTTGAGGTCCAAGAGAGGAGGTGCATGGCTACTAGGAGGAGAGTTGAGGTCGAAGATAGGTGCACGGCTACTAGGAGGTGAATCCGGTGCAGCCGACTCTTGGGTAAGGCCAGCTGTGTTTTCTCTTTGCTGCCATTGAAGAGATATGAAAGAAGAAGTAAAAAGTGAATTGTGAGATGAACAAATTCAGCAAAGGAGGGCATTATAAATAGTCAAATTTTTGTTAATCGAATTTGGGATGTATTCATGTGGACCTGGCAAGTATGGAAATGTTTTAATTTCATTCATGTATTGGAAAGAAAGGAAACTAATCACAGTGGGGTCATTTACCATCCAATACAACAAATTATTTATTTTGAAATAAATAAATTAAATTAATTGTTTTTTTCCTCTATATAAATTAACGGATTCATGATTTTATTCCTAAATGTAGGCAAAAACAAAAAGAAAAATTTAAGCCTCCAACCCCCTAAATATATTCTATTAAGATATAATATTAATTATCTACCTCTCCATCAGTTTAAGATTTTAGAGAGATGGTAATTCAACATCAGATCAAAACAGAGTCCCGAGTTCCTGTGAGAGATGATAATTCAACATGATATCAAAGTAGGAGGTCCTAAATTCAAGCACCGCTCCAAGCATAGTTTTCCCAAAAAAAAAAAAATCCTTAAGTGTTCGGTCCTCTCTCCCTCTTATATAAAGCCACACTGAGGATCGACATTGAGATATGATGTTAATTGTGCATTCCAAGTGTTGGGCCCTCTCCAACTCTGACTGGATCCATTTGGATCCAAGAAAGAGAAAGAATTATAAAATATAGTGAAGTAATGATGATAAAGTTGAAAAGTTGTTTTGAAATTTGTGTAGTTAAAGTAATGATTGTTGATTTGAAATATTATATTGAAAAAGTAATGGTTAAATAGTGTAATGAGTGTATAAAGTGATGAATTAATATTATTTTATTTGTTGATGTTGATTGATTGATGAAAGAATTTATAATAAAATAATAGAATTAATAAAATAATAATAAATAAGTTAGTGGGGTGAATAAAATATTGGTTTGGGATCCAAATGGATCAACCTAGTCCCAAACCAAACAAGGGCCAAGTGTTGGGCCCTCTCTCCCTCTTATATAGGCTCATCCACACTTGAGGGAGCGTATTGAGATATAATATTAATTATCACTTGATGGAGCGCATTGAGATATAATGTTAATTGAGACATAATGTGGACCCTCTTTCCCTCTTATATAGATATACTTTTAATTATAAATCCCAAGTGTTGGGCCCTCTCTCCCTCTTATATAGGCCAACACTTAAGGGAGCATATTGAGATATAATGTCAATACCTCCCATCACTCCCTCGTATAGACCCACACACCATCACTCTCTCTTATAGCCCACTGCCAGTGAGCGTATTGAGATATAATGTCAAGTGTTGGTGATCCGCCGCCATGTAAGCGAGTCGTTGATACTAGCAAGAGAACTCGGTCAAGTGTAGTATAAATAAGGCGAATCAAGGTCGATTCCACAGAGACAATGCAACATCGATAATAAACGTACTAAGTCTTACTATTTCTAATTAAGAACACAGAGGCGGTCTCACGACAAAAGCAGAAAAGACAGTAAAAGAAAGTGGTATCCCTCCCCTCCTAAACATACATCGTAGCTTGGTGTAATTAATCGTCATGTTTACTTCCCCTGTAATTCCCTGAATAAATCAGAACATATGTTTTAAATCATTATTAGCTACGGGTGCAGTCTTCTAAACTTGTTTACTTCATTGAAAGGACAACAAACGTCTATGTGTCATTAACCTACCTTAGGATGAATTCACTCACATGCATTAAGTTCTAGAAAGTGCTGACTCAAGATCGAGAATCTCCTTAAGCAGCTTTCGACAATGACAAGCACGTTCCTAAGGATTGATCCAGAATATGTCCAAACTAACACTTCACTAAAATTCCTTCATGTTAATTTATGAAAACGAAAAGCATATTGGCCAGATCTAACTAAACATGAATTAAACATGTCGATCAACGTGGTGATTAATCGAATCTCAAGACTTAGGGTAACCTAGGGTTGCCTCGCTTGGTCGACAAAGACCGTCGCCCAAGCGAGTTCGGCGGCTTCTACTCTGGATTACATACTATCGTTCTGATTTTTTGTGACAAATTTCTGGTTCATTAAACATTTAGATTAATTGAACTAATCTACCATAACAAAGACATAAAGGAACGTTCAAAGCTTCATTCCTTCGGTAATGGTGGACTAGCTTTATGAACTCAAGCTAGTTGATGGCTCGGGGAGAAGGAAACCAAAAGAAAACTCCCAAGCTAAACCAAGAAGATCTTTATTTCATATAAAACAATGTTTAATGTGTAGCATATCGATGTGATCCGTGACCGAATCAGATTGAAAATGCCGAAGGACCGACTAAAGGTATCAATAAAACGAGCACCGCGACCCGTAGCTAACTCGTAACTAAGAACCTTGGTATGACCTCAACCCTTAGATAACCCGTATCTAAGAACCTTGGTATACGAACGCCATAAGGTATGCTCAGAACCTTGATAAGTTCCGTTTGGAATCCACCAAACAACGGCGTTGGAATCCACCAAACACCAACGTAAGAAAACTCACCAAAGCTTAAAGCTTCAAATAAAATATATCAAAATTTGTTTGATGATTACAATGACTCTTAATGCCTTTATATAGGCTACAGACTCCAAGACTAATTGTTAATTTAGCAATATGGGACAAAATAACTATAAATAAAAACAATAACAAAAATAAAACTATCTAACCAATGTGGGATAATAAAAGTTAACTAAAAATAAATAAATAACTCCAAATAAATTTGACAAGTTTCTTCTCGATAGGAATCACATCATTCCCTCCCGGCTCCAAAGGATTCGACCTCGAATCAAAAGGATGTCATAAAACGCAGCAACAAGGATAAAATAGGCCGAACCAACAATGAACACCAATGATATGCCCAGATCAAATACAAGGTGTAAATACTGATTCAAATCTTAGAACATCGAGTTGATGACGAATACATCACTAA
This sequence comes from Gentiana macrophylla, assembly GCA_026214975.1. Taxonomy (NCBI): domain Eukaryota; kingdom Viridiplantae; phylum Streptophyta; class Magnoliopsida; order Gentianales; family Gentianaceae; genus Gentiana; species Gentiana macrophylla. The sequence continues at coordinate 14,634,385 of CM047812.1, read as the reverse complement.
GGAAACCAATGAGTGGTAATGTTGTGAGTGCTTAATGCAAATAATGTCCTCTAGAGAAGCAACATACTCAGAAAATGAATCAATGAAACTATGCTCCGGTTTGCCACCAACGTCAACATGATCAAAAACAACCATAGGCAATATAGGGCTGAATGGGGTACATTAAGTAAACACGAGCCCTCCTCAAATGAATGCTCGTCAGGTACCTGCAAATCAAACAAAACAGAACTCGAAGAAGTGGTTGGTGAAGTAGGATCAACTTCTTCATCCGCCTCGAAGTTTCGCAACCACTAATGAGATATCCTCATTCGCCTTCTCAACATCGCACTCCATTTCATTCTTTAGCTCCACCACACTCACATTCTTCTCGACCATGCACTCATCATCATTGTTTTTCAACTTATCCTCTCGAGTGTTGGCAATCTCTATGGTGGTCTCTAAAATCTTCTCTAGGATATGAACATTCACCTGGTCTTTCTTATGTGATTTCTCACGTAAACTACTCATTTTCTGCCAAAAATAGGGGCAGTCATAATAGTAATGATCACTCCCGTGACAATAATCGCAATAAAGCAGTAAAATAGCCCCGTAGAAGTTTTCTTAACAACATCCGCACCGCCACGTTTACCTCTACCACCGCGTTTATCTCCGCCAACAACTTTTTACATTAACATGTCTTCAAACCGAGCCCTCATCTCTGCAAATTTTCTATTTATCACGGCAACTTGTGCCTCCGCCAATATCCGAATACGAGCATCAATAGCATGCTCCACTCCTCGTGAGCTCTTCCGACATGATGGACGTTCAACAAAAATATGTATATCCTCACAATCGCTCGTGTTTATGATGACGGTTAAAATATACCAATTTATGTCATCAATTATAACCTTAAATCGGAGTTAATTATATATATTTCATATTTAATCACGTGTTTATATTTATTATTTAATGATAAGTGATTATTAATATGATAATTGGTATTTAGCTATTTTTATTATAAAAAGAGCAATTAATTGTGTGATAAATGCTGATTTTGCAGATCATGATAAATCGGGAAGATAATTATCACGCAATCGGGAGATCTCAAGATAAAAGAGAAGAAAATCGGAGCATTGAAGAAAAGATTAATCAGATCAATTCAAAAGCATGGAGTGGGGAACAAGTCGATTTAACCGAGTTTGAAAACGCGTAGAAGAGGAGGCTCGGTCGACCGAGCCATGCCATTCGGTCGACCGAGCATGTAGGTTCGGTCACCCGAGCCTAAGTTGATAAATGCATGTCAATCTTTTGGATTCTCCCTAAGTCGGCTACAACTCCTATATAAACAGCAGCTACGATGCTGAGAAAGACACACCACTACAACACAAGAACAATTCATACAATTTTAGCTTTTAAGTTCTAGTTTTATTTTCTTTATGTTCAGACATTGTGGATTCAATGATTCTCCGATTAGGAGCGCATTAAAGAGTGGGAGTCACTCTCGCCTTCTTCGAGGTATGACTATTCAATTATGCAATCTTTATTCGTAGATCCGTCATATTTTATTATGGAGTAATTTTTTATCTGTATTGATTGCGTGATGTAGATTAATTTACGAACCCATGTGTTTAGGTTAGAAACGTTAAGAAGTAATCATGATTTGCTCCAACACGTAACTATGTTCGGTCGACTGAGACGTGTCACTCGGTCGCCCGAAAGTCTGCCGCGCTCGTCGACCGAGTGTGGTAAGGTGTAGGGCAATATTATGATCGGCTTCGACCACGTCGATTCTCTCGATTTGGAATTAAAACGAGTAATTAAACTCGATCAACTTAATTATTTGTCATCATAATTTAACATGAAACCCAAAAAGTGATTGTTACTTAGGATATAGATTGAATCGGCATCTAAGAAGTACGCCTTACCCTAGGAATGTTGCTTAGATGAGGTTACGGTTTATACCGGCATCCCTAGTCTCGTAATTGTGTCGGTTATATGAGATGGAGGCATTAAAAAGCGAAGTCACGTAATGGAGGCACGATGATTTAGAGGGCCTAATTGGAGCTAAATCTACCTTAGGGGATGACTCCCGTAGTCATAATAATTAATCTTTAACGTTTGTTTTGTCTCGTTATTATCCTAATCCACATGGGGGAGTTATAATCTACTAGCGTAATCAATACTATTTGTTTAGATAATATCAACCGTATTATCCGTGTTTTAGTAGTCTTTAGTCTGTCTTTGTAGTCTTTTGTGTCGTGTGGTTGTCACTATTTTATTTACTGCATTTAGTTGGTCGTAGACCGCCCTTTCAATTTAGTTCTAATAGGATAAAGTTGTGTTTTATTTGTGCCGAGTCTCTGTGGGATCGACCTCGACTCTATCTGACTATACTACAATTGAACCTAGTTCTCTTGCTAGTGTGTTAGTAGGCATCGAGTTAATAATTTAACTTGACCTCCATCAGTTTACACTCCCCTCGTGTAGAGTTCAAATCGTAGAACAAAACAAAATAATGAGCACCTGAAGCAATCAATACCAAAGAGCTTAAATAAGGACCAAGGGCTTTGGTTGGGACAATTGGAAGATGATAGAACCTAAAAGAAGAAAGGATTTTTTTTTTTTGAGACTACAGAATTTTCACAGGTGTGAAAAATTCCAAACCAGGGTGTGAAGCCCTCGTATGTTCTGATCAAACTATAACGAATCTGGGAAAAGTCAAAAGACAAAAGTTGTAGAACAGAGAGTTTTCTAAAGGATGTCAAAATTTCAGATTTTTTTGAGATATACAACTCACTCAAACAATCGTTTTACAGAAACTGATGCACTCTGTCAAAAATTTCCAGATTGATAGCCGTGACTTAAGGTGCCGATTCCGATACAACTACAGAGAATTAGGAAAAATTCAAAAGACAAAAGTTGTATATATGCAAATTTCCTATAAGTTCACCAATTTTCAGGTAATTCAGAAACATCTAGACCATAGAAATCGAATTCAAACAATGATTTACTGCTGCAGTTTTTCTGGACAGATTGTTTGGAGTAATCGGCGTGTTTAGGAAAGATTTATGTTGAATCTGGATTGGGTGTAAAGAAGCAAATTGTAGATCGAGATGCGTTTGAGGTGTGGTAAAAATTTCGGAACTTTTCGAGGTTGTTTGGTTAGGGAACGGTCTGATACAAAAACGGGTCTGGAGAAAAAAAAATTAGGGTTCTTGGGATGAAGTTTGAAGATTTGAAGATTTTGGCTGGGGAGGGGACGAAATTAAAGGAAAACAATTAATTTTTTTTTTTGGAATAAGAACGAAATTTAAACAAGATAATTAAAAACAAGGAATATTTGATTACCTTTAGTCAACCAAGCTCGATACCAACCGATGTGATCCGTGACCGAATTAGATTCGAAAATGCCGAAGGGCCGACTAAAGGTATCAATAAAACGAGCATCGCGCGACCCGTAGCTAACTCTCAGAACTAAGAACCTTGGTATGACTCCTCAACCCTTAGATAACCCGTATCTAAGAACCTTGGTATACTGAACGCCACAAGGTATGCTCGTAACCTTGATAAGTTACATTTGAAATCCACCAAACAACGGCGTTGGATCCACCAAACACCAACGTGAGAAAACTCACCAAAGCTTAAAGCTTCAAATAAAATATATCAAAATTTGATGATGATTACAATGACTCTTAATGCCTTTATATAGGCTACAGACTCCAAGACTAATTGATAATTTAGCAATGTGGGACAAAATAACTATAAATAAAAACAATAACAAAAATAAAATACTATCTAACCAATGTGGGATAATAAAAGTTAACTAAAAATAAATAAATACTCCAAATAAATTTGACAAGTTTCTTCTCGATGGGAATCACATAACATACATAATACAAGGATGCTATAAGGTTTATATAAGAGGTGCAGCCGACTTAAAACTCAATTAAAACCCCAACCGACTTAGGAAAACTATGCAAGGTCGGTTTCGTGCCCTCTAAGTACTTGCTTGATCAGGATGGGCTGCGCTTGATCGAGTCCAGTTTCATCCTCTTTTCTCAACAGATCATTTACTGGACTTCTTCTCTTCCGCCCAGTAACTTTTCTAGCCCCAATTCACTCTTTCATTGCTCCTGGAAAATGGTACACTTGAAAGTATGCAAAATGACAAAACAGTACCGGATCCAAAGGATAATCATGTAAATGCAGAATCAATAACCAAGGAGTATGCACTAAGAAACTAACACGTATTTCACACAATAATCGGACTATCTCTTGTCGATCGAACGTAATTTAGGGTAAATAATGGTATAATATATAGTACTAAATAGACGTGTTATCAATTGGGCCCTTTATTCCTTTTATATACGTCACATTTGAGGAGCGTATTGAGATATAATGTTGATTATCTACTTCCCGCGCACTCCTCCTCTTATATAGGCCCACACTTGCGGGCGTATTGAGATATAATGTTAATTATCTATCTCCCAAAAGCTTTAATTACTACCTCCCCATCAGCTTAAGTTTTTGGGAGAAATGGTAGTTCAACATATTTAATTTTTTCATAATTGGTTTTAGAGGAGCCCACACTTGATGGAGCGTATTGATATATAATGTTAGTTATCTAACTACTCATCAGCTTAATCTTTTAGGAGAGATAGTAGTTCAACATATATATTTATTCCATTATTTTTTTCAGGGAGGGGATAAGAGGGGAGGGGGCAAAAGGGAGTGAATTTTTTATTTTATTAACGGCATGGATGTGGGTTCTAACGCTGATTGATATCAAGAGTACAAAAACCAATATCACTAGGTCAAGTTCAATCTCATACATATTAAGATTGCAGATATTTTCACAAACTATTATATAAAAGTCTATGGGATCGACCTTGACTCGCATTGCTATACACGATAAATGTAATGGTGACTTAAACTATGCTGCTGAGTTTGGTCTGCTGAGTGTGATACTCAGTAGAGTCTAGAGAAACTGTGGTGGTCAGCAGAGCTTGAAGATGTCCGCTGAATTTGGTGTTCAGCTGGGGAGGATCAGTAGGGTTGATCAACCTGCTAAAGTTAAGGCTGCTGGAGTTAAGTCTGCTGATTCTCAGCGGACTTGGGGAACACGTCTGCCTGGTTTTCCAATTTGAATAATGTTACTTCTGGGGTATTTAGGTCATTGTCTGGTTTGGTTGTTTAGTCGGTTAGGGTTGGCTTCCCAAGGCTATAAATACCGTCTGTATTATTGTAACTTTATGTAACTCTCTTGTGATAATAAAATAGCCTCATTTGTCCGTGGAGTAGTCGGAACATTGCTGGAAACCACGTTAAATCTGTGTTCTTCTTGTTTCTGTGTTTGTTTACTTGTTATTTCTTTATCTTTACTCTCAATCACCATCACTTATTGATCGATCCGTCATAAAAAACTGGTCTCAGAGCGTCCAGGTTCATCAAGAAATCTGTTTGTCTGTTTTAAGCAAGGTAGATTGGCACCAAGGTCATAATTGACGCTAGGATTTGGGATCTACTCAAGCTTTTCTGGTGAGAAAAAAAGTCTGCTTTAAATGTCAAGATTGACAAGTTTACAGAAAGAAACAGTTTTAGTCTGTGGCATATCAAGATGCATGCTTTGTTGAAGCAGCAGGGATTATAGGGTCCATTGTCTAAATCAACAGAATGAAGAACTGCTGAGAGAGCCAGTCTAGATGAGAAGCACATTTAACAATTGTGTTGTGCTTGTCAGATGATATTATCACAGAGGTTGTTGAAGAGGACACAGCAGAGAAGCTGTGGTCCAAGCTTGAGAGTCTGTACATGACAAAGTCTCTAACCAACAAGTTGTTATTGAAACAACGTCTAATCAGTTTAAGGATGCATGAGGCACTCAAATTTGAACATAAAATTTCTTGACCTAAGGAATATTGATGTGAAGATTGAAGATGATGATGCAGCATTGATCCTACTTGTTTCATTGCCTGCATCATATGAGAACTTTGTGCAGTCCTTTATTGTTGGGAAGGACTCAGTGTCATTGGAGGATGTGAGATCATCACTCCATGCTAGAGGGCTACGCCATTGCAATGGTTTTGAGAGACAGATATCACCTGTTGGATTGGTGGCTAGTGGAATCAGCAGGGGGCCATGAAATTCTGAAAAGAAGAAATCCAAGAGAACTTTCTAGGGACCTAAAGCTAAGGATGTCTGTAATTACTTCAAGGAGCAGGGACATTGGGAAAATGAATGTCCAAAAAGGAATAAGCAGCAGGGTACTCAGCAGGGTACAATTGCTTTGGTAGAACAAGACACCTACTCTGAAGAAGATATGGACCTAGCAGTTTCAGAGTCAGCAGGGCACAGAGATATGTGGATTCTGGACACAAGGGAATCTTATCATGTGTGTCCAAATAGGGAATGGTGTTCAACTTATCAACAGGTGGATGGAGGCCATATTTCTATGGCTAACAGTAAGGTCTGCAAAATAGTTGTGTCATTTATGCAAAAGTTTCAAAAGATTGTCCTTCTCTCTAATTGATGAAATATTTGTGCACTCTACCTCATTCCCCCCAAATTATATGTGGTGGGATTAAAAATGAATCCAATGGTTAAGAAATTATTATCTAAATTTCAACAGCCATACTGAAAAACCGGACCATTGCGGTTCTCACATGTTGTTATTTATTATGATTAAAATAATGAGAAAATTAGTAATTTTCAAATATATTAGAAAAATAACTAAAATCATATCTTATTTAAAGGATTTATTATTTTATTAAAATCCTAAACTTTATTCTACAAGGAAAATGTTTCCTTCTTCTCAACTCCAAGTTAAGAAGACTTAGGCGCCACTAAGCCGAGTTAGCCCTATGGGGCTCCTCTCTATAACGCCTGCTCCGGACACCGAGTCCTTATCCGGAAAAGGAACGTTCGGCACGTATAAAATAAAAAATAAATTCACTTTATACGTAAGCCTCTACTACGTCGTATCAAAAATAAGCAAACGGAAGCAAAAGACTCGGGTATAAAATTTCCAAACATCCAAGAATAGAAACAACATCTAAAGGTGGAAATGTAACTTATTACATTCAAGGAAAATACGATATCCAAAGGAAACGTAAAGTACTACAAGTCTCGAAAGACCAAAAGTCTAAACAGTCTAATAAATGGATAACAAAAGAATAAGTGTAAAGTCTTCAATAAAGCGTCTTCAAACGTCATCATCGAACTCCTCCTCATAAACATTATCAACCTGTTCGTCTTCTCACCCCCAAACACGAGAAAACATGCATTTGAGGTAAGTACAACGTACTTAATAAGAAAGAGAAGCTACGACAACAATTACAATTTATAAAGAAAAGATATTTAAAAGATTAGTTGTTTATGTACGACCGATTCAATCTAGGGTTCGTTCCATGTCCATCAACATGAATTGACTAAACGTTTCTACTTAACTTATCTATGTTACAACCGCACTCAAGGGCACTACGCGTATCCACTTTTGGGACACTCTTGGCAACATATTAGTGGATCACACCAATATCCACAGAGTCTAGAATAGGTAAACTCCGATAGTACGCACACCTCAGTGGAGTCCCTCCGTACTTAGGGTTTTTTTGACCTACGGAGTTCTTCCACCTTCAGAGGTAGCACACACATCGCGATATAGACTGGTGCCTATCCAAGAGAGACATGTTGTTTAATCTTTTACTAGTCAAGTACGTATTTTATTAGAATGATTAACTAACCACGTAAGCGTTTTCAATTAATCTCCCTCGCATTTACTACTCTCTTCCTAGACAACTAGACATTAACAAGGCCTAGAAATTACACAAATATTGATGAATACTAATTCATCAAAGCACAAGCTTATCAAGCTCTTCCGACGGATCCAAACTTCAACTCCCTTTAAGAGTACATGATTCGGTGTTTTAACTGAACGAATCAGAAGCTCAATTCAATCTTGTTTAGGTTTACACAATGTTAACATGTCATGAGTGAGGAATTTAAAACAAAGTTGAAAAGACAATTATGAGGCCAAAACTAACTCAAATGCTAAAACAAGACAAACAAGGTAAAACAAGCAAACGCCCGTCCGACATCCTATGGACGCCCGTCTGCACTCCAAACGCCCGCCCACTAAACCCCAAACGCCTGCCTCGCCAAAAACAGCTACATCCTGAATCAAAAATCTAACCTCAAACGCCCATCTGCCTTGTGCAAACGCCCGTTTGAGCTACTAGGGTCTCAAACGCCCGTCTGCCTAATGCGGACGCCCGTCCGCCTGGGTTTTTCCCAAAACGCTAAAATCTTCACAACTCGATTTCTGAATCGCTTCTAACCTAATTAACATCGTTTTCAGCACAGTACATCGTAGAAAACATATCTAAACATCCCAAGATTTACCTATGATCCTTGATCAAAGAAAACACATCTTTCTAGCATCTACACATCTCAATAACATGATCTAAACTTTACGAATCATAACCGAGATCATAGGAAGAGTTTCTTACCTAATTGCAGCCACAAAAACTGATCTAAACAGCCTCAGAAAAACTGTTGCAACTCCCAAACTCTGATGACCAAACGATGTCCTTCTCACAACGATTCCAAAGCTCTCGTCTGATCTGAAAACGGTCAAGCTATCTCTTAGAATTTGTGAAAACTCTCTTGGCCTCTTTCTTCCTCCAAATTCCGCAGAGAAGAGGTGAAAACTGATTTTCCGATTTTGTGTTTAGGTTGTGGGATTATTGTGTGTCAATTTTCCTTAAATACCAATTTCCAATTAAATCCATTTTTCCATAAACACCCTTAATTACCAAAATCGAATAATCCCTTTAATTATATACATAATTTCGAAAATTGCATATATATCATCAATTAAATACTTAACTCCAATAAAAGAAAATAAATAATCATATTTTATTTTCGTGAAATGACACGCCTCGCTTCTTTCTAAAATCGAATATTACATTCTCTCCCCATAAAAAGAGTTTCGCCCTAAAAACTAGAACATACCTGGTAAATCCACTAACTCTTGGAATTCACCGATCATATCATCCTCAACTTCCCAAGTTGCCTCCTCGGTGAATGATTGCTCCAATCGAACTGTAACCAAAGGAATCATTCGCCTCTTAATCATCTTTTCCTTCCGGTCCAAAATATTGATCGGTCTCTCATCATAAGCTAGATTGTCGTGGAGAATTTTCGGATCAATTGTAGATTCCACATCATTCCTCGTCAGACACTTCTTCAACATTGAAACGTGAAACACACTATCGACCCTTGACATCGATTCCGGTAACTTAAGCTTGTAGGCCAACGGTCCAATCCTTTCCAGAATTTCAAAAGGTCCAACATACCTTGACTTAACTTTTCTTTGTCCAAAGCGCTTTCACTCCCTTCATCGGTGAAGCTCAGATATACACTCTATCACCGACTTCAAACTCAAGCGCCTTCTTCTAACGTCCGCCCAACTTTTTCGCTGCCTTGAGTCGCTTTCGATTCTTCTTGACCAACTGAACCCTTTCCTTAGCTTGTTCAACCATCTCCGGCCCTGTGATATGTCTTTCCCCGACTTCATCCCAAAACAACGGCGTTCTGCACCTTCTTTCATACAATGCTTCAAACGGCGGCATGCCTATACTTGCATGATAACTATTATTGTAGGCAAACTCTGCTACCGGTAGATAATCATCCCATGATCCACCTACTTCCAAAAAACAAGCTCTTAGCATGTCCTCGAGTGTTTGGATGGTCCTCTCAGATTATCCATCTATCTGAGGATGAAACACCGTACTCAAATCTAACTTGGTTCCAAAAGCTTCTTGTAAACTCTTCCAAAACCGACTGACGAATCGACTATCTCGATCCAAGACTATAGAGATAGGAACTCCGTGTAACTTCACTATATTATCCAAGTATAGTGTCGTCATCTTCTTCAAAGGCATATCAACCTTATACGGTAAGAAATGGGCAGATTTGGTCAACCTGTCCATGATTACCCAAATCGCATCAAGTCCACCTCTTGTCCTTGGTAAACCGGTGATGAAGTCCATCGTAATCCTATCCCACTTCCATTCAGGTATCCAACGGCTTAAGCATTCCTCCTGGTCTTCTATGCTCTGCTTTTAATTTCTAACAAATGTCACACTCTGCTACGAACTTGGCTATTTCCAACTTCATCGAGGGCCACCAAAACTTCTCCTTCAAGTCTCTGTACATCTTAGTAGCACCTGGATGAACTACAAAGGCAATCCTATGTGCCTCTTCCATGACACTTTGTCTTAAGTCACCAACATTAGGCACACACAAACGATCCTGGTACCAAAGGTTGCCATTCTTATCCAGGACATAACCCACGGTAGGATTTTCTCTAGCAACTCGCTTCAAATCAACTAAAACTGGATCTTCATCTTGCTTCTCCCGAATATCATCCATCAATTCCGATCTTGCTAACAACGGCGCCACAAACTGTCGATCCTCAATCTGATCAAACCTGCTGATTTCCAGCCCATCTAACCTTTCTGCCACATCTTCGACGCTTGAAACTGCAAACACCGGTTTCCTGCTTAAAGCATCTGCCACTACATTGGCTTTGCCTGGATGGTACTGAATATCCAAATCATAATCCTTCATGAACTCTAACCATCTCCTTTGCCTCATGTTCAGATTCTCTTGAGTAAAGAAGTACTTTAAACTTTTGTGGTCGGTGAAGATTCTTGCCTTAACTCCGTATAAGTAGTGCCTCCAAGTCTTTAGTGGCAAACACTATCGCCGCCAACTCTAAGTCATGTGTTGGGTAGTTCTTCTCATGCACCTTCAATCGCCTAGATGCATAAGCAATCAATTTCCTACTTGGATCAACACACAACCCAAACTCCTCGTCTCAAGCATCATCAGTAGACATCGAGTTATCAAAGATCTCCGAATCGCCAACACCTGGGCCGTAGTCAACCTATCCTTCAAGGTATGAAAAGCTGCATCACACTCGCTAGTCCATTCGAACTTCACATTCTTCTGTGTAATCTTAGTGAGTGGAGTAGCTATCTTCGAAAAGTCTTGCACGAACTTCCTATAGTAGCCAGCCAAACCAAGAAAGCTCCTTACTTCTGAAACTGTTGTAGGTTTAGGCCAATTTTCAACTGCCTAAAGGATCAACTTGTATACCATCTCCAGAAATGACATGTCCCAAGAAACTGACTTGCTTCAACCAAAAGTCACACTTAGAGAACTTAGCAAATAACTGATTCTTCTTCAAAGTATCCAACACTATCCTTAAGTGTTCCTCGTGTTCTTTCTCATCTTTAGATATAATAGGATGTCGTCTATGAACACTATCACAAACTTATCCAAGTATGGCATGAAAACTCGCTGCATCAAATCCATAAATGCAGATGGAGCATTTGTGAGTCCAAAAGGCATGACCAAGAACTCATAATGTCCATACCTCGTACTAAAAGCCGTCTTCGGTATATCTGCCACTTTAATCTTCAACTGATGGTAACTGGACCTAAAATCAATCTTAGAGAACACTTTCTTGCCTTGCAACTGATTAAACAAATCATCAATCCTCGGTAAAGGGTACTTATTCTTGATGGTAAGATTGTTCAACGCCCTGTAGTCGATACACATCCTCATCCTACCATCTTTCTTCTTCACTTAACAAAACAGGCTCTCTAAGGTGAAGTATTAGGCTGAATTATGTTCCTCTCAAGCATATCCTTAAGTTGAGCTTTCAACTCCTTTAATTCAGCCGGTGCCATTCTATAAGGTGCCTTGGCAACTGGTGCCGCTCCCGGTATCAACTTGAACTCAAATTCTATCTCCTATCCGGCATGTTTCCGGTAACTCTTTCGAAATACCTCGGATACTCCTCACTATCGAAGTTTCTTCTAGCTTAGGCTTCACTTGTTCCATATCCACTGCATACAACAAGTAGCCCTCACAACCCTTCTGACAAGCTATGATTGCCTTAACCACTGAAATTATCGGATGTCTCTTCTTACTCGGCTTGTACACATTCCCTTGATACGTCTTATCCGATTCCCCGGGTACTTTAAAGGTCACTTTCTTCTCTCGGCAATCTATGTGAACATAATTCTCGGATAGCCAATCTATTCCAAGAATCACATCAAAGTTTGAAAAGTCTAAAACAGTGAAATCACTCTTGCATCGATAAGATCCAACTCGAACTTCCACTTGAGTTATCATCCTAGTTACCTTTGTTACCTTCCCTAACAGTGTAGTTATCTCCAAAGTGTTTCTCAAAGTTTCCGAGGGTAAACTCAACTTCTTAGCTACCTTGGTTGACACAAAGGTGTTAGACGCTCCCGTATCGAACAAAGCTCTGACCACTAGATTGTCTAACATTATCGCATTCTAAGGTGCATATTCATTCATTTAAATAAAATTACAAAGATGAATAAACGTGCTATAAAAATATCTTAATAAAATAAAATAACAACGAGGTACCTGAGATAACATCGTCCTCTGGGTCCGCGTCCCTAGCATCAGCTGCAAAAACTCGAACCGGTCGGCTTGGGCCGCTTCTACCGTTTCCCCGCCCGAATTGCCCTTGTTTCTCCGCTTTGACACGCCTAGAAAAGTGCCTGGCTCTCCGCAAACGTAGCAACCATTAGTATTTTGCTTGCACTCCCTCGAATGATTCCTGTTGCACTTAGGACAAAAGGGTGCACTATTTGGGGCCTTAGCTGCCGTGAGAGCAGTTGTCTTCTTGAAGTTCTGCTGCGGCGCTCCCCGATAATTTCCCTGACTAGTCCCAAAGTTTCGCTTGTTTCCAATGACAATCGTGGGCCTTCTTCCTAAAGGTCTCAACCTCCAAGGCTTTATTCAAAGAACTCCGCCATGTTCTTGTCAGAATCCCAACATGCCGATCGAATCTCATAAGCCAATCCTTCCTTGTAAAGGGCCATCTTCCTTTTCTTCCACTTTCATAAGCTCGGGATAGAAACGCCCCAACTCATTAAACCTATTGGTATACCGAGATACCGCCAAATGATTACCCCGCTTGAGTTTCAAAACCGACTTGCCTTGTCCGCTTGTATCGCTGTCGGGAAGTACTCATTATAGAACATAGCTTTGAAAGCTTCCTCACCTGTTACCTTGCCGTTGCTATACTCAGATGGCATCTATCCATGCCTCGGTCGCGCCCAAAAGAAAACTAATCGCCAGCTTGAGCCATCTCCGTCTCAGGCACATGTATATTCCTGCATGCCTTTTCAAAACTTCTTATCCATTCCTCCGCCTTTGAATGTTCTACATTCCCATAAAAATTTTCGACCCGATTCCTTCTCAACCTTGTATACCAATCCATAGCCGGTGCTTGCTCAAAAGCTGGTCTCACGGGTGGGTAAACCGGAGGATAGCCGAAAGGTGCTTGCTGTTGCTGAGGGTAAGCTGGATTCGCTTGAGTTTCAGGCTGAAAAGGGTAGTATCCCTGATGATAATTCTGGTGATGCTGTGGGGTTGGCTGAGGTTGCTGGAAACCAAAGGGTGGATAACCAAAATCTTGTTAATGGTGGAACCATGGTGAAAGTGGTATGGTAGGTCGAGGGGTATGACCTGCAGAAGGTGGGTAGAAAGTCTGTTGTTGTTGGTGAAACACTAATGGTGAGGGGTGACTCACTGGTGGAGGGTAAACGCTGACTGGTGGCGGGTAGAAGGTTTGCTGATGTGGGTGGTAGCTTACTGGTGGCGGTACAAATCCTGCTGGAACATCGCTCACCAAAGAAAACTGAACCGAACTCCCCACGTGCCATCATGGAGGTTGCTCCTGATGAGGTCTCGTGACAAACCCCGCCGAGACCTTGGTGTAGTGTCGCGAAGACGAGGTGGCGGTGATAAACTCCACCGAAGTGGTGGAATCGCCCACAACACCGCCTCCTACGACCGGTGTTGGACTTTCCCGACTAACTCCCGGTTTTGCACCCGCCTCCAGCTTCTCGTGAACACCATCCTCGATGATCAAGGAAAACTAGAACGTTACTAAAAGATCTAGAGAAACTTATCTTAAAAGAAAGGAAGCCTAAAAGATGCTTTCTCTCGATACCAATCAGTAACGCCCGCCCCCGACACCGAGTCCTTATCCGAAAAGGAACGCTCAAAGACGTATAAAATAAAAAATAAATTCACTTTATACGTAAGCCTCTACTACGTCGTATAAAAAATAAGCAAACGGAAGCAAAAGACTCAGGTATAAAATTTCCAAACATCCAAGAATAAAAACAACATCTAAAGGTGGAAATGTAACTTATTACATTCAAGGAAAATACGATATCCAAAGGAAACGTAAAAGTAATACAAGTCTCGAAATACCAAAAGTCTAAACAGTCTAATAAATGGATAACAAAAGAATAAGTGTAAAGTCTTCAATGAGGCGTCTTCAAACGTCATCATCGAACTCCTCCTCGTAAACATTATCAACCTGTTCGTCTTCTCACCCCCAAACATGTAGAAAACATGCATTTGAGGTAAGTACAACGTACTTAATAAGAAAGAGAAACTACGACAACAATTACAATTTATAAAGCAAAGATATTTAAAAGATTAGTTGTTTATGTAATAACCGACTCAATCTAGGGTTGCTCCATGTCCATCAACATGAATTGACTAAAAGTTTCTACTTAACTTATCTATGCTACAACCGCACTCAAGGGCACTACGCCGTATCCACTTTTGGGACACTCTTGGCAAAGATATTAGTGGATCACACCAATATCCACGGAGTCTAGAATAGTAAACTCCGATAGTACGCGACACCTCGGTGGAGTCCCTCCGTACTTAGGGTTTTTTGACCTACAGAGTTCTTCCACCTATAGAGGTAGCACACACATCGCGATATAGACTGGTGCCTATCCAAGAGAGACATGTTGTTTAATCTTTTACTAGTCAAGTACGTATTTTATTAGAATGATTAACTAACCACGTAAGCATTTTCAATTAATCTCCCTCATATTTACTACTCTCTTCCTAGACCACTAGACATTTACAAGGCCTAGCAATTACACAGACATTGATGAATACTAATTCATCAAAGCACAAGCCTATCATGCTCTTCCGACGGATCTGAACTTCAACTCCCTTTAAGAGTACATTCGGTGTTTTAACTGAACGAATCAGAAACTCAATTCAGGCTTGTTTAGGTTTACACAATGTTAACATGTCATGAGTGAGGGATTTAAAACAGTGAAAACACAATTATGAGGCCAAAAACTAACCTGAAATGCTAAAACAGTACAAACAAGGTAAAACAGGCCAAACGCCCGTCCGATAACCTATGGACGCCCGTCCGTACCCAAACGCCCGTCCACTAAACCCCAAACGCCCGTCTGCCAAAAATAGCTACATCCTGAATAAAAAATCTAACCTCAAACGCCCGTCTGCCTTGTGCAAACGCCCGTTTGAGATACTAGGGTCTCAGACGCCCGTCTGCCTAATGTGGACGCCCGTCCGCCTGGGTTTTTCCCAAAACGCTAAAATCTTCACAACTCGATTTCTGAATTGTTTCTAACCTAATTAACATCATTTTCAGCACAGTACAACGTAGAAAACATATCTAAACATCCCAAGATTTACCTATGATCCTTGATCAAAGAAAACACATCTTTCTAGCATCTACACATCTCAAAAACATGATCTAAACTTTACGAATCATAACCGAGATCATAGGAAGAGTTTCTTACCTAATTGCAGCCACAAAAACCGATCTAAACAGCCTCAGAAAAACTGCTGCAACTCCCAAACTCTGATGACCAAACGATGTCCTTCTCACAACGATTCCAAAGCTCTCGTCTGATTTGAAAACGGTCAAGCTATCTCTTAGAATTTGTGAAAACTCTCTTGGCCTCTTTCTTCCTCCAAATTGCGCAGAGAAGAGGTGAAAAACTGATTTTCTGATTTTGTGTTTAGGTTGTGGGATTATTGTGTGTCAATTTTCCTTAAATACCAATTTCCAATTAAATCCATTTTTCCATAAACACCCTTAATTACCAAAATTAGAATAATCCCTTTAATTATATACATAATTTTGAAAATTGCATATATATCATCAATTAAATACTTAACTCCAATAAAAGATAAGAAATAATAATATTTCATTTTCACAAAATGACACGTCTGCCCTTTCGCGAAAATCGGAATATTACACTCTCTTTCTTATAAAATGGGAGGGGAGCCATGATCTTCTTATTATGACAAAGGAATATGGCGCCAAAACCATTTCTTGGGTTGTTTATTTACTATATTGATGCTATACTAAATATGTTGATGGGTCGAATTGAGACTTGTCATGTGTCATGTCTATATTAACTAAACAATAAACGAGGACAAAGAAATATAAACATTAGGGCCAAGAGCCCCATTTTATGTCTAAGGGCAGATCTAAACCCCATGTGGGAGGTCTTACCCGTTCTCCCAAACAACACCACCGCAGGTCCATGCAGTATGGGCCGAGATGGTCCGGAGGACCTCGACGCAGATCGGTCAGAGCCTTCTTTATCTGATATTGCTCACATACATAAATCATAAGATAAACATGGAAAGAATCATCAGTCATTAAGACTCCGATCCTGATATTCAAACTATCCGTAATTATCTCCAAAATAATAAGGATTCACATAAGATAATTCTTGGTCAATACGAAATAGAGTCCTTGAAGGGCATGGCACAAGCTTGCCTTGGAT
This sequence comes from Gentiana macrophylla, assembly GCA_026214975.1. NCBI lineage: Eukaryota > Viridiplantae > Streptophyta > Magnoliopsida > Gentianales > Gentianaceae > Gentiana > Gentiana macrophylla. The sequence goes on along the minus strand of CM047812.1, from coordinate 14,617,712 downwards.
GAGATGTCCTGTATATAAACGATCTCAAGTAACTACGAGAGACATGAATCCTGAACAATTACATGATACGTAGGCAACTTGGGATTCAATATCTCAGGCTCAGTCTAAAAATCACAAACACCACCCCCGTTTTACATTTTGTACTTAAGGCATATTCTTGAATTAATTGTCACTAGGAAAATACGGTTCAGATAATCACTCAGACGATATCCAACATCGTCATATGTCAATGGCGTAAAATCTCAAAAAGAATTGAGTGATTATAATTCAGGTGTTTTCATTTCTATGTTTTTGGATGCATGGCCTACACACATGTCTTTGATGGACGTATAACGGATATTGATGACACAAGTGCAAGGTATGTCTTTGTCGCCTATGATCAAAGTTCTGAAGGCTTTAAATTGCACAATTTGAAAAATAAATTAAACAGTGTGTCTTGGAGCGTAAAATTAATGATGAAGATTAAAATATAATTCATTTGTGGTGATGAAACAAAAGAAACAACACAAGTTAAAAATCCCCTGCCAACACCTCCACCTCATAAATTCACAAGTCGATGATGCAAGTTCCAGAGAAGTTCCTCGAAGATACAGAGGATAACGTGAGTATTAAGATGTCTCCAAAGAGGTAAGAAGTTTGAAGTTGGCACGGTTACCTAAAGGCACATGTGTTGAAAAATCACAAGACATGACAAGAAAACTGCCTAAAACAGATTCTGACTAAAGCTGGGACGCCTCCCGGACGGCAGGCAGCCAAAATTCTGGGACACCAGAAACATAAACCTGGTACGTCCATGTCTTGATCATATAAAAATCAACAACGTATATAAAAATTACAACTCAAAAACATAACAGTAACATGTATTTATCAAATAATTAAATTCTAATGCAAATAGGGTTTAGATATTATACTCACACTTGAAAATTGAGACAATGAAGATGCAAAACCACAATCTTCCGGAACGATCTTGTAATGGTGACTTAAACTTATTCTACTGAGGGTTGGTATGGAAACATGTTTTGATCAGCAATGTATGAAGCATCTGCTAAAATCTGGTGTTTAGCTGGGTGTAAGATCAGCAGGGTTGATAAACCTACTGATGGCAAGTCTACTGAAGACAAGTCTGTTGATGCTCAGCAGACTTGTAGAACACGTCTGCTGCATGTTTGTTCGAGTTAGCTCTGGGGTATTTGGCCATTTATCGGGTTGGTCTGCTTAGTCGGTTAGGTTGATTCCCAAGGCTATAAATACCATATGTATTTATTGTAACTTGCTGTAGATAATAAAATATCCTCGTTTGTCCGTAGAGTAGTCGGCATATTGCCGGAAACCACGTTAAATCTGTGTTCTTCTTGTTTCTGTGTTTGTTTATCTTTTATCTTTACTCACAATCACCATCACTTCTTGATCGATCCGTAATAAAAAAAAACTGGTATCAGAGCGTCCAGGTTTATCAAGAAATCTGTTTATCTGTTTTAAGCAAGGTAAATTGTCACCAAGGTCATAATTGACGCTAGGATTTGGGATCTATTTAAGTTTTCTGGTGAGAAAGATGTCTGCTTTAAATTTTAAGATTGACAAGTTTACAGGAAGGAACAACTTTAGTCTATGGCAGATCCAGATGCGTGCTTTATTGAAGCAGCAGGGATTATGGGGTCCCTTGTCTAAATCAACAGAAGGAAGTGCTACTGAGAGTTCCAGTCTGGAGGAGAAAGCACATTCAACAATTATGTTGTGCTTGTCAGATGATATTATCACAGAGGTTGCTGAAGAGGACACTGTTGAGAAGTTGTGGTCCAAACTTGAGAGCCTGTATATGACTAAGTCTCTAATCAACAAGTTGTTGCTAAAACAACGTCTGTTTAGTTTAAGGATGCATGAGGGTACTCAGCAGAAGGATAATCTAGACCAGCTGAACACAATATTGCTTGATTTAAGGAATATTATCATGATGTGAATATTGAAGATGAGGATGCTGCATTGATTCTACTTGTATCATTGCCTGCATCATATGAGAACTTTGTGCATTCCTTTATTGTTGGGAAGGACTCAGTATCATTGGAGGATGTAAGGTCATCACTCCATGCTCGAGAGTTACGCCATAATGCATCTGGTACTGGAACAGATAGTCAGTCTACTGGATTGGTGGGCAATGGAGTCAGCAGGGGGCCAGGAAATTCTGGAAAGAAGAAATTCAAGAAGAATTCAAAGGGTCCTAAAGTTAAGGATATCTGTAATTACTGCAAGGAGCAGGAACATTGGAAAAATGAATGTCCAAAAAGGATGAAGCAAAGAAGGTACTCAAGCAGGTACAGCTTGCTTTAAGCGTAACAAGACACCAACTCTGAAGAAGATATGGCCTTAGAAGTTTCGTCAGTAGGGCACAGAGATGTGTGGATTCCGGACACTGGGGCATCTTATCATGTGTGTCCAAACAAGGAGTGGTTTTCATCTTATCAGCAGGTTCATGGAGGTCATATTGCTATGGCCAACAACAAAGGCTGCAAGTAGTTGGGATTGGATCAAACCAACTTAGGACACATTATGGTAAATTCTGCACACTGAAAGAGGTTAGGCATGTTCCACAAATGACCAAGAATTTGATATCACTTAGTCTACTGCACATCAAATGGTTCAAGTTCAGGGGTGACGGTGGAGTGGTGAATGTCCATAACGGTTCAAGTGTGATTCTGAAGGGTATCAGGCAGGGGACATTGTACATACTACAAGGGTCTACTGTATCAGGTTCTGCTGTTGTTGCATCATCAGAGGTTCACCAGTCACAATTGACTAAGTTGTGGCATATGAGATTGGGTCATATGGGTGAAAGAGGGATGCAAATTATGTCTATGTCTGATCTACCTGGGGGGCATAAGGTCAAGGAGTTGGATTTCTGTGAGCACTGTGTGTTTGGGAAGCTATATAGGAGCAAGTTCCCAAAAGCAATTCACATCACTAAAAGGACACTTGATTATGTCCATTCTGATTGTTCGGGACCTTCAAGGGTGGAGTCATTGGGTGGTCACTGGTATTTTGTGTCTTTTATAGATGATTATTCAAGGATGGTTTGGGTAATTATGATGAAGCACAAGAGTGAAGCATTCAAGAACTTCAAGCAGTGGAAGTCTTTGGTTGGAATCAGACAGGGAAAAAGATCAATAGACTTAGAACTGATAATGGACTAGAATTCTGTTGGTCTAAGTTTGATGAATTTTGCAAGAATGAAGGCATTTCTAGGCACCATACTGTCAGAGATACTCCACAACAGAATGGTGTTGCAGAAATAATGAATCAAACTCTTTTGGAGAGGGCAAGGTGCATGCACTCTAATTCTGGTCTAGCAAAGAGATTTTGGGGGGAGGTTGTTAATACAGCCTGCTACTTAATCAATAGAGGGCCTCACACTGGGATCAAACTTAAAAAACCACTTGAAGTTTGGTCAGGAAAGTCAGCAGACTACTCTGAACTTAGGGTTTTTGGAAGCACTGTCTGCTATCATGTCAGAAGGGTGTGTTTGTTGGATATGAAGATGGAGTTAAGGGGTATAGAATATGGTCATCAGTTGAAAATTGGGTTATACTCACCATGAGTGTAGTCTTTGATTAAAACTCTATGCTTAACTCATCTGTGAGAGCCACATCTGAATCAAATTGATCTCGATCGAGAAGGTTGACAAACAGGTAGAGCTTCAAGTAGAGCTCATCGAATCAAAAGACTCGGCAAGGAACAATAACATCAAAGCAGATCCGTATCAGATCCAAGCCGCCACGGAACAAGTGGTCAACAGAGACTCAAACAATTGATGTTGGTCACAGGTATAGCTTCTCAACAGAGCTAGAGGACAAATATCGACCTCCAAGAAGATATGGGTTTGAGGAGGATATGGTTGGATATGCACTACAGGTAGCTGAAGAAGTGGATGGTTTTGAACCTAACACTTACAGGGAAGCTGTGACATGTTCCGAGGCATCCCAATGGCTTACTCCTATGGGAGAAGAAATTGAGTCACTTCAGAAGAATGAGATTTGGGATCTAGTCAAACAACCACAGGATAAAATGGTGGTCAGCTGCAAATGGATATTCAAGAAAAATTAATGAATGACATCTGCTGAGGATATCAGATATAAGGCACGTTTGGTTGCTAGGGGGTTCAGTCAGAAAGATGGGGTAGACTATGAAGAGATATTTTCTACAGTGGTCAGACATACTTCCATCAGGGTGCTGCTAGCAATAGTGGTACATCAGAATCTTGAACTTGAGCAATTGGATGTGAAGACAGCCTTTCAACATGAAGATGTACATAAGGAAATTTATATGACTCAGCCAGAGGGTTTCCAAGTTCCTGGCAAAGAAGGATATGTTTTCAAGTTGAAGAAGTCCTTGTATGGACTTAAGCAGGCCCTAAGGCAGTGATATAATAAGTTTGACAGTTATATGATTCAACAGGGTTATAGCATGAGTCCATATGATTGCTGTGTGTATCTCAACAAGTTGAAGGATGGTTCAATCATCTATCTAGTGCTGTATGTAGATGATATGCTGATAGCTACTGCAAACAAGTCTGACATTCAAGATCTGAAGAATATGCTCAAGGTTGAATTTGAGATGAAAGATTTGGGCAATGCAAAGAAAATTTTAGGGATGGAGATCTATAGAGATAGGAAGCAGGGGAAGTTGTTCATGTCCCAGCAGGGGTATATTGAAAAGATGTTATCCAAGTTTGGCATGTCAGCAGCCATACCTATAGATACTCCAATGGCACCAAATCTACATTTGTCTGCTATGTTTGCTCCACAGTCAGCTGAAGAGGAAGAATACACGTCAAGAGTTCCATATGCTAGTGTAGTGGGCAGTTTAATGTATGTCATGGTTTGCAATAGGCCTGATTTGGCTCAGGCAGTCAGTATTGTCAGCAGGTTTATGGCTCAACCTGGAAATGAACATTGGAAAGCAGTAAAGAGGATATTCATGTACCTTAGGGGTACATCAGATATTGGACTCATTTATGAAGGTGGTACTCATTGTTTTGTCATAGGGTATTGTGATTCTGATTATACTGTTGATGTGGACAGTAGGAGATCTATGACTAGGTATGTGTTTACTTTGGGTGGTTCTGTGGTAAGTTGGAAGGCAACATTACAGGGTACAGTGACACTATCTACCATCAAGGTAATACAAGGCATTGACATAATACAAAAGGCGCTTTAATGTATCCTATGAAAACCGCATCAGCCCGATTTGGCTCAGGCAGTCAGTGTTGTCAGCAGGTTTATAGCTTAACCTGGAAAGGAACACTGGAAAGCAGTAAAGAGGATATTCAGGTACCTTAGGGGTACATCATATAATGGACTCATTTATGGAGGTGATACTCAATGTTTTGTCATAGGCATCGTGATTCGATTATGCCATCGATGTGGGACAAAGATGAGGTCTATGATTGGGTATGTTTTTACTTTGGGTGGTTCTGTAGTAAGTTGGAAGGCAACTTTACAGGGTATAGTGACCTTATTTACTACTGAAGCAGAATACATGACACTGACAGAAGCTACAAAGGAAGCAATATGGTTAAAGGGGATAGTTAATGATCTGAGTCTGCATCAAGATCAAGCCAAGGTGTATTGTGACAGTCTTAGTGCAATATTTTTGGCTAAGGACCAGGTTCATCATGAGAGAACCAAGCACATTGATGTTAGGTACTACCTCCGTCCCAAAATGTATGTCTTTTTAGCTTTTTTGTTTTGTCCCATAATATAAGTCCATTTAAATAACCAATGAAGCATTTATTACATTTTTCTACTTTTACCCATCATTTATTAACTATTCACCCACTTTTTACTACTCTACATTAATAATAGTCCAAGTTTTTATTTTAGACTTTTCCATCAAAATTAATGACACATAACTAATTTAACCAACTTTCTTAATCTGTGTGAAATACCCTAAAAGGACTTACATTTTGGGACGGAGGTAGTATCATTTTCTGAGAAATGAGAGAAGGGTTAAAGTGGAGAAGATCAACACTGATGTGAACCCTGCTGATATGTTTACTAAACCAGTTCCAAAGGGCAAGTTTCAGTTGTGTCTGGACTTGCTGAATATCCAAAGCTGTTAATCTGAATCTGGGAATACTCAGCTGAAGGTGGAGGTCTGTTAAGGTATTCAAATCTGAAGACAAAGAGGAAATCTGGCACTTGGTTGTGCATTTAGTCAGTTTGCATGAAGTTGAAGTCCAGGTGGAGATTTGTAATGGTGACTTAAACTAATGCCACTGAGGTTTGGTATGGAAACATGTTCTAATCAGCAATGTATGAAGCATCCAATAAATCATTGCTCAGTAGGGCAAGCAAGATCACAGGTTGATCAACCTGCTGATGGCAAGTCTACTGAAGACAAGTCTGCTGATGCTCAGCAGACTTGAAGAACACGTCTGCTGCATGTTTGTTCGAGTTACCTCTGGGGTATTTCAGTCATTTACTGGGTTGGTTGTTTAGTCGGTTAGGATGGGATTCCTAAGGCTATAAATACCATCTATATTTATTGTAACTTAATGTAACTTAATGTTGATAATAAAATATCCTCGTTTGACCGTGGAGTAGTCGGCACATTGCCGGAAACCACGTTAAATCTGTGTTCTTCTTGTTTCTGTGTTTGTTTGCTTGTTTATCTTTTATCTTTACTCACAATCACCATCACTTCTTGATCGATCCGTAATAACAGATCTCGTCTAGGTCGTGAATCCAATCTGAAAAACCTCCAAAATTCTTCAAAAGAATATTTCTCAAAGAAGCTAATCTTCAAAGATCTTATTTTTTCCTCTCTTGGATCTGAGTTTTTTTGGGAGAACAATGTCTTTTGTTCTCTCTTGAAAGTGGCACCCTAAATGAGGGGAAATAGATTAGGTTTTCTCATTTCATTAAAGCACTTTTATATAGAGAAAAGTGGGGCTATCTTGGTAATGTCTAAATTACCAAATAGGCTTAATAAATAATCAATGACTATTTTATTTTATGAAAAAAAAACAATTTTTTACATTCACTTAAATACTTAGACTTAGAAAAATGATTTTTCCTTCATTCATAGAAATAAAAACTTATTTTTCTCTTGGAGTTTTTTTTTTGTGATTTATGAGTAGATAAACACGGGACCATGGGCCTATATCCAGAAGATCCAATGATTCAAATGATCAACCGAACTCTTCAGTCGAATTACCCGCCTTATAAATCTTGACGTCGTATTACCATAGAGCCGAAACTTCAATCTTTCGGAACATAAACATATTTACTATACTTTCAATATATATAGTTACCGAGAGCCCACTGATATAACCATTACAAATGAACAACCCTCCACAGACAGTTCGTATACGAAGCATGGCATCGTCTGTAAAACCCCTCCGTAACTTCTTAACCTTGAACTACCATTAACCCTTGGTGACCGATTTCCTTTGATCGTATCAGAGGTGTGCACAATAGATCAATACCAAGATGACTAAGGGGGGAACTGTCCATCTACTACCTCTTACGAAGAATGAGTGGACTCCATCTTTGTGACTTACATTCCCGGATACTTATCCTTGAGTGATGCTAAGATGGTCAAGATTAGGGAAGGCATTACTTGGCCAACCATACCGCCAAATCAAACGGCACAATTGAAAAGTCATGAATCTATAATCACATCAGGATTAACATTCAAGTCATAAATGGTCATCTAATGATTCAATTAAAATCTCTCGTTACAGCCTAAGTATGAGACCATCATTGACGAGGAGCCCCATGCTTTGGGGGAATGATCGAATCGGTCCAATCCTAAATGAACCTTTTCACGTCTAAGTGCAGCCACTACGGTGTCCAAAACCGATGACCCGGATCAGGTACACACATGAGAAATTATATAATCAAAGCCATCAGAGTAGTTCAGATTTCATATTAGGTCGGGTCAGACTTGATATTTTTTTTCGAGTTATATGTGTAAAATTACACGACCCATGCAAAATTGCACTGGCAGAAAACACGGGCTCGTGGGAAAAATTGAACGGTGCACTTAATTTTTGCACGTGGGGAAGTAAGCTGACTAAAAAAATATAAAGGAGGGAGCCCGTGGGATTATGCACGTGGCTTGTGCTCATCCCGTGCAAATTTGCACAGCTCTCCCTAAAATTGCACGTGTAACTCAAAAAAAATGTTAGATCTGACCCAACCTGACATGATATAGGGGGTGCTACAGTGACCTGAAATTATAATTTCTCCACACACACTATAAGCGTTCAAAGGCATTAGTAGTTGTTTGACTGCGAGATTCCGAACTCCAATCTATTATGAATTTTGTTCAATTCACCCCGGACTTATGGTTTAAGGTAGTAATCATAAACTCAATCCTCATGTGCATACCTCTAATTTATTGAGCTTTATGGTCACATAACTGTCATAACATGCCCTGTGAATTTTCTTTGCACATCATTTATATCTATGCAATTAAGCAAATAAAAATAAAAGATCAATAATAAAATATAACTTTTAATTAATTACAACAATACATTATTGTTTTTCCGGGCATCATGTCTAGCATAAGTGAGTGTACAAAATCAAATGAAATGCTAATGCGGAGATTCAAAACAAAGCATGACAAAGTGCCAAAGGGTACTAGCAAACTGTTGGAATCGATGATGTTGATAATAAATCTGCGCGCATTGATTTCCACAAGCCTAGTGAAAGAAGAAAACATATTAATAACAAGTATCAGCGCATTTGAGATTTCATACCCAAGAAAGAAGTGAAGCTTGAATTCGTGAAGTTACAACTTTCGATTGCAGATATTTTCACAAAGCCAAAAAAGTTTTTTAAAAAAATCGAAGATTGAGGGTAAGACTTGGTGTGGAAAAAGAAATTTCAAAAATCAAGAGATAATGGTGAATATTAATTCAGAAAATATAGACCAATGTATCATAATCTACATACACGAATCTAGAAATGCATAAACGTCTTTTTTTTTTTTTTTTGGGTACCATGGGATATTGTAAAGGATTCCTCGAAAATGTGGAAAGACATCAGTTTAACTAAGTACGTCTGCAAGGCTTAAATAATTCAAGTTGTAAAGTTAATAGTTAATTGTCAATTAGGACACATTTAGAAAGATGTCCGGATTTTAGGATTATAATAAAAGATTTTCATCAAAAAAGACATTTCATCAGTGAAAGTGAATTTGAAAATGAATTACGTTTGGTTTTGTGCTGAAAATCAACGTAATTCAATTTCAAATTCACTTGCACTTTCACTTTCACTGGTGAAATATCTTTTTTGACAAAAATATTTTCTTATAGTTATTTTTGCCTGACATCTTCCATATATTGTCATTTAGGACCCTTATCCCTAAAGTTAATTATCTTTGTAGCGGTATAAATTTGTGACATCTGAAAGGCAAAAGAATGCAACGTACTGAAGTGGAGTTAGAGTATTACAAGAATCACAAAGTTTTCTTCAATTCCTTCTTGTTTATAGGATTCATAAGAACAAAAGAAATCTTTTCGCGACTAAAATGTTTTTCCTAAAAATGCTGATTTTCATCATTAAAGTTATTCGTGACAAAAAATTTGGCGGTAAAAGCTGTTTATATTTACCATGACAAATTTAATTGAGCGAAAAACAAAGAAAAATTAAGAGATTTGAAGAAAATGGATCAAAGAAGAACAAGATTGTTGTGTGAAAGCTAGAGGCAGCTATTAGCAGAATTATGATCAACTCCTTTGGTCGATTTGATGAATCATGCTAGCAATCGAAGGAGAGGAATCTTCAAAATTTCGCAACAAGGGTAGCTTGTGGAGAGAAAACCTATGGGAGCTGAAAGAGGAGTACGCTTGTTGTCGTCGACTTGAAAAATAATGTGAAACGACGTTGAAAAAAATGGTTGTCACCATAGTTACATTTTTTTTCCTCTTGTCATGCACCAACGCTAATTATTAAAATAAAAACAAAAATAATCGAGCTATGTCAAGTACATAGCGAATCGAGTTTAATCTTGTCTTTTATCTGACGTGATCGTGCTCAAGCCGAGTTTTGAGCTGAGGTTTTTTTAGTCGAGTCGAACTCGAACTCTAGAGAGTATCGACTTGACTCGGCTCTGTTACTCCCCTGCTTGTAACAAAAGGCTCATGCCAAAATATGTTATAATTCATTGCTAGCAAGGTCATGATATTCGTGACAAACGTGAAATGCTTTATGACAATACCAGGTTGTCACTAATAAATACATATTTCTATACAAATAAAATTTTTGTCACAAGAAGCAAGAAGCAATCATTTTGTGAAAACTTAGCAAACGCCACTAAAAGTTTGTGGTTTTCTTTTCTTTGTAGTGAATATCGATAGTAGCTCCCCACCTTCTAAAATTTAAGGATCCATTATATATAAAATGGAAACGATGACATATGCAAAGTGACGCAAAGATCTCTAAGTTAAGGAGGGCAACAAAAATTTTAAAGATTTAATACAAAAATTAAGGGAGGGAAAATTATAAAAATCATACATATATTAACAGATTTTTCTGATCAATAAGCGGGGTGAAATTTCGCTTAGATGACATGTAGGCCCGCCATCGAACATATGCATCAGCTATTAATAAGAAAATAATAAATGAAACATGGCTTCAAAATCTCATATTAGTTCAACCCAACGCATCAACACTTATAGCCTAAGGTTCAAGTCCAGCTCTTTTTCCTTATCATCATCTGGTTCTGAACGCCTTACTTCATTATAAGGTTGTGAATGACTAGGACCCTGCACCATCTTGCCGCCTCATCATATGATTCATATCCTGGTTTCTTTCAATAGCAGGGGCAGAGGGAGTCGGAACACAATCATACAAAGAAAGCGTACTACTTGAAATCCACATCTGGGAAGAAGTTCCTTCATTAGAGCGCCATGCAGCCTTGTCCCGGGCCGACAAGCTAAGCTGCAAATCAACTGGGTTTCCAGCTTCTCTCATACATTCGAATCAAAAGCGCCGTGAGCCTTGTCCCGGAGCCGACAAGCTAAGCTGCAAATCGACTGATTTCCAAATTCTCTCATACATTCGAATCAGCACGCCGTGAGCCTTGTCCCAGATCTGACAAGCTAAGCCGCAAATCAACATGGTTTCGGTCTTCTCTCATACTTTCTGACACGGCTCTCAAACCGGGAAATTGATCATAGTATAAGCATTGTTGAATCATAGAAAGTGACTGATGAACCTCACGGTGGTTGTGGAAGTGATTGGATGGGAATGTTGAGAACTCTGGTTGACTCATTGGTGGGTTTGTGTTATAGGTGAGACCGGGTAAAAATCTTGGGATTTCTGGTTGAGTCCTTGGCAGGGCAGTATAGTACTGAAAGTGACCCGATGGAAATGTAGGGCTTTCTGGTTGACTCCTTGGTGGGGTTGTGTTATTAATGTGACCGGATGGAAATCTTGGGATCATTAGTTGACTCATTGGCGAGGCAGTGTAATGGAAGTGACCGGATGGAAATGTTGGGATTTCTGGTTGATAACTTGCCGGGGCATGGCTACTACTTGGAGAAAGTGATAGTGACGATCCAACGGAAGCAATTGGTGTTGTGAGTTGCTGAAAAGAATCATCGTCAGAATCCTCATAAATTGAGGAGTCATGATTAGTTTCAGAATCATCACCACTCGAACTTGAGGAGTTATGATTAACTCCCGAATCATCACCAGTCGAAGTGGTGATGGTTCGGGTTATCCCCTCCGACTCTTGAGTAAGACAATCTGGGTTTCCCTCATGTGTCGCCATTGAAGAGATGATAGAAGAATTAAGTGATTTGTGGTGGAGTTATACGATGAACAAGTTGTGATTCCAAATTGAGTGTATTTCTCAGCAACGGGGTGACAGAATAAATAGTCAAAATTCTGTTGTTGACAGTCAAAATGTTGTTAAACAAATTAATTCGCGCTAACAAATCATACCTGGAAAAGTTTGACTAAACTTATTGGGTTTTTTTTTTTTTTGATAAAAAATTATTGGTTTTATCTTTTTTTTTCTCCCTACAATATTATCCAATCTTATTAATAATATAGTATATAGTTATACTTAATGACTATGAAATTTATGATCTTATGATAAGAGGAAAATGATTTAATCATTTTATTCGCCAAGAATAAATGTTTTAAACAAAGTATTTTTTATTTGTTTTACAGGGGTCATGATACACCAGGTAATAGTTATTCAACCAATGATTTTTCTTTAAAAGAGAGACATTTTTTTTAAAACATTAACTCACATCCATAATATGTGTTTTTGACATCAGTTATTTCGGAACAGATGGAGTAAATGCAAATGTCAGTTATTTCGGAACGGAGGGAGTAAATACAAAGGATATCACTAACGGACCCATGAATTTCTTTCAGTTGGAGCCAAATTCAAAAACATATGTTTAAAAAAATGCAACAGCTAGGTTTTGTACTAGTGACTTTATGAATTGAGGTAATACTTCTAACCAGTTGAGCTAAACGAGCAATTACACTACAATTTGTCTGAAATAATATGCATATACAATGTCAAATATTATCATAAGGGTATTTTAATAACTTTGCACGAAAATTTGAGTGGGGGCAATTCACCCCTCTTTTCTATATTGGGTCCGTCCTTGAAGGATATGATTTTACAAAACCTTTATATAATTTTCTACTATTACTTGGTACACCATGTCAAAGACCATCTTAAAATTTGCGATTTAGAGAGTTTTTTTTTTTGTAAAAAAATAAAATTTGTATTTTATCTTTCAAAAGGATTAAATAGAAATTTTAAAATAACATAATAACATACGGTAGAAAATAGATACTACGCAGCACCCCGGCCCGATTTGCACCCCAATAGGCAATAGTTATAATTTTTAGAAAAATAAGAAATTATTATTGGACTAGAACATTTTGTATTCTTTTGGTACATAGGGAATGCGAAATACTCATGAATTTTTGAGAATGTATAGGTAAATATCTCCTACCTCATTATGAACGCCACAGCCCTTGCAGATAACACCATTCAAGCACATGCAACCTACCAAGAGCAAACTCGAGATTTTTCCTCATCTACAGGCTGATTTACCGGCTTACAAAATTACTTACTCATTTACGGTCATCTTTCATGGGTTCCCCCCTCGAGTGATAGAATTAAATGCAATGTAGGCGCTGCCCTAAAGGATAACCAACTATCAGTTGATGGTATTTTTTGAGACTCCACTGGCTCTCTGATTATCCTCTTTCTGAATTTGGGAGCATACTCGATTGATGTTGGTGAAGGCTTAGCCATCTACCATGGACTTGCTTTCGCCTCTACCTATGGCAATATAAATCTCACTAGTGGAGTGATTCCAAGATCGTGGTTGATCGCTTCTTTCTCGACGATGAAGACCTCTCCACTTTGGACAGTTTATGGATGCTTGCAAAGATTCCCTATCTCGATTTAATTTTGTTACTTTTTCTTTTGTTAGGCTAACCAGAAATGTCCCGACACATCTCCTTGCAAAACATGGTTTATCCTTCTCTTCTTTAGCTGAATAGCGATTTTCTCCGTCTTCTGATGTTATTTCCGCTTGTACTTTTCACGTTGCTTAGTAAAATCTTTACTTCTAATAAAACAAAATCCCCTCCTATTCCAAGCCCCAACCCACCTCGAGATCAATTTTCTAACTTTTGTAGGAAATAAAATGAGATGAAGCAAAGAAATCGAAAGAAGAACTAGGGTTTCAAAACTGAGAAAAGCAAAGGAGAAAGAAGAAGAAGAAGAATTGAGAATAGAGGTAAGATTTTATTAGTAAGAATTTTGATAGCTATTACATTGTGTTCTTCCCTATTTATACTTCTATCTAGAGGTAAGTAGCCCCTTTAGACTCTTATTCGACTAACATGGAATTGGGAAGGGAAGACGGAAGGCCGACACCAAAGAATCACGCCAACATTTCCCAAATCAATTAAACTCCTAACCTTAATTCCTATATCCGAATTTAGGTGCCATGACATCCCTTCCCTTTAGAAAACACCTTGTCCTCAAGGAGGAACTTGGGAAATTGCTTCATGATGAATCGAATCCTCCCATGACGATTTACTAATCTTCATCCAAGTTAACCTATTTCAAACTTCCACTATACAACCGCTTAGTTGTGCCTCTTGATGGTCATGATGTCCATGATCGCTTTTGGGTATATAATCATCGTCCATATTCGTAGTATTAGGCTAATGACCGAGGGAACAATGTGGGCTCCAATGCACATTTTCAAAGATTGACACATGGAATACATGATAAATTCTAGACCTTGTGGGAGCAACAATTTATATGCAACAAGATATATCTTGTCAATCACCTTGTAGGGTCCAAAGCATTTTGAAGATAGCTTTAGGTTCCTTCTTGGTACCACAATATTATGTCTATAAGGCTGCAATTTGAGAAACACATAGTCTCCAACCTCAAATTCCCTTTTTGTTCTCAGGTTTGTCAGCAAAAAAACTTCTACCTTGCCGAGCTATTTATAAATGGGACTTCAATTCCCTCTGGAGTATCTATTTATGTTAGAGAAAAGCTTCAATATCGAGGAATTTTTCAGTAGCTAATGACCCCAGTGGCAATGGAGTATGTATATAAACATAAAATGCCTAAAATGGGGTCAAATTTAGAGAATTATGGTAGTTAGTATTGTACCAAAACTCTTCCGTATGTAGCACTTTCCTCCACTGTTTGGGTCTTTGAAAAGTCATGCATCTGAGATACATTTCTAAACACTAATTCATTCTCTCCGTCTGGCCATCAATCCGAGGGTGATAAGTAGTGTTACTGGACAGCTTAACCCTAACCAATCTCAAGAGATATGTCCTAAACTCCGATGTGAAGACTTTGTTCTGAAGTATAATACTTCTCTAATGCCAAGAATTGACTAAACTTGGTCGGTTTGTCAACAATGACCTCCTTAGCCTCTCAAGTAGTGAGCCTCAATGAAATCCATATTTGTAATGGTGACTTAAACTTATGCTACATCGAGGTCCGCTATGGAAACATGTTTCGTCAAGCAATGTATGAAGCATCTCTTTGAAATCTGCTTTGTTCGATTGGGGCAAGATCAAGCAGTTGATCAACCCATTGATGGTGAGTCTACTGAAGACAAGTCTGCTGATGCTCAGCAGACTTGTAGAATACGTCTGTTGCTTGTTTGTTCGAGTTACTTATGGGGTATTTCGGTCATTTACTGGGTTGACTGATTAGTCGGTTAGGGTTGGATTCCTAAGGCTATAAATACAGTCTGTATTAATTGTAACTTGATATTACTTTCTGGTGATAATAAAATATCCTCGTTTGTCCTTTGAGTAGTCGGCACATTGCCAAAAACCACGTTAAATCTTTGTTCTTCTTGTTTTTGTGTTTGTTTGCTTGTTTACCTTTTATCTTTACTCACAATCACCATCACTTCTTGATCGATCCATCATAACAAACTGGTATACCAGATCCAGATGCAAATGGATATTCAAGAAAAATGAAGGAATGACATCTGCTGAGGATATCATATATAAGGCACGTTTAGTTGCAAGAGAGTTCAGTCAGAAAGATGGGGTAGACTATGAAGAGATATTTTCTCCAGTGGTCAGACATACTTCCATCAGGGTGCTGATAGCAATAGTGGCACATCAGAATCTTGAATTTGAGCAATTGGATGTGAAGATAGCCTTACTACATGGAGATGTATATAAGGAAATTTATATGACTCGGCCAGAGGGTTTCCAAGTTCCTGGCAAGGAATGATATGTTTGCAAGTTGAAGAAGTCCTTATATGGACTTAAGCAGGCCCCAAGGCAGTGGTATAAGAAATTTGACAGTTATATGATTCAACAGGGTTATAGCAGGAGTCCATATGATTGCTATGTTTATCAAGTTGAAGGATTATTCAATCATCTATCTGGTGTTGTATGTAGATGGTATGCTGATAGCTGCTGCAAACAAGTCTGATATTCAAGATCTGAAGAATCTGCTCAAGGCTGAAGTTGAGATGAAGGATTTGGGGAATGCAAAGAAAATATTAGGGATGGAGATCTATAGAGATAAGAAGCAGGGGAAGCTGTTCTTGTCCCAGCAGGGGTATATTGAGAAAATATTATCCAAGTTTGGCATGTCAACAGCCAAACCTATAGATACTCCTATGGCATCAAATCTACATCTGTCTACTGTGTTTGCTCCACAGTCAGCTGGAGAGGAAGAATACATGTCAAGAGTTCCATATGCTAGTTTAATGTATGTCATGGTTTGCAATAGGCATGATTTGGATCAGGCAGTCAGTGTTGTCAGCATGTTTATGGCTCAACCTGGAAATAAACATTGGAAAGTAGTAAAGAGGATATTCAGGAACCTTAAGGGTACATCAGATATTGGACTCATTTATGGAGGTGGTACTATTGTTTTGTCACGAAGCAATTGTGATTCGATTATCTTGTTGATGTGGGACAAAGTAGGAGATTTATGACTGGGTATGTGTTTACTTTGGGTGCTTCTGTGGTAGTTGGAAGGCAACTTTACAGGGTACAGTGACACTATCTACTATTGAAGCAGAATACATGGCACCCGATGAAGCAACAAATGAAGCAACTCGGTAAAGCGGACTAGTCAATGATCTGAGTCTGTATCAAGATTAAGCCAGGGTGTATTATGACAGTCTTAGTGCAATATGTTTGGCTAAGGATCAGGTTCATCATAAGAGATCCAAGCACATTGATGTTAGGTATCATTTTCTGAGAAATGAGAGGAGGGTTAAAGTGGAAAAGACCAGCACTGATGTGAATCCTGCTGATATGTTCACTAAACCGGTTCCAAGGGCAAGTTTTTAGTGTGTTCGCACTTGTCGAATATCCAAAGTCGTTAATCTCAACTGGGATTACTCACCGGTGTTGGGGGTCTGGTGAGGTATTCACATCTGAAGACAAAGAGGATTTCTGGCACTTGGTTGTGCATCTGGTCAGTTTGCATGAAGTTGAAGTCAAGGTGAAGATTTGTAATGGTGACTTAAACTTATGCTACTGAGGCCTGGTATTGAAACATGTTCTGGTCAACAATGTATGAAGCATCTGCTAAAAATCTGGTGTTCATTTGGGGGCAAGATCAAGCAGGTTGATCAACTCTGGCCGATGGCGAAGTCTATCAAGACAAGTCTGCGATGCTCGATAGACTTATAGAACATGTCTGCTTTGCATGTTTGTTCGAAAGTTATTCGGGGTATTTCGGTCATTCTTGGGTTGGTGATTAGTCGGTTAGGGTTGGATTCCCAAGGCTATAAATACCGACTGTATTAATTGTAACTTTTTGATGTAACTTTCTGGTGATAATAAAATATTCTCGTTTGTTCATGGAGTAGTCGGCACATTACCGAAAACCACGTTAAATCCGTGTTCTTCTTGTTTCTGTGTTTGTTTGCTTGCTTATCTTTTATCTTTACTCATAATCACCATCACTTCTTGATCAATCCGTCATAAAAATATTGATCTGAGACCAATCCAGATTAGGAATATTTTTTCGAATGTCCTAAACCGATGGTATCACATGCTTTCATATGCTAGGTTAGGAACACAAGTGCAATTTTAGTCGTAATGGACAAGAATTGATTGTCACCCATCAAGAAAATCAAATCAATTATCACCTTAAATAAATCAATTATTCATTATTACCCGAGCACATATTAAAAGAAATTAATAATGCAATACTAATGCGGCCCTAGTGGCAAGCCATCACGTGTGCGCAGGTAATGCCTTTGACTAGATGTTAACATGTCTTTTTAATGGTAGAAATAACCATCATAAATGAGCTTAAATTACTCATTACCATCTTTTCTCTTGCGAACTTAGCACAAAGCAGTTAATAAATAGTAGCTTTTACTGTTTCAACATTAATATAGTAATTAGCAAGATGATGTGCATCATAACTGAATATAATTGCAAGAAAATATGAAACCAAATGATAATTAAAATTTACGTCTATGACGGTGCATAATTCATTTAAATTGAAACACACAATATGTAACCTTAAATACTACAGGATTACATAATAAATCTTCAATGCGTTTTCAAATTTTTTGTAGTAATTCAAAGAAAATAAGCAGTTCCTCAATAGTATGTATTCAGAGTGTTAGTTTTATGACTTGATCTCTAAAACTGGTGGAACTAATCTGAAAGCTAAAACTGAGTTTTGTGAAATAAAATTGAATTTTGGGAAAAGCTGAGAAAACTGAGTTTTGTGGAAACTGAGTTTTGGTGGAAACTGAGTTTTGAGGGAAACTGAGTTTTTTTAGGAAACTGAGTTTGCTGAGTTCTACATCCGAGTTCTTGATTACAAGTGAGTTTTCGAGGAAAGTCGGTTTGAGCCGAGTTTTCCTCAGTGGATAAATAAAGAGAGCTGGGATCCACATCTGGGTATTTATGACAATTCCGACAAAGATCTTTGACAGTTAGGGTTTGGGATTTGTGCCTATAAATACCGAAGTTGTAATCAATGCAAAGTGTGTCTTTCAAAGTGTTATTCACACACTTGTGAAAACCTTGTAATTATGTGCATAATAAAATATATCTTTTCGGTCCGCAGGGGCGCCTCTGTGGGGGGGGCCAAGGGGGCCATGGCCCGGAGCCCCTCCGAAAATCAATGAATTTAAGGGCCTCACAAAATTTCGGCCTAATATTATATATATACTGTATTTATATGAACAAGAAATGTATTACCTTAATGGTTAGCAGTCTAGTATACTAGACATGAGACTTGGTTTCAAATCTTGCTAGCTACAATAATTTTTGCTTTTTTAAACTAGGACTAGGAGTAAAAAAAATAGGTTTTTTTCCCTCCAAACTCATGACTATCTCACGAAGCTTTTTTTGTTTTTTTTTTTTATATATATTTTGGTTACTTTTTTTTTTTTTCGAAGGGCGAGGGCCTAAAATTCTTTTTGGCCCCGAGCCTAAATTTGGACAGGACGCCTCGCCTCGTCTCAGGCTTGATCGGCACAACGCCGAAACCACGTTAAATCACCGTGTTCTCTTTGTTTTCGCATTTTATTAATTTCCGTCTTATTTTTCTCGTTAGATTGCATATGTTTATCTTTCTTCAAATGCAAATTTCTCGCCATGTAACACGAGAGAGTTATTAATTACCTCGCATTAAACCATCAAATATCTACGATTAATTATGAGGGCAAAACATGAAAGGCATAAGATAAAAAAAATGAATATAAGTAATTGCCATAATAAATAAATAAAAAATTAATAGTAGTAATTATACCTTGAGCAGCTTTCTCATTCACTTCGTATGTCTTCGGATTGATTTTCTCCAACTCTTTGCCAAGGGCCAGCAGCTGCAAAACAGGAATATTAATTAATTAAACCGGTAAACAATAATTCATAGTAATTATATGTTTAGTGTAATAAAGTAAAGTGTGTTTTTAGATAAAATTGTCGTCGGAAATACCACTTACAGGACTAAAATTGTCGCCGGAAAAGACCAATTTTAGTCCTGTAAGTGGTCTTTCCGGCGTTCAGGACTATTTTTGCAAAAAAAAAGATTACTTACATGACTAAAATTGTCACCGGAGAAAAACCAGGACCAAAATCAAAATACGTGTCTAGTTAGAGGACCAAAATTGTAAGTTAGCCATCTTGTTTCCTATAAAAAAAAGTAAAAATAGAGTAAAAATGGAAATACTGAAGTTCATTAACGTTAGTTATTATGCTTGAAATTATAGTTTAAGATAAAACTGGAGATTATTTTGATGGGATACCCGAATATATTAATCAATTAAATACCTATGTCTTTAGGGCAGGCTTCCTTCTTCTGCTTTTCACCTTTCTCCTTAATAATGGGGCTTTTTGGTTCATCAACTTTCTTCTTTTGCTGCCTTGACCTTAAATTTCAGGCTTTATTTCATCAGCATTTTCTGATTCGTTGTTGGTTTTACCTGATTCATTTTCAGGTGCTGTTATAGGAAACATCCTTCCCTTTCAGCTTTATCTTGATGCCAACTCCAGTTTTACGTGATTCATTTTCAGTTTTACCCTTCTCCTTCTGCATTTTCTTGCTGTCAATTGACAGATCGGCCATGGCTTTGCTGAGGACATGCTCAAATGCAGTGGCGGACCTACATACAACTAAAGGGGCAACTGCCCCCCTTAATCCGGAAAAAGTCTACTAATATATATAGTATGCATGTTGTTTGCCCCCCTTAATTTTTTATTTGCCTCCTTAAAAAATTTTATTGCTCCTTACCCGAGATCCTAGGCAAAATTAGGATTTTGGTCCTCTAACTTGGCCTACTTTGGATTTAGTCATGCTCCTGCTCCGGTGAGGAAAATGGTCCTCTAACTTGTTTATTTTTTTGAAAAATAGTCCTATACGCCGGAAATGGCTGATTGGGCACCGGAATTTTAAAAAATGCTTACGTGGTAGCCACTAGGCTGCCACATTGAATCCTACGTGGCTATGAACCCCATTTTACTTTTAAAAAAACAATTTCTCCTTCCAATTTCATCCCTCAAAAACAAATTACAGAGAATTTAATATATAAATAAAAAAATAAAAGATGAAGATGAAAAATTGAAGGTAGTAAATGGAGGAAGAAGATGGATGAGGATTAGACGGGAGATGCAAAGTAGTAATTTAGGAATTAGATTTGGAGGGATGAAATTGGGGGAAATTGAAAGTAGAAATCATTTTTTAAAGTAAAATTGGATCCACAGCCACCTAGGATTCAATGTTGGAGCCCAGTGGCTACCACGTTAATAGATTGAGAGAAAAATAATGTTTTCTATTCACAATTGTAATAATGTGTGTACAAATATATAGTTACAATCAGATACTTCTAGAACAGTATATACGCAATAAATACAGAATATTTACTTTAATTACAATATATGCTATTACCACCCCTCAAGTTGGGCGAGGATGAAGGCCTAACTTGCGGCGTTGATGGTCAAACACAGGACGAGGAAGCGATTTCGTAAGACAATCGGCCAGTTGATCTTGAGCATGGACATGGGCAATACGTAGCGCACCACTCTGGACTTGCTCACGAATATAGTGATAATCAATGGCAACGTGTTTCATGCGAGTGTGCAAGACGGGATTGGAGCAAAATTGGGTTGTGCCAAGATTGTCACAATAAATAACTGGTGTTTGACGAATAGGCCAGCCTAAGTCACGCAGGAGAAAAGTGACCCAAGTAAGTTCAAGAAATGTGACACGACATGATCGATACTCGGCCTCGAGTAGAAGAAGCGTGCAAGCGTAGTTTGCTTCTGTAGAGCGCCATGAGACAATATTACGACCAAGGCAAATAACATAAGCACTAGTGGATGAAAAATCATCCTTATTACCACCCGATCCAAGATCGAATAGGCGTGAAGAGTCATGGGCGATGAGCGATGTATCTGAAGACCAAAATGAACCGTGCCGGCAAGATATCGTAACAACCGCTTAGCATGGGACCAGTGAACATCAGTGGGTGCATGCATAAACTGAGAGAGGCGATTCACAGCAAAGCGAGATCGGGGCGAGTGAAGCATGAGAATCGCAAAACCGCCGAGAACCATGCGATAGTGTGAGGGATTTGCCAAGGGGACACCATTAGTAGTCGTAAGAGCTGAGAGGTCGGTAGGCAAGGGAGTAGGTACAGAATTCGCCTCTAACATATTGAGTTTACCCAGAAGTTCAAGAGCATAACGTTGCTGAGATAGTAAGCAACCCTGAGAATTCGGAACGACCTCAATACCCAAAAAATAGGATAAATTACCAAGATCCTTAAGCGCAAACCGGGAACCGAGTAGTTGAATAAACTCTTCAAGAGAAGAGGCCTGATTACCAGTGACTATGAGATCATCAACATAAACTAGAACATAAAGCAGGGCAGAGCCTCGGGAATAAATAAACAATGATGTATCCGCATGAGAATTACGAAACCCCATTTGTAACAAAAAACCTTTCAATTCTTCATACCATGCACGAGGAGCCTGTTTAAGGCCATAGATAGCTTTGCGAAGACGGCAAACATAGTCCGGGTGAGCACTATCTGCAAAACCAGGAGGCTGGGAAAGATAGACATTTTCATGTAGAGTGCCCTGCAAAAATGCATTATTAACATCAAGTTGCCGCAGCGACCACCCCTGCGAAAGAGCCAAGGTGAGAACCAAACGAACAGTAGTGGGTTTAACCACTGGACTGAACGTTTCATAATAATCAATACCGGGCCGCTGTGTAAAACCTTTGGCCACAAGGCGAGCTTTATAACGATCTATGGTCCCATCTGCATGATACTTAATGCGAAAAATCCACTTGGACCCAATGATGTTATAGGACGAGTCCGGGGGAACAAGATCCCAAGTATGGTTCCGAATCAAGGCATCATATTCCTCCTGCATAGCTGTTCGCCATTTGGGATTTTTAAGGGCGTGGGTAATGGAGGAAGGTTCGACATCAGGAGAGGCAGAAAGTCGGGCAGCTAGGTTTAATTTTTGAATGGGTTTATGTATGTTGTTTTGGGCACGAGTGCGCATGGGATGAGTAGGACGGGAGGGATGGGGAGGAGGAGGAGAGGTGTGTCGGACATAGAGGGAAGTGGCGAGTCAAGGAAGAAGGCGGGGAACGGGGTGGGTGATGGGGAGGGAAGGGAAGTGGGAGGGGGGGTCGTGGAGGTGATAGGAGGTGGGGAGGGTGACAGCTGGCGGTGGGCAAGGGATCCAGTCAGTGAGAGGAGGGATAGCAGGTTGGGAGGTGGACGAGGTAGATCGAGACGGAAAGATAGTTTCAACAAACTTCACGTGACGGAGGCGTAGAGGCGGAGTCGATAAGATCATAACAATAATAGCCATGTTGATCCTGTGCATAGCCAAGGAAGACACATGGTTTGGACCGGGGTTGCAGTTTGTGATCCGTGTAGGGGCGAAGCCAGGGATAGCAGAGACAACCAAAAACACGGAGGGTGTCATAGTGTGGTGGGGAGTGAAAAATACATTCATAAGGGGATTGCATACTAAGGACACGTGTAGGCATACGATTAATTAAGTAAACAGCCGTGGCAAAAGCATAAGGCCAGAAAGTGGGAGGAGGAAGCATGAGCAAGCAAGGTGAGGCCGGTTTCAACTATGTGGAGATGACGACGTTCGAGATAGACCATTGTGTTCGGGGAGTGTGCGGTGGTGTGGTGAGGAAAGAGATGCCGATTGAGAAAGGTAATCACGGAGAGCAATATATTCACCACCATTATCGAATATAGGATTTTAATTTGGACTCAAAGAATTTTTCTACTAATGCACGGAACCGAATAAAAGTAGGGAAAACATCAGATTTTCGAGCAATAGGAAAAACCAAACGTAACGAGTAAAATGATCGACAAAAATCACATAATACTTGAAGCCATTAAACGATAAAACAGGGGAGGTCCATACATCCGAAAACAAAATTTCAAGTGGGCGGGAAGACGATAAAGTAGACTGTCCAAACGGCAGCTTATGACTCTTGTTTTCAAGACAAGCAGAACAGTGAGAAAGAAAATTATTGGTATGCGGAATGTGAAATTTATTCAAAACAGAATGTAAAATAGAGTCAGCTGGGTGACCCAGTCTATGATGCCACACATCTGACGAAGCTTTATTGGCTGCAAAGGAAATTAACGGTGGAGACGGCCATTCATAGAGACCGTTCTTGACTGGACCACGGAGGAGTATTTGATTAAATGCTCGGAGATCCTTCACAGAAAAATGGTCAGGTAAGAATTCAACAGAAATGTTATTAGATTGACATAATTTGGATATAGATACTAAATTACGGGACATATTAGGAACGCATAAAACATCATTTAAATGGAAAGATTTAGTAAGAGAGCAAGGAATAGACGAATAACCAGTGTGAGTAATATTTAACGGAGAGCCATCACCAACAAGCATTTGGTCCGAGCCAAAGTACGGCGAATGTAAGGACAGATTTTGGAGATCATCAGTGACATGGTGCGTAGCACCGCTATCCAAGAGCCAGGAGACGCAGGCTGGCGGTGTATCGCCTTGATTGTGTGGTGAGTGAGAACATGAGCTTGGGGTCGAGGCCCGTAAGGATTTTGAGGCGGAGGAGGGGGATTTTTGCCGCCGACACAGCCAGGACAAAACGGGCTGAATGACCTTGAATAGAGCAAAGTTGACACTTACCTTGATATGGACAGCGTGGACGCGAGTTGGCAGATTGAGTTTGGGGACGGGGTAATAATTCGATGGTCGCCGCTTTGTTGAGAAAGTCGGGCGCCAACTTGACGGAGGAATTAGGCGAGGAAGAAGAGCAGAGGAGAGGAGGGATTGTCGCGGTCGTGTTCGCCGAGGTTGGGAAGAAACGAGCCGAGGAGGAAGATGAGCCATGATTGACTGAAAATTCAGCAACTTATCGTGTAATTCATCAAAATTAATAGTCGATCACGAACACGAAGAGCTCTGGCCAAATCATTGTATTACAGGCCAAGTTTTCCATGATTAGATCAATAATGTCTTCATGATTCATGGGTGAGCCGAGAAGATCCAGTTCATCAGTCTTGGATTTGATTGCATAAAGAAATTGAAAGCGGTGGGAGCCTCTGCGCAATTGTTTCAAAGCTTGGCAATTTGAAGGATGCGGCCTCTGCTCGGTTTAGCAAACATGTCATAGAAGCCCACGTTGCTTTGCTTGCGAAGCGTTTTAGATGACATGGATGGCAACGCTGGTGTAAGAGAGGCCAAGATGAGGTTGAAGATGAGTCTATCTTGGCGCTTCAGAGAGCATGATCGAGATTGGGGCAGATTTTCCTTCAAGCGTGATGGTGGCGGGCGGTGGTGGCGTGTCTCGGTGATGTACCCCAGTCGGTCATACCCTTCTAAAAGGGACTCAATTTGGGGTTTCCAAACAGAATAGTTTGTGTGGTCAAGCTTAACAGTGATTTGAGACGCTGGATTGAAGGCAATGACAGAGGAGTTGTTGGTTGAAGCCGCCATGGCTGAAGCAGTAAGAACAGAGCTGCTGCAGAGATAGGAGAAGAAGGAAGCCGAAAAAAAAAATTGAAGAATTAGGGTAAAAAATTTGGTGGCTCTGATACCATAATAGATTGAGAGAAAAATAATGTTTTCTATTCACAATTGTAATAATGTGTGTATAAATATATAGTTACAATCAGATACTTCTAGAACAGTATATACGCAATAAATACAGAATATTTACTTTAATTACAATATATGCTATTAAATACAGCATATATTGTAATTAAAGTAAATATTCTCATATTTATTATGATATATCTGTTTCTAGAAGTATCTCGATTGTAACTATATATTTGTACACACATTATTACAATTGTGAATAGAAAACATTATTTTCTCTCAATCTATTATGGTATCGAGCCACCAAATTTTTTACCCTAATTCTTCAATTTTTTTTCGCCTTCTTCTCTCTCTATCTCTCGCAGCAGACTGTTTTTATCGCTTCACCATGGCGGCTTCAACCAACAACTCCTCTCGTCATTGCCTTCAATCCGGCGCCTCAAATCATCGTTAAGCTTGACCACACAAACTATTCTCGCTTTGAAACCCCAAATTGAGTCCCTTTAGAAGTGGTATGACCGATCTGGGGTACATCACCGAGACACGCCACCACCGCCCGCCACCATCACGCTTGAAGGAAAATCGCCCCTAATCTCGATCATGCTCTCTGAAACGCCAAGATAGACTCATCTTCAACCTCATCTTGGCCTCTCTTACACCAGCGCTGCCACCATGTTGTCCAAAACCGCCACGGCAACAAGCAACGTGGGCTTCTCTGTATGACATGTTTGCTAAACCGAGCAGAGGCCGCATCCTTCAAATTCGTCCAAAGCTTTGAAACAATTGCGCAGAGGCTCCACACGTTGCTCGAATTTCTTTATGCAATCAAATCCAAGACTCGATGAACTGGATCTTCTCGGCTCACCCATGAATCATGAAGACATTATTGATCTAATCATGGAAAACTTGGCCCGTAATACAATGATTTGGCCGAGCTCTTCAGGTTCGTGATCACCTATTAATTTTGATGAATTACACGATAAGTTGCTGAATTTTCAGTCAATCATGGCTCATCTTCCTCCTCGGCTCGTTTCTTCCCAACCTCAAATAACACACCATGCACTCGCCCTCCTCTCCTCGCTTCTTCTTCCTCGCTTAATTCCTCCTGGTTGGCGTCCAGCTTTCTCAACAAAGAAAGAGCCATCGAATTATTACCCGCCCCAAACTCAATCGCCAACTCTCGCCCACGCCGTCCATATCAAGGTAAGTGTCAACTTTGCTCTATTCAAGGTCATTCAGCCCGCTTTTTGTCCCGTAATTTAGTATCTATATCCAAATTATGTCAATCTAATAACATTTCATTTGAATTCTTACTCGACCATTTTTTCGTGAAGGATCTCCGCATTTAATCAAATACTCCTCCGTGGTCGGTCAAGAACGGTCTCTATGAATGGCCGTCTCCACCGTTAATTTCTTTGCGACCAATAAAGCCGTCGATGTGTGGCATCATAGACTGGGTCACCCAGCTGACTCTATTTTACATTCTGTTTTGAATAAATTTCACATTCCGCATACCAATAATTTTCTTTCTCACTGTTCTGCTTGTCTTGAAAACAAGAGTCATAAGCTGCCGTTTGGACAGTCTACTTTATCGTCTTCCCGCCCACTTGAAATTTTGTTTTCGGATGTATGGACCTCCCCTGTTTTATCGTTTAATGGCTTCAAGTATTATGTGATTTTTGTCGATCATTTTACTCGTTACGTTTGGTTTTTCCCTATTGCTCGAAAATCTGATGTTTTCCCTACTTTTATTCGGTTCCGTGCATTAGTAGAAAAATTCTTTGAGTCTGAAATTAAAATCCTATATTCTGATAATGGTGGTGAATATATTGCTCTCCGTGATTACCTTTCTCAATCTGGCATCTCTTTCCTCACCACACCACCGCACACTCCTGAACACAATGGTCTATCTCGAACGTCGTCATCTCCACATAGTTGAAACCGCCTCACCTTGCTTGCTCATGGGCGCTCCTCCTCCCACTTTTCGGCCTTATGCTTTTGCCACGGCCGTTTATTTAATTAATCGTATGCCTACACGTGTCCTTAGTATGCAATCCCCTTATGAATGTATTTTTCACTCCCCACCACACTATGACACCCTCCGTGTTTTTGGTTGTCTCTGCTATCCCTGGCTTCGCCCCTACACGGATCACAAACTGCAACCCCGGTCCAAACCATGTGTCTTCCTTGGCTATGCACAGGATCAACATGGCTATTATTGTTATGATCTTACTGACTCCCGTCTCTACGTCTCCCGTCACGTGAAGTTTGTTGAAACTATCTTTCCGTCTCGATCTACCTCGCCCACCTCCCGACTCGCTATCCCTCCTCTCACTGACTGGATCCCTTGCCCACCGCCATTTGTCACCCTCCCCACCTCCTATCACCTCCACGACCCCCTCCCACTTCCCTTCGCCTCCCCATCACCCACCCTGTTCCCGCCTCTTCCTTCGACTCGCCACTTCCTCTATGTCTGACACACCCTCCTCCTCCTCCCCATCCCCTCCCCGTCCTACTCATCCCATGCGCACTCGTGCCCAAAACAACATACATAAACCCAATGATGTTATAGGACGAGTCCGGGGGAACAAGATCCCAAGTATGGTTCCGAATCAAGGCATCATATTCCTCCTGCATAGCTGTTCGCCATTTGGGATTTTTAAGGGCGTGGGTAATGGAGGAAGGTTCGACATCAGGAGAGGCAAAAATGCATACGTATATACTGTTCTAGAAGTATCTGATTGTAACTATATATTTGTACACACATTATTACAATTACTCGTCCTATAGTCATGCTCCTGCTCCGGTGAGGAAAATGGTCCTCTAACTTGTTTATTTTTTTGAAAAATAGTCCTATACGCCGGAAATGGCTGATTGGGCACCGGAATTTTAAAAAATGCTTACGTGGTAGCCACTAGGCTGCCACATTGAATCCTACGTGGCTATGAACCCCATTTTACTTTTAAAAAAACAATTTCTCCTTCCAATTTCATCCCTCAAAAACAAATTACAGAGAATTTAATATATAAATAAAAAAATAAAAGATGAAGATGAAAAATTGAAGGTAGTAAATGGAGGAAGAAGATGGATGAGGATTAGACGGGAGATGCAAAGTAGTAATTTAGGAATTAGATTTGGAGGGATGAAATTGGGGGAAATTGAAAGTAGAAATCATTTTTTAAAGTAAAATTGGATCCACAGCCACCTAGGATTCAATGTTGGAGCCCAGTGGCTACCACGTAAGCATTTTTTAAAGATTCCGGTGCCCAGTCAGCTATTTTCGGCGGATAGGATTATTTTTCAAAAAATAATATAAGTTAGAGGACTATTTTTCCTCACCGGAACATGAACATGACTAAAATAAAAAATAGGCCAAGTTACAGGACTAAAATCCTAATTTTGCCTGAGATCCTGCGTCCACCACTGTCAAATATAGATTCAATGGTCTCGTAGTCAACATCTTGAATTTTTGAACAAGCGGTTTTGACTTTTATTTCAGTAGGGCTTCTTTGCTTTTTTCAACTTTGCTATCATCATCTTTTAGCCTCATTTGCAGAACCTCTATGCAGCTATACTCCTTCTCTGACACATTGGATGCTTGAAAATGGGAGGCCTCACCGCCTGCAAATAACCCCAACATTAACGCTTTTTGGCCGCTCAAAGCCAAGGATTCTTTGTGTGATGGGAAAAAAAATATAGCCACAATAGTTCTATTATAACAATTGACACAATTTTCACTGTTTGAATCAAATTATTCAGAGCGGCCTTGATTTTATTAGAGCTATGTGTATTTGGGGCCACCAAAATTTGAAAAATTATTACTCCCTCCGTTTTTATTTATATGTCGCATAGAAATGAATCACATGAGATAAAAAATAATTAATATGTTTATAATATAGTATTGAAAATGTATTTTTTTATTGGAAATGTAAATACTTTGTTGGTAAAGGTGGAAAAATTAATAAATGATGCATTGGGAAGATAAAATGACAGATAAATAAAAAAAATGAAAATTATGAAATGTGACAGATAAAAAAAACGGAGTGAGTGATATATATATATATCTATCATATATATTAATCTGATAAGAAGTTAGACTCACGTGGGTTTAGGGTTTTCTTTAAAAGTCATATGTTGAGCATCCCATTTCGAAATAAGGACTACGTATTCCGGGAGCAGGACATTACAGTTGGTATCAGAGCCTAAGTTACGAAAACTTGGTCGAAAACACTGTTGTCTAGGATATTGATCTTTAGGCTTTAATCTTGGCAAGAGAGTTGTTTTTGCCCTCTTTATTTCTCAGACTTGGCAGGCGGTAGACATAATACTCGTTCTTCAGCTAATCAGTCTAAGCAAGATCATCCTGATCATCTTTGTTGTAATCTTAATCTTTTCTTCGAGTTTCCTTCTTTATCTGGTGCATGAAGTTTCAAGGATGAAATATCCTATAAGAAGGGAAGAATGTAAATCCCCTTACCTCAGACTTTATAAGTTTTGCATTTTCAAGGTTTTTAGTGTAAAGTGGCCACTGTCGCTAGCGCACTCTCGGGAAATTAAGGGCGCCGGTCAATGGTAATTGATAATGAGATACCTCATGCTTCTACGCCAAAGCATGATGGAAAGCTCAACTATGGAAAGAGTACTAAGTCGTCTACAAATACTTTTGGAGGTTTTAATAGGATATCTAGATTTAAAATGGCAAATAGTCAGGGAAAAAAAAATCACAATTTTTTTTCTAAGCATTCAAGTTTAGGGCAGCTTTCTTTATCCATTGATGATCGTTAAAGGATTTATTTAATATTATTATATAGTGATGGTGTAATGTAGAAGTGACATGTGGCATCCTAGATGACATCATGAAATCTAGTGATAGATTTGTTTTTGTCCTGTAGTGCAACTACTTCTACTATGTAATGGCTATGCCTGTGAATGAATGAATCATCAGAAAATCTTTCTCTATCAAATGTTATCTTTCTGACTTGGTAGCAGAGCCCTAATGGCCGAAACACCACCACCGGTTTCAGCGCAAACCACCGGAGCTCTGGTGGGCACTGCAAACTTCTCTTTAGGAAGTTTTTATGTTCCTCACTACAAATCTACGACTTCCTCACCACATTACACAGCTCCCATTTCCTCAAATTTGCCACCAATCCCTCCGATTTTCAACACTTCAATACCGAGTCATTTAGGTGGTCTTCTAGCTCTGTCCCCGTTCAAAACCAGAGCTTCTGAACACCAATCTCTGGTTCATTTGGAGGAAACCTCAACCAAAATTGCACTGTCAAACTTGATCAGGGAAATTACCTGCTAAGGAAATCTGTGGTGATTCCATTTGTGAGAGGACACATACTGGATGATTGTCTCTTTGGTACCAAGCCTCCGCCTTAGCATTTTCTGTGACGCCACATTGGAAATCTTGATGTAAATCGCTTTTAAGCCTGGAAGCCACTCGATTCAAGATTAATGAGCTGGCTCATGAGCTATATGACTCAAAGTCCACTCACTGAGGTTGTTGGATGCAACACCTCTCATGAAGTCTGGTCTACTCTTGAAGTTTTATACAATAACAAATCTAAATCCCGCATGCTGGAATATAAGACAGCCTTGACCAAAACAGAAAAGGGCACCAAGAGCATGGCAGATTACTTGACCTTAATGAAATCCTACTCAGATGGATTAACAGCTGCTGGATTTCCGATTTCTGTGTCTGAACTGATCCTTGCAACTTTGGAAGGCCTCAACATGGGCTATGAATCGTTTATAGTGAACATAACCTCAATAATTGGAACCCTTACATGGAAAGAGGTTCAATCTCAACTAACCACTCATGAACGCCTACTGGCTAAGTTTAATCCTACCCCTACTCTGGATCTTAGTGGTGTTGCTGCATATTTGGCCATAAATGGACAGTCATATGGTGTTGGTGGAGGTCAGTATCGACCACAGAACAATAATAATGGAAGAGGAAGAGGATCTAGAGGTGGAAGAGGTAGAGGTCGGAGTGGTAGAGGAGGCACAAATCAAGGAAATAGAGACCTACTTGCTTGCCAGTGCAACAAAGTTGGCCACAATGCTGTTGAATGCTATTTCAGAATAACTCAAACTACAATGGTGGAAACAATCAATCGAATGGTGACAAAACTTCAGGGGTAATGCAGGACCAGCATCAAATTTCAACTCACATCCAGCTACCTACTTTGCTTCTCCAGAATTAGTGAATGATGGATGCTGGTATGCTGATAGTAAAGCAACAAACCATGTAACTGCTGACCTAAACAACCTGCAACTGAGCCAAGGATATGATGGATCTGATGGTTTGACTGTTGATAGTGGTGAGGCTCTTCCTATCAAACACACCAGTCATTTTTCCATTCCTACAGATAAAACCAAACTAGCTTTTAATAATGTTGTTAATGTTCCTCATATAACTAAAAACTTGATGAGTGTTTCAAAGCTTACTTGTGATAATTATGTTCTAATAGAGTTTCATTCTGACTGTTGTTTTGTAAAGGACAATAACACATTGATGGTTTTATTGGAAGGAATTCTTAAGGATGGACTTTACCAGATGCAGTTACCACCTGATCCTGCAGTTACCAAGAGCTCTCCTCACTCCAAACCTAATCAATAGCCTAAATACCTAGTGTCAGTTTGTAATCAGTCTAGTGACACTGTGTCTTAGACTTTAGTTTGCTCCCTTAAGTCTGATGATGTAGTAAATGTTTGGCATAGAAGGCTTGTCCACCCTTCTTCTCAAATTCTTAGTAAAATTCTGAATCAATGTAATGTCTCTGTGAACAAGTGTTTTGATTTCTGCAATGCTTGTCAATTGGGCAAACACCATGCCCTTACTTATCGTGTTTCTAGTTTTAAAAGTACTCATTGTCTTGAACTTATTCACTTTTATTTATGGGGTCCTGCCCCAGTTATGTCTACTAAGGAGCATCAATACTATATCAGTTTTGTGGATGACTTTAGTAGATATACCTGGCTCTACCCTCTTGTCCATAAGTCTGATGCCCTTCAAACTTTCATTCATATTAAATCCCTTGTGGAAAAACAATTTGACAGACCTATAAAGTGCCTTAAAAAAGATTGGGGGGGGGGTGAGTTCAGGTCTTTTACCTCTTATCTGACTGAACAAGGAATAAACTTTAGACACCCATGACCATGGCCAAAATGGTAGGGTTGAAAGAAAGCATAGACATGTTGTTGAGGTTGGTCTTACCCTTCTTGCCCAATCTGAGATGCCCCTGAAATTCTGGTGTGAAGCCTTTACTTATGCCACATATTTGATCAATAGATTACGTACTCATGTTCTTCAATCCAAATCACTCTTTGAGAAAGTTTACCACCAGCAACCCTCTTATGGCCTCATTAGGACCTTTGGTTGTAGTTGTTACCCCTATCTTAGGCCCTTCCAAAAATAGAAGTTTCAATTTCATACCACAAAGTGTGTGTTGTTGGGAATCAGTCCATGTCATAAGGGTTATTTGTGTCTTGACAAAATTGGTAGAGCATTATTTCTAAGGATGTGGTCTTCAATCAGCAAGAGTTTCCATATAAGTCCTTGTTTCATCCTGAGTCTTCACCTACAACCACACCAGCATCCTCCTCAGATTCTATTCTTAGGTCTAACCCCTCAGCCTTACAAGAATCCGATTTAGTGGTAACTGTATCAGGAGAAGACTGTCATTTTGATCATGACCAAGACACACATTCTAAAACTCCCCTATCAATCATCTCCCCAATCCTCTCCTAATTCATCTGTCATTCCTTATCTCTCCTCAAGTACCCCAACACATCATCTTCTCATTCTCCTCTTTGTCCCATCCAGGTCCACTTCCAACTCTTCATCCTCTTCCCTGTTCCTTCTCCTCCCCAAGACAACCCCCCACCAACCCACAATGTTCACCCAATGCAAACTAGGGCCAAACTGGAATCCACAAACCTAAAACCTTCTCTTATCTAGCCTCTAAGGGTCTTCCTACTTATCCAATTGAACCCTCAGCAGTATTAGAGGCCATCAAATCCCCTCAGTACTGATTCAGAATACCGAGCCCTAGCAAATGTAGCAGCAGAGATTCAATGGTTAAGATCCCTGCTGACAGAGCTGCATATACCAGTGGTCTGTAAACCTATCACCTGGTGTGACAATGTCAGTGCTGGAGCTTTGGCTTATAATCCGGTTTTTCATTCAAGGGCTAAACACATCAAAATAGATGTGCACTTTGTTCGAGATCAAGTCCTGAAAAATAGGCTAACTGTTGCCTATGTGCCCTCCTGTGATCAAGTGGCAGATTGCTTTACCAAGGCTCTATCAAATTCCAAATTTGCAGCAAACCGTGACAAACTTAATGTGGTAGAATGCCCCATTAGTTTGAAGGGGGATGTTAAAGGATCTACTTACTATTATTATATAGTGATGGTGTAATGTAGAAGTGACATGTGGCATCCTAGATGACATCATGAAATCTAGTGATAGATTTCTAACTATGTAATGGCTATGCCTCTGAATGAATAAATCATCAGAAAATCTTTCTCTATCAAATGTTATCTTTCTAACAAATTTCCACACCAACAACCGTTTCATCATCTTCAACATCATCTTTAAAGGTACTTTCATCCTCATGGATCAGCTAATTTCTATCTTCTAAATTACTGGCCTTGTTAAAAGAAAACACACACCCTTGTTTCCGATATTCATCAGAAGAACATTCCTCAATTCAACGGATATTGCTGTAGATCATCATACTAATGATGATGATTCTGCCACGAATCTCCATATGGGATCATGGTGGCCGTCTGAAAGGGAATTCTGAGACGTTGGAACTATGGCATTGGGTTATTTGGTACTCGAATGTTTTGGAACGTACCTTGAAAACATGTATGGTTCTTGGGTGTTGCTTTTCATCATCGACATATACGTACATAATTCGTTAAATTTATGGATACAGATAGCATGAATCGATCGCTTGAGAAATATTTGCTAAAGGAAATGAATGTCTTGATTTTCATGATTGAAGAGATTTGTGGAATGCCGCAATTAATTCTAGATTGTAGTTTGGTCCATGAAATCGTGTTGCTGGTAAGCCAATGAGTTTAGCCAACGACTAGAACGACTCAGTACAAGTGAATCATCCGAGTTAATGTCGTATTTGAAGCGGTTTTCGATCTCCAAAGAATCACCACCGAGTCAGTACAAGTAACTCATCCGAGTTTGTTGCTAAAACCACCACCGTTTTCGATCTCCAAAGAATCTAAGAAGGATGTAGATCGTCTAAAACATGACGAGGTGTGGCGTAGTGATCGAGATTGCAATTCTGGTTTGGTCTTCTTTCTATCGATAAATCCTCTTCTTGCAAGTAATAATTTAGACCTTTATTCGATGGACTATGTGCTTCTGCTTGGACATACAGGCAATGCAATCACAATCCGTGCTATCCACTTGCTGCGAATATCAGGTTCCATTTCGTTACCAATTCTAGGATTCAGAATATCAAGTCAAAAAAGCTTCAATAGTTAGAGCTCTCTGGTAATCATTTGGGAAGCACTAATAAAGCTTTGGATAAAGATGAGACAGCTGGGGACAAATATGATGGCTCAGCATAAGATAAAGGCAAGCAAGACAAACACAATATAGGTTTAAAAGTAGAGCAGGACATGGGAGTCATAGAAATTTAAATAAGTTTAAAGTTGATTCATTTAAAGATGATACTTATCTATTAGTTCAAATTATGTTAGACTTATCTATAAACTTTGGAGCTACGATTATAAGTAGACTCCTTTTGTATCAAAGTGATTAAGCAGTCTTAATTACTTGTTTTTTTTGTATTATTGGCACATGACATGATTATATATCCACTTTGTTATAATAGTTGTTTATGTCATAAGGATCAACCATTAGCAAGCTCACGCACTGTGATACTGTTAGTGTGTTCTTGTGTCTGAATGTGATACTGATATTGTGATACCGATACAGATAATTTGTTACTGATATTGTAGGCTCATCTCCTCTTTAATACAAAATGCAGTTCAATGTGGAAGCAATTGAATTAAATGTAGAAAATGCAGCTCCATTGTTTGAGTTTATATGAAAACTTCATTCTCAATTCTACGAGAATTTTTATGAAAGCCTTTCATTTGCTTCTCTTCGATGGAAGTTTGATTTTCCCAGGATGTATGCTAATTTTGAAGAAAGGCAACAAGTTCAATGGACTTTTGCAAAGTTCCTAGCCAGTTGATATATAAGAATGGGCAGCATGTTCCCCATCGAGCTTCCGTTTTAAGGAGTACAAAGATCTTGGGAATGTTGTACTTGATGTTGTTGTGACTAATAGACTTTTTCTTGGTGCTTTTTTTTTTTGAGTGACCAAAAGATAAATATATATTAAGATCAAAACAAAACCAACGAGAAGCTGGAAATGTTCAGGGGAGATACAAAGAGTTACAAGCAAACATGAAACCAATCACAACGCTTAAAATACCCCTGACTATAGATATAAGGGAGAAAACATCTGCAAATCAACCAAAAGTGAAAAGAAAAGAAACGGAACGGGAAGAGTTAGAACATACGCAACAAATGACCACCAATTCAGACCAAAGATATTTCCTTTCATTGCATTGCACTCGCCAACGGGTTTGATTTCCAAGTTTCGGTTGATAGTCTTCAAATCTTTAGATTCAACCAGCCAAGAAAAAGATAGCATCTGAATTTCACGAAAAATTGTCTCGGGGTCCTTACAAAAGATTTAAAAATCACCTTATTCCTATTGATCCAGATAACCCATGTCGTGATTCCAATGATAGCCTTCCACAAAAGGTGATCCGAACTAGAAAAAGAAGTAGGCTTCAAACTGTAAAGGTCAACAAAAGATGATGGAAATGGACCTTGCACTTTACACCAACTAGAGACATGATTCCATATTAATAAAGAGTTATCACAAGCGAACAAAATATGATTGACTGATTCTTCAAACTGAAAACAAAGAGTACAAAATGTATCTTGAATGTATACTCCCCATTTCAGAAAATTCAATTTTTTTGGGATCCGCTTTAGACCCGCTTTCCACATGAAATTATTTACTTTTTCCAGTAACAATTTATTCCTCTCCACAATAAATTCAGAATCATCAAAAACATTGTTGAAAAAAAACATTCTCGATCAATTTTCTAAGGCAAGCCGATGAGAAAGCACCGTTTGGACTCAATTTCCAAACTAGCAAATCTTTTGCACCTGCAACAATACGAATTTTCTCAAGCCACGAAACTAGTCTCTCAAGTTCCTCTACCTCAAAGCCTCTCAAAACCCTCCTCCACTCCCCATATAAATGACCACCCATCACCCTCCCTAGACATAACTTCCGAACCCGAGCCGCTTTTATTTTTGTAAGATAGAACAACCTAGGATATTGTAGCTTCAAAGGTCCCCCATCCAACCATTCATCAACCCAAAACCTCACTACACCATCACCGCCGACAGACCATTTTTCAGAGGCCAACAAACATAAATCTAAAGATTTTAGACAAATCATAGCACTTTTTCTTGGTGCTTTAGTTATTTTCGGAGCTTACATTTTGTCTTGCTGATGCTTCTTCCCACATGTTGGTGGTTTTTTATTTTGCAGTAGATGAGACAAGTACTACATGTTCATTATAACCATATTTTTGCATTCTGGAAGCTACTAGTATTATGTTTAAATGTTTTAGATCAGACGTGATGCTATTGAACCTTGAACTACATGTGATAATCGACATCAGCATCTTGTGATATCGTCATTGTAATACTCTCTTGTGTTGTTAGTGTAAACGCTGCGATTAAATTCGGCTTTCAAAAACTACGTCAAAAGGGTATCGTATGAGATCTCAAAATGAAGAAAAAAAAATTTTAAACTTTGGTGAATTTTTTTTTGATGATCGGTGTCATAAATCAAAAGTTACGGTCGTTAATAAGAAAAACGCTCCGATTAATGCAAATGTTTTTTCGGCTTTCAAAATTTACGTCGGAAGGGTATCGTATGAGATCTCAAAATAAAGAGCAAAAAAATATAAATTTTGGTAAATTTTTTTGATGATCGGTGTTCTAAGTCAAAAGTTACGGTTGTTTAAAAAAAAATTAAAGAAAGAAGGGAGGGAATAAACGAAATGAGAGGGAATGGCCTGGAACGCGTATCTTGTATAAGTAAGGGTATTTTTGTCCGTCAGAATTTTTTTTTCGCTTTTTTGCAAGTAAAAAATGAGTGTGTTTGATTTATTTATTTTGTATTAAAAAATGGATTTTAGTCTCATTCCCTCTATAATAAATACTACTTTATAAAGATAAAACGCATTACTTCAAATTAAATTCAACTTTCGCCAAAATTTAACGACTAATCGATATAAGGGGCAATAGACCACCAATTTTTTTTATGAGATACCTGTAAAAACCATAATAAAAACTAATAATCTCCATTATATAAAATTATGTTAAACTATTGCACTAGAAATTTCTTTCATTTAGAATTGTGTAAATGCTTCATCAAAAAAAAAAAAAATAAATTTGATTGTTATAGAACGACCATAATTAAGGGATTGAAAATATGCGGTGTGAATCGTTGTGACAGAAGTGTTGAGAAAGTAGCATTCCCAACAAATGACCATAACACGCTTTTCGGCATTTGTGTGAGACCAATTTTTTTATATATGTTTCAGAATAATCAATGGTATAAAAGGATATTAGGATCATAACCAAATCCAATTGTCTCTCGATATGTTCCTCAAAAAATTCGATTCGTGACTATTTTATTATGAAACAAATTTCTCATAAAGGAATTGTTAGAAAAAGTGACTTGACCTCTCAGCAAGACAAGTCAGCTGAGCAATGTCAGCAGAGGCTATGCCAGCAGGGGCTATGTCAGCAGAGGCAAGGTCAGCTGGGCAATGTCAGCAGGACAAATATCAGCAGGTTATGTCTGGTGGAGTCAGCAGAGTTCATATCTGGGGTATTTTAGTCAATCAGCTAGTATTTAGTTATGGCGGCTAGGTCTAGGGTTTTGTGACTATAAATACTCATCTGTTGTAACCTAGAATATTCGCAGAAGCTGTAGCAGCAGTAGCATCAGGAGCAATTGCGTATGCAATTGCAGAGTCTGTAAAATCTCCAGTAATAATATAATCTCCTCGTTTCTGCCCGTGGACTAGTCGGCATATTGCCGGAAACCACGTTAAATCATGTGTTATTGTTTCTAGTGTGATTTATGATTTCTCGTTTATTCTGGATTATTGCAATCCGTTTTGGATCCCTGACGGTCATGTTATAACAAACTGGTATTAATGCGAGGTTATCATCAGGGAATCCGAGGTTCTGTTTGGGAACTATCTGTTTGAACAAAAAATTATCTTCACCAAGACCTTCACCAGTGCTAGGATTTTGTGATAAAAGTTATGTTCTTTGACGAGATCAAGATGTGCAGGTTGAATGTAGAGATTGATAAATTCACGAGGAAGGAACAATTTCAATGTGGCAAATCAAGATGCGTGCTCTGTTGAAGAAACTAGGGCTCTGGGCTCCATTGACAAAGACGGTGGATGCGGGAAACTTATTTGAGATGGCCAATCTAGAGGAGAAAGAACATTCAATGATTTTTGTTGTGCTTGTGCGATGATGTTATCACTAAAGTTCTTGAAGATGATTCAAACAATGAGGTTGTGGGCGGAAGCTTGAGAGTCTCAGATATGACAAAGTCGTTGACCAACAAGTTCTTTGATGAAGCAACGTCTGCTTGATTTAAAGATGCTTGAAGGAATGTCTCTCGAGAGATCATCTGGAAAAGCCGAACACAATATTGCTTAATTTAAGAAGTATTGGTGTTAATATTGAAGATGATGATGCGACTCTAATTTTATTGGTATCACTTGCCGACATCATATGAGAATTTTGTGCGATCTTTTATTGTTGGAAGAAACACAGTGTCATTGGAGGATGTAAGGGCATCTCTCCATAATCAACGACTAAGGCATAATGCGGTACGCACAGATCTGAGATAATCGGGCTATTGGTTTAGTTGCTAGTAGCAGTTGCAAATG
Source organism: Gentiana macrophylla (assembly GCA_026214975.1). Classification (NCBI taxonomy): domain Eukaryota; kingdom Viridiplantae; phylum Streptophyta; class Magnoliopsida; order Gentianales; family Gentianaceae; genus Gentiana; species Gentiana macrophylla. The sequence goes on along the minus strand of CM047812.1, from coordinate 14,578,551 downwards.
GAATGCAAATCTGGTCTGAATCTGAATCTGGAGTGTTGACAAGCGAGATGGAGCTTTAGGCCCCTACTACTCGGTGAGTTTCTGAACTCGATGAGAGCAATCCAACACTAATCGGCACTTGGTTGTGCATCGAACTGAAGAATCAAGATTTGAACTGGTGGAGCCAAAATCTAGGTTCGGCTAAGTGAAGGTCATTGATCTAGTACTAGTGAGTGAAAGTCGGTGATTCTATCTGTCAAGAGAGAGTGGCATTTGCTGAATCTATTGAACATGTCTGTGTTGGTTTTGCATCTGTGTCTGGAAGTCCCAGTAGAGTAAAGTCCGCTTAGCATCTGGTGAACATGTCTGAGGTGGAGTTCTTATCTAGAGTTAAGTCTCATCTGGAGAAGTCTAACCTAAAGTCTGTTTTTTTCACATCTGGTCAGTTCAAAATTTGAATCTGAATCTACAATCTTTTTGGTTGAAGTTGAATCTGAAGAACTCAGCTGAGTGTCCTTAGCTGAGGTGGTTACATCTGAATCTGGTAATCACATCTTGTCTGGTGATCAAGTCTGAATTTGTTGATCACATCTGTTCTCAACTCAATCAAGTCTGAATCATTAATGTAGAGGATCTCATCCCGAACTGGGAGGTTCTCATCGAAGTTGGTATCTCATCTAGAGTTAACTCTCATCTGGAGGAATTACAACTGAGTTTGTTAAGTCGAAGAAAGAGGAGGAATCAGTGCAAGATACATCGACATTGACAAATGTATCTGGTACAATACATCAGGTTATACATCTGTTTGAACGAGAGTTCAAGTCATGGTGGAGATTGTTAGAAAAAGTGACTTGACCTCTCAGCAGGGCAAGTCAGTTGAGGCTATGCCAGCAGGGGCTATGTCAGCAGAGGCAAGGTCAGCTGGGCAATGTCAGCTGGGCAAATATCAGCAGGCTATGTCTGGTGGAGTCACCAGAGTTCACTTGTTATAAAGCGGATGGAGATAACCGGATGCAAGAAACAGAAGCGAAGCAATCAAACATAAACAATCAAAGAGAAAGCAGAAACAAGAAGAACATGATTTAACGTGGAAAACCCTCTCAGTGGGAGAGGTAAAAACCACGGGCGTAAAAGAGATATTTTATTATGCATTGAATTTCACTGATTTCAACACGGTCGGATAATGAGACAACAAGCTGTATTTATAGGCGAAATCCCTAAACCCTAGCCGCCAGAATCTTTATCTCGATGCACCATAAATACCCCTACACGTGTCCTCCTTTTAATGACCTTTGATAGGCAGTTTGTCACATAATGTAATTAGCGGATGTGGGACCTGCTTTGTATTCAAGTACTCAGCAGACTATCACCTGGCCGATAGTCACCGCCGATGTGAAGCTCGATGGAGACTCCACCCCACTTGAAGCTACTGAATTGAATACACTTCTCGGTGACCATCACTCGGCTAAGTCTTGATTGGTTCCCCAAAATGTAGAGTTTAAGTCACCTTCTTGACAAATCTCCACCTTGACTTCAACTCTCCACAGAGTCAAGCAGTTGCACAACCGGATGTACTTGTACGGATGCATTCGTCAATGCCAGATGTACTTGTACCAGACTATCTCCACAGCATCCACTCCACTGATCTGCCCTCAGTAGAGTTTTCAGAAACAGATTATAAGCTTTGAATATTCAGTAAGTCCAGGCAAAGCTGGAACTTACTCTGATGAACTGGTTTAGTGAACATATCAGCAGGATTCTCCTTTGTGTCAATCTTCTTCACTACAACCCTCTTCTCATTCCTCAAGAAATGATACGACATCAATATGCTTGGTTCTCTCATGATGAAACTGATCCTTGGCTAAACATATTGCACTTAGATCTGTCACAATAAATCTCACGGATGATCACGATGCAACCCCAAATCACCGACTAGCCCCTTCAACCGGATACCCTCCTTAGTTTCGCTCAAGAAGAGCCATATATTACGCTTGATGAGTTGATAAGGCTATCAGAGCTCAAGAGTAGCTTTCGGTGACCACTTTGCATTTCCCAATGTAAACACATAACCCGGGTCATTGATTTTCATCATCAACATCACTGCGATAATCAAAGCATCACAAGAACTCTTTGTGACTAGACCGATATCACCTCCATAAATGAGACCAACATCACTTTGTACCTCTCGTGTACCGAATATCCTTTAACTTGACTTTCCAGTGTTCTTTTCGAGTTGAGCCATAAACTCGCTGATAACGTATGATTGCCCGAGCAGATCAGGCCTAGTGCATACCATGGCATACATCGATCGCTAATTGCACTAGCATAGGGAACTTTGACATATACTCCTTCTCTTGGTATTGTGAAGCATAAACATACAAATGAACATTTGATGCCATAGAGTATCTATTGGTTTTTGTGCAGACATCCCAAACTTGGCCAATATCTTACGCACATAACCCCTTTGAGACAAGAACAATTTCTTCGACTTCTATCTCTCCGGATCTCCATCCCCAAAATCTTCTTGGTTGCACCCAAATCCTTCATTTCAAATTCAACACTAAGAAGGTTCTTGATTTTGAACATCAGACTTCCTTGCGCAGACTATCAAAGACATGTCATCCACATACAGGACAAGATAGATATATGATCCATCTTTCAGCAGAGTGTAGTAAACACAACAGTCATATGGACTTTTGTTGTAACCCTGCTGAAGCATGAAACTGTCAAACCTTTTATACCACCGCCTTGGAGCTTGCTTCAAACCATACAATGATTTCTTCAACTTGCAAACATAGTTTTCTTTGCCGGGAACTTGAAAACCCTCAGTGTGTCATGTATATCTCCTTATCCACCTCACCCATGTAGAAAGCAGGTTTTCACATCTAATTCCTCAAGTTCGAGATCTGCTTTGTGCCACCATTGCTAGTAACACCCTCGATTGAAGTATGTCGGACCTTTGGTGAAAATATTTCATCAAAGTCAACCCTTCCTTTTGAGTGAATCCTCTTGCAACCAAAGCGTGCCTTATACTTGACCCTTACGCCTTAGTTATTCCTTCCTTTTTCTTGAAAATCCATTTACAAGTCACAAATCCCTAGTCAGTAGGCTGTTTGACCAATTCCCAAGTCTGATTCTTCAACAATGACTCCATTTCATCTCCCATGGCTGCATGCCACTGAGATGCTTCTATACATGTCACTGCTTCCCTGTAAGTAGTAGGTTCAGCAACCTCTACCTCTTCTGCAACTTGGAGTGCATATCCAGCCAAATCATCATATCCATATCTCCTTGGAGGTATCCCAACATTAGATCTTCTAGGCCTGCTGGCAGCTAGACTCTGCTGATCAATGTTTGTATGGACGCCTGTTGAGGTCTCGGTGAGTGGCTTGGATCAGATTCTGGTTCATTATCCAGATCAGTATAGTGTTGATTTGGATCCACTGATTGTTGCATATCAGTAGACTCCACCTGAAGCTCCACCTGTTTCTCAACACTATCAGATTCAGCACTGGTTTCAGACTCAGTAGACCTCCCACCGATGAGTTTAACATAGAATTTTCATCAAACACAACGTCCTGCTGAGGATTACTCGGACTCTCTTTGATGACCAAATCCTATATCCTTTCACTCCATCACCATACCCCACAAACACTCCCTTCTTGGCTCTTGGCTCCAACTTCCCTTCACTAACATGATAGTAAGTGCACTTCCAAAAACCCTTAGAATCGAGTAGTCGTGGGCTTGCTGACCACATCTCAAATGGTGTCTTGAGATTGATTCTGTGTGAGGACTCCTGTTGATTAAGTAGCAAGCTGTCTTAACACTTCCGCCCAAAATCTCCTTGATAAACCGCCTTGAGAAAGCATACATCTAGCCCTCTCCAGTAGAGTTTGATTCATCCTTTCACTAAACCATTACGCTAAGGTGTATTCCTTACGATTATGATGTCTAGCAATACCCTCATTTGCACAAAATGAATCAAAATCCGCCCAGCAGAATTCCAGACCATTATCTGTACGAAGCTTCTTGATTTCTTGCCTAACTGATTCTCCACTAGGGCCTTCCACTGCTTGAAGTTACTGAATGCATCACTTTTGTTCTTCATCATCACCACCCAAGTCATCCTTGAATAGTCATCTACGAATGACACAAAGTATCTGTGACCACCCAATGACTCAACTTTTGATGGACCCTGCAAGATGCGAATGGATATAATCAAGTGTTGCCTTTGTATTGTGCAACCTCGCTGAGAATTTACTTTATGCAACTTCCCAAACACACAATGTTCACAAAAGTCCAGATTCTTGACCTTATATCCCCTAAGAAAACTCTTTGAAGAAAGAATCAGATACCCTTTCACCCATGTGACCTAGTCTCATGTGCCACAAATTAGTCTCTTGAGGATCGGTGAAGCTCTTTGAGGATGCAAAAAGAAGAAGTGCAGATCTGATGAGATCCTTGTAATATATACAAGGTTCCCTCTTGATGCCTTTGAGGACTACAATCGAATCTTTGAAGACATTCAGATGTCCACCTTCACCCTTGAAATTGAACCCTTGTTGTCGAAAGAGACTAAGAGATACCAAATTCTTGGTCATCTGTGGAACATGTCTTACATCTTTTCGGTGTACAAAATTTACCATCCTCTGTCCTTAACTTTCATCGAGCCAATTCCCACAACTTTGCAAACCTTGATGTTGGCCATATAGATTTGACCACCATCCATCGCTTTCATAAGTAGAAAACCACTCCCTGTTTGGATAAATATGGTAGGATGCTCAGAATCAAGTATCCACACATCATTGTGGTGTGTAGAATCTCCTGCAACTAGAACCAGATCCTCATCGATTGCTCAAGAGCCAAAGCTGCTTTGTGCGAACTGCCTTCCCGCTGTTTCTTCTTCCTTGGGACAGGTTGGACTTCCAATGTCCCCGCTCCTTACTGAGAATTACAGACATCAGTGAGACTTAGGACCTTTGGACCCGACTTCTTTTTCTTCTTCGTCCATATCCTTTTCCATTATTCTTTGCTAGCTACTAGCCCAAAGAAACTGATCTGTCTGCACCAAAGAGCCTTGTGTCTAAGCTCCTGGCATGTAAAGCGGACCTTACATCCTCCAAAGCTATCTGTATCCTTTCCAACTATGAAAGATCGCACAAAGTTTTCATATGATGCGGTAATGACACCAACAGGATTAGGGCTGCATCTTCATCTTCAATTTTAACATCAATATTCCTTAAATCAAGCAATATTGTGTTCAACTGGTCCAGATGTTCCCTCAGTGGATTTCCTTCATGCATCTTCAAATTGAACAACCTCTGTTTCAACAACAACCGATTGGTCGTTGACTTGGTCATATCTGAGCTTTCAAGCTTCTTCCACAACTTGGCTACGGTGTCTTCCTCAAAGAACCTCGGTGATAACATCATCGAGATAAGCACAACATGATGGTTGAATGTGCTTTCTCTTCCAGATCGCATAATCTGCTGCACTTTGTATTTGGTTTGTCGATAAAGGATTCCACAAACCCCGCTTGTTTCAACAAAGTGCATGCATCTTGATTTGCCCTGCAGACCAAAACTGCCTTTCCTTCGTAAATTTATCGATTTTTACGTTTCTGCGACATCCTTTCTTGCTAAAGATCACAACTTTATCACGAGATCCTAGCACCTTGTGAAGGCCTTGGTGAAGATGAAGTTGATAAATGCATTGTTTTCCGAGAACCTGCCTCTCGATACCACTTGTTATAAAACGGATGGAGATAACTTCGGATGCAAGAAAGTAAAGCGAAGCAATCAAACATAAACAATCAAAGGAGAAAAAGCAGAAACAAGAAGAACACAGATTTAACGTGGAAAACCCCTCGGTGGGAGAGGTAAAACCACGGGCGAGAAAGAGATATTTTATTATCCATCGAATTTTTCTGATTTCAACACACTCGGATAATGAGACAACAATCAGATTTATAGGCACAAATCCTCAAACCCTAGCCCCCAGGAATCTTTATCGATGCACCATAAATACCCCTACACGTGTCCTCCTTTTAATGACACTTTGTATAGTCATATATAATGTAATTAGCGGATGTGGGACCTCGTTGTATTCAAGTACTCAGCAGACTATCACCCGCTTTGATAGTCACCCCGGCGACGTAAGCTCGATGAGACTCCACCCTCACCAAGCTACTGAATTGAATACACTTCTCGGTGACCATCACTCGCCTAAGTCTTCAGATTGGTTCCACCAAAATGTAGAGTTTAAGTCACCTTACTGACATCACATATGGGGTATTTTAGTCAATCTGCTAGTTTTTAGTTATGGTGGCTAGGTCTTGGGTTTTGTGACTACAAATACTCATCTGTTGTAACCTAGAATATTTGCAGAAGCTGTAGCAGCAGTAGCATTATGAGCAATTGCGTATGCAATTGCAGAGTCTGTAAAATCTCCAGTGATAATATAATCTCCTCGTTTCTGCCCGTGGACTGGTCGGCATATTGCCTGAAACCACGTTAAATCATGTGTTATTGTTTCTTGTGTGACTTATGCTTTCTCGTTTATTCTTGATTATTGCAATCTGTTTTGGATCCCTGACGGTTCTATTATAAAAGGGATTGTAGGGGAATTTCATGGACAAACCTTCAGATTCCGAGTTGTGTTGAGGTTGAAGTTTTTGTGGTTCAGACGAACTGGTTGTCGCACATGTCTTCTCCAACAGCGGGCCCGGGAACCTGCACTTCTTTTCTTGGAGGGCACTTCCGGAAAGTCGAAGTAGTGAAGTACTAGTTTTATTGGAGGCGAAGGCGGAGATGAAGGTGGCGGAGATTGCATTTTGCCGTATCTAAACGCACCTGAAAATTATTTATTTTTTTAAGTCGGACCAAGATGATCAAGAATAGAAATCAACACATTCTTTTAGGAAAAGAAATCTTGTTTGCCAAACAAATAAATGTAAGGGTATTTAAATTCATGCACTGGGATAAATCCCACAAACTAGAAAAAAAAAAACAAAAAAAAAAAAATTCAAAAAAAGCTTATGCCTTAATTAGGGGGGTGAATTTTTTTATTTTTTTTTTTGGCAAGAACTGAACACACTTACTAACAAATTCTTACTCAAAAAATAAACCCTGAAAGGAATTCCCCCTAAAAAGATTAAAAGAAACATATAATAAACAGGAAATGCAACAGGAGATCCCCATGTCGAAGACCTCTAGAACGGGACAATAACTCAGCTCGAACGACTATTGATGAGAACCCGGTAAGTCACTGAGGACACGCATATGTGTACAATATCCACAAAAAGACCACGGAACCCCTTTCGACCCATCACCGCCCACAAATAACTCCATTCCACATTGTCAAATGCGTTCGCCATATACAACTTGAGTGATGCATAATTATGACACCCCTGCTCTGCCGCCTTAAGTGAGATGTCCCTTCATGGTCCTATGGTGGACTGGGTTAGGGTTGTGGATTTAAAGACTTTCTATGCAGTTGGTGGGGCATCTGACCAAGGAGGAGGTCGGGGAGTTTATTTGGTTGATGTGGCAGATCAAGAAAGCGCATTGTAGTGCAGTGTTTGAGGGCCAACCCGTGTTTGTCTCATGTGTATGCTCTATGGCCCTTTCGGTGGCAAGGGAATTCATGGAGTCAATGGGGAGGATCCAACCCACTCAGTAGGGGCCCAGTTTGGTCAGAAGATGGGAGGCCCCGACGCCGGGAAAGGTGAAGTGCAATGTGAACGCTTTTGTCTCCCCAACATCGGTGGTGTTGGGCTTAATTTTCCGTGATCATCAGGGATCTATCTTGGCGTCCTTCTCATACTACTTTGACCCATGCATTGAGGTTGTTATGTTAGAAAGCCAAGGTATGGGGCTAGCAAAGTTGTCTATTGATCGCGTGCAAAGCACTTACTAGCAATAGGACTAGGTCTATCGTAGTAGAGTATTGGCGAGTCAAAGTCGATCCCACAGAGATGATTGCGGTCTGATCAGGTTATAAATTTACTTTACTTGACCACCAAATTCTAGCAATAGCACTAGGTACATCATAGCATAGCGATGGTGAATCAAGGTCGATCCCTTAGGGAATCAAAATGTGGACCCTAGGTTTAAATAATTAACTCACCTAATTCGTTATTGGACAACAGTCCAAGACCAACATAAAAGACAAGATAAGATAAACAAACTCAAACTAAAAAAAAACACACAAACGTAATTAACCTTCCAATTACCAACGTTATCGATCGGACCAAGACAACTTATATAAAACAACTTAACTCATTAACTGTCAATCTGGCTGTATTCATACTTAATTGGCTACGGGAGTCATCCCCTTAACTTGACTTAGCACCGGTTAGATTACTAGATCACTGTGGTATTGTTACGTGACTTCACCTTTTGGGTTTCCATCTCATATAACTCACATGCTCATTATTCTAAGGATGCCGATATTAACCGTACACCTCGCTTAGGCAACATTCCTATGGTTAGGCGTACTTCCTAAACGATCGCTCAAGCCCTCGTCCTATTAACAATTACTTGGTTAGTTTCTTGTTAATCTATGATTTACGTATGACTAGGTGTCGACAATTCCCTAATACAAAACTAATCTAGATCTTGCTGAAAGTCCCGAAAGATCGTTCATGAGCCGAACTAGACGTCTTATATTGGTATTTCCTAATAATACGCTAATGAAAAACTGACGAGCGACGTAGCCGTAACCATACCTACTGAGAAAGTAAATTTAACTAGGTTAAACCCACCATAAAGACGTGGCAGACTTAACTGACAAAATTAGGGCTCGGTCGACCGAGTAAAGGGGCTCGGTCGACCGAACGACTTTGCTCGGTCACCCGGACGAATTCAACCCTAATTACATCCTAGAAATAACCCCTCAGTGTTTCCTTATACAGAACAGATTAAACAGCAATTCATACATTACTTATATAAACTATCATAGATACACATTAATTAAATCTAGTAGAGTCATGAATAAATCTAGATTATGACGTAGGTCATGGGATCCTCATTGACAAAGTGTCACCACCACCTAACGTCATAACCGAGAATCACATCATCTAGCTATGTTTAATTAATTCAAACGATAAGAACGTAATTGGAAGAATTAATTACTTGAAAATAAAACATGAAGATTAAGGGCTTACATTGTTGCAGCCCTAACTTGCTGAAAAACTCTCAATTTGTTGTGCTCTTTTATGAATGATTGAATCAATGTATGAATGCCTACATAATACTAATGACAATGTGTTTATATAGAGCTCAAAACCGACTTAGACACCGACTAAGGATCGGATTCCCTAAACCCTAACCGACTTAAATAATATCTTTGGACTCTGCTTTGGGCTTTAAGTCCACTCGGTCGACCGAATAGTTGGGCTCGGTCGACCGAGCCTTCACCGCTTACGGGCTCCGTCTTCTATCTTCTTTGGGCTCTGCATTGTCCACGGATCTTTAATTCCTTCTCCGTAGTCCGTCCATAATGCTCACTGTATTTATCATACAAAAACATAGTTTGTAATACCAAATACTTGACAAATTATCGAAATGCATAATAATAAATCGTAACACGGGGTATATCTAAATTAGGCACTTAATGACTTATTATCACTCTCTTAAGGTTATTTCACATCAAAATCAAGGGTAAAGATTGCAGAATAATGGGTACAAATCGACCGTCATCAACTGCCCCCTACTTAGCCTTTGATCGTCCCGATCAAAGTATTAACAAGTTATTCCACATATGATCATTTTCCAGTGGTCACACCATACTCACACAAGAAACCCGAATCAACTCATACTATATATGCTAATAAGATATCCATTATTCACTACTCGGTATGAATCGAAGTGATGTGTGCACATGCATTGGTTTTATAAAATGTGGCATGATTAATGGTTATGCCAACTTTGACTTCTCAAGTCCCACCATCATCAGCATTCCTCTGCTTAAGCCTCGCAATGGGTAAAGCACTAGAACAATAAGCAAGAGTATATCTATGCAGTTTTTGGACTTGGAGACCGAGTACTACTCAAAGCCTCTTAAGAGTTGAAATTTTCAATTCTTCACATTTTTCAAATACTACAAATCTCAAGGAAGAAAACTTTTTAAAGTATCCCCCCTATCTTAGATCAAATATAGCAATGAATATTACCACAAGCGCAAGGCTACTTTGGTAATTGACTACAAGCCCAGTGTTTAGCTCATTGGCAAAACACAGATATATCTCAAGCTTATTATTCCGCTTTTGTAGCTAGAAGATTAAGAATACATCAGACGATAAGTATTGATTACCAGCGGGCACAACCCATTATCTATGCAATGTACACATATATTTCCATTTTTGATAAAGCGTGGTAAGCGTTGATTCATATTTTGAGTAATCGAATAATAAATAACTACTTGCAACTTATAATATGAATATCTTTAAGCTTATTGAAATTATATCGCAAGAGTATATCATGACCACGTCTTAACGAAATATGGTTCCTACCTTATTAAATACAAAATTCGGGAATTCACAAAAGATAAGTGTGATTGTAAGTGTAAAATTTTTAAATTTACTCATTATTTGATATACAAACTTATTCAAGTATGCTAAATGAGCTAAGTGACTCATACCCCCCACTTAAACTATGCATTGTCCTCAATGTATAAAAATAAGAACAAGGAACTTAGCTCTGGAATAAGTGCGGGAGTTGAACAAGTCTTGATGAACTCCGGAGAATTTTAACAGACAAATACAGTTACCAACTGCAATAAAATGCAACCTCTGCAACATACATCTTTAACAAAAACTTGGAACTCGTTACAGGGTTAGTCCAGAAAAATATAATCATATCAAATGGACTGTAAAAGGTATAATAATTGCCTTAAACATATTTAAGCCCATAATTATAGTGAAAATAATGCACAAATATCCAACACATTAAATAAGACAAATTTTATTCATTAGGGAAATTCAAAACAAACTCCATACAACACGACTTAACTTATTAGTACACCGAAATCAAAAATAAAAACACATTGATAAAGAGAAAATTAATAGATTAACACAGATGCTTAGTCCGAAGGTATATCGTTCGGATCAACGAAAGCTAATGGAAGAACATCGGGATCCGCTTCAGGAAAATCTTGGAATTGCGCATCGTCATCACCTGGACCGTGATCATCAGGTTGCACAAGAGGTGGTGCAACAGAATCCAAAGATAGGATAGGCATGGGCCTAACATAGGAGTCACTGCCTAGCACTGGGCACTCAGCTGCCTCACATAATGAAGTGATCAATGAACCATAAGGCAGCATGTGTCTAGGCTTGCGGGCATCGGCAGTCATCTCAGAACGCATCAGTGCCCCAATATTAACAGGCCATCCTCTGCTCAACCAATACATCAGCGTAGCATGTGCATAATAAACTGTAGACACATGCTTGGCCGGAATAATGTTAGAACGGATAAGCCTATGTAAGCATTTATCTTCCCACCGCCTAAAGTATGGCTCCTCAAAAGTGCGAGCAACTTCCCCTATTGTCCATGCTATCCCTAGATGGGCACCAACCTCCTCCAACCATGCATCGACTCATCAAGCGTCCACTGTGTACTCGGCTCCTCCTCCGGGGTATCGAGACCATAATAATTATTAAGAGTCCCCGGAGTAATTACAATAGATTTGCCACGAACCTGGACTAAATTTCGTGTGTGGGTGCGCAGCGTAAATAAGAATAAAACTCTCTTACCCGATCGACATTAACTTGGCGGTGGCGCAACAACCTCTTGCCAGCGATAATACTCCACTAGATCGAGCGACTCTTGACCACGGTTGGTCAAATCTAATCCCGAGCCCGGTGTACCGGCGAATTGTTGAAGAAATTCCGAAAAGCCGAAAATACCTCTTGGCTAGCGAATTGCGGTACCCCGTTGATCAAGGGTATGGCATCATTGACTGCTTCAAACTGTGTAGAGGATCGTCGTCTTGGTGGCATAATTGCAGAACTGGAACAGAGCAACGCTGACAGATAGATGCAGCAGTATGCAGCTCTCAGTCGACCGAGAGAATGGCCTCGGTGGACCGAGCAGGAAGGTTCGGTCGACCGAACTGATGGAAGCTCAGCTGCTGATGTTCAGGTCTTCCCTGTGACAGCCTGGATCGGATTATCCTTCAGAGATATGAACAGTCACAACTTGTGATATTGGAGGGGATCATTTAGATTACTATCCCCCAATCTTGGGTGGATGGAAGTTATGAGAAAGATTGGAAATGGGAATTAATGGGGAGAAGAAGAAGAAGAAAATTGGGGATTTGGAGAAGATGAAGATTTTGTGGTGTGGAAATGATGAAGAGAAAAATGAGTTTAAATAGAAAGATGTGGAAAGTGAAAGGATTGAAATGGTGGAAGGTGATTGGTGGAGATAGGAAGGCAAGGATTGAGGAGTGGAATGGTTTTGTTGGAGGAATAAATTAATGGGGGAAATGAAAAGGTGGATTGGGAAATGAAAAATGGGGATGTGTAAAAATAAATGATAGTTGACCTCCTCAATTTGATACACACGAAATTTTCAAGCTAGAACACATAAGTCTATCAAAATTATCATGTCACAATTTGAAAAATCCTCACCTCAAAAATCGAATAATCCAGCCACAATCCATTAACATATAAATCTTCACTTTTTCCAAATAATACAAATTCTAAACTAAGCATCTTTTCATCAAATTCTCATCATCAATACATTTTATAATGATTTCTCTTCCTACTCTACTTCACGTTAAAATGATTCGAGTAAAAAAAACTTTTTGCACATCCGTAACCTAATGATCATTGGAACACGGCAAAAATAAAAAAAAAGCTCTCGTCATTCTACGTTACTTTTATTCATACTAAAAATAAAGATGAAATAAAATAAAATAAATGAAACGAAAGAATTCTAAATTTCTGAGTCTATAGCTCGACTTCCAAAATCATCACTCCTAAACACTGCCCTTGACTTGCCAGGTTTTCACCCGGCCAGCTTTCACCGAAAAAGTTTTACCGTCCTTTTCTACGAGTGCCCTTCCTTTGGATTTTAGTCCAATGAAAAGACAGCCGAATTGACCATCCAGACAAGCACCGACTTTTGGATTCATCTCTAATTTCGATGAGCTTTTGTTACGAACTCTCTTAGTTCGTTTCTTCGCTCTGGTCCTCCTATCCTTAGGTAGGTCTACAGCTTCAATATTGGTCAGGGCTGGTGCAGGCTGAGCTGACCTATTCCGACTTAGAATAGTAAGGACTTCCCTCTCATCTTTATCATCGACATTATCATCAGCATCCTTTCCTAGACCTTGAGTGGCATCAAGCTTCTCCGAACCAACTACTTCTAACACATTCACACTTGCCGGTACAGGGAAATTTGGATTTGTTATCCCATAACACTCAGAACCCTTGGCGTCAAACAATACTATCTCATGTCTGGTCATCCGTATGAAGGCTCTAGTGGTGTTGATAAACGATCTACCCAAAATAATTGGGCATTCAGGATGTTCCTCGATTTCCATTACCACTATGTCTATCTTAAACCGTAATTGCCCCACACCAATGATCATGTTGTTCAGTCTCCCAGTCATGATTGTCCTAGTTCCATCCGCTAATCTAACTTGGAGCAGGGTGTTAGTGGGTGTTAAAATGGAATTCCTATCACAAAGGATTTTAGGAAAGATATTAAGGCTCGAACCGGAATCAATCAAGGCTAAACCTAAGTGGGTTTGTTCTAGGGTTACTCCAACCATGAAAGCTCACTGGGTCTGCTTAACTTTTGCATCGATCGAGACTCGTCTTTAACCAATATTTCATCTCAGAACAAATGACAATAGGGCTCTTTCCTAGTGCGCGCTACCCTCGACTCTCGATTCTATCTCGGACATGTAATCATCATAATCTAAAAAGTGAATCGAATCCAAGAAATTTCCTCTGGATTGAAATAGACATACCTCTTTGCCAATAGGCTTCTTTAGCCTCCCTCGATTTCCTTGCATCTCGGATTTTCGCTTTCATCTTTTCTATCCTTTCCATGAGCTTCGGTGTTAACGGCTTTTTTGGTGTAGTTTTGGTTCGTAAAACCTTGACTTCTTCTTGGCCTTTGATAAAATCATTTGATGACATTTCGCTGATCTTGAGCAGGTTATGTGAGTGATTTACGTCGAATTATCTGTAATATTTGAAAGAAAAAACAAATAAACAATTAGTAAATTGACAAATAGTATGATTGCTCATACTGTTGTCAAACTTACAACCTACAAACAGGGGAAAACAGAACACTGGGAAACAACACTGTATATAAAATTAAAGCTGGAAAAGGCTCGGTCGACCGAGTGAATACGTTCGGTCGACCGAACGAATATCTTCCCCATTCCTGCTTTAATCCTTTAACAGCATACAAGTACAGATAATTCGTCAAAAGAAAAATAAATAATTCAACTAAAAACAATAAAGAAAGAATGAAGTAGATAAGAATAATTATTTAAACAATCATTGGGCCATTGATTCCCCGGCAACGGCGCCAAAAACTTGATTGCGGTCTGGTCAGGTTATAAATTTACTTTACTTGACCACCAAATTCTAGCAATAGCACTAGGTACATCATAGCATAGCGATGGTGAATCAAGGTCGATCCCTCAAGGAATCAAAATGTGGACCCTAGGTTTAAATAATTAACTCACCTAATTCGTTATTGGACAACAGTCCAAGACCAACATAAAAGACAAGATAAGATAAACAAACTCAAACTAAAAAAAACACACAAACGTAATTAACCTTCCAATTACCAACGTTATCGATCGGACCAAGACAACTTATATAAAACAACTTAACTCATTAAGCTGTCAATGGGTTGTATTCATACTTAATTGGCTACGGAGTCATCCCTTAACTTGACTTAGCACCGGTTAGATTACTAGATCAACGTGGTATTGTTACGTGACTTCACCTTTTGGGTTTCCATCTCATATAACTCACACGCTCATTATTCTAAGGATGCCGATATTAACCGTACACCTCGCTTAGGCAACATTCCTATGGTTAAAGCGTACTTCCTAAACGATCGCTCAAGCCTCGCCCTATTAACAATTACTTGGTTAGTTTCTTGTTAATCTACGATTTACGATATGACTAGGTGTCGACAATTCCCTAATACAAAACTAATCTAGATCTTTTTGAAAGTCCCGAAGATCGTTCATGAGCCGAACTAGGCGTCTTATATTGGTATTTCCTAATAATACGCTAATAAAAAAGCGACGAGCGACGTAGCGTAACCATACCTCTTGAGAAAGTAAATTCAACTAGGTTAAACCCACCATAAAGGCGTGGCGAGACTTAAGCGACAAAATTAGGGCTCGGTCGACCGAGTAAAGGGGCTCGATCGACCCGAGCGACTTTTGCTCGGTCACCCGGACGAATTCAACCCTAATTACATCCTAGAAATAACCCCTCGGTGTTTCCTTATACGTAAGCAGTTAAACGACAATTCATACATTACCTATATAAACTATCATAGATACACATTAATTAAATCTAGTAGAGTCATGAATAAATCTAGATTATGACGTACGTCATGGGATCCTCATTGACAAGGTGTCACCACCACCTAACGTCATAGCCGAGAATCACATCATCTAGCTATGTTTAATTAATTCAAACGATAAGAACGTAATTGGAAGAATTAATTACTTGAAAATAAAACATGAAGATTAAGGGCTTACATTGTTGCAGCCCTAACTTGCTGAAAAACTCTCAATTTGTTGTGCTCTTTTATGAATGATTGAATCAATGTATGAATGCCTACATAATACTAATGACAATGTGTTTATATAGAGCTCAAAACCGACTTAGACACCGACTAAGGATCGGATTCCCTAAACCCTAACCGACTTAAATAATATCTTTGGACTCTCTTTGGGCTTTAAGTCCACTCGGTCGACCGAATAGTTGGGCTCGGTCGACCGAGCCTTCAACGCTACGGGCTCCGTCTTCTATCTTCTGCTTGGGCTCTGCATTGTCCTGGATCTTTAATTCCTTCTCCGTAGTCCGTCCATAATGCTCACTGTATTTATCATACAAAAACATAGTTTGTAATACCAAATACTTGACAAATTATCGAAATGCATAATAATAAATCGTAACACGGGGTATATCTAAATTAGGCACTTAATGACTTATTATCACTCTCTTAAGGTTATTTCACATCAAAATCAAGGGTAAAGATTGCAGAATAATGGGTACAAATCACCGTCATCAAGAGACTCGTAAGAACATCTAATTATCAAGATTGAGCTTGTCACGATTATGGTCTATGGCCAACTATAATATAGATAGTAGTAAATTTGGTGCCTCAAACTAACAAGGTTACGCTAGTTCAAAGGAGCAACAAGAGTTTCTAATATATTAGTTCAATTATGAGCAATTAGTTATTCCCCCAGCACATGCTACGGTCCTCCCCATTGATGAATTTATTCATTGTTCAGCTACGGGTACAACTCCTAACCCTATCTACTCCGACAATTATAGTAGACAATCTATACGCATAAGCTACCCTCCTTAATTGGTCCGTAATAGCCCATACGCATAAAAATTAGAGTGTCGATATTGAGCGCTAACTCATCATCACGCAAACCCGCCTGCAAGCGGTATCGACATTGATGATCAAAGACGTTCTAGGGTCCATTCAAGATAATGTCCAAACATAGAACTTCACTATTAAGTATTTCATGGTAGTTTACGATGACATGCAAATAGTTGATCAAAGCTCTTAACATGTAAATTAGATCTATCGATCAACGTATTTGGCGCCGATTATCATGAATTAGTAATTTACTAGGTATTCGAGATCTAGCGATATAGACCGTCGCAGATCTGAAGAACGCAACTACTATTCCATAATTTCTTCACCAACGAATCAGATCTATAATACATGGGGTAAAATAAACTAACTACTACATAATTAAACTAAATAAGCAATTAAAACATACTAGTCGAATAGAACAACAATAGATCTATATCTTGGAAAGACAGAAAATCATACCCTCTAAGATGAGCGTAGATCTCCCTCGGATCTCTCCCTAGGCGGTGACTCTATCGTCTCTCCAACCAGAACTCATAAAAAAATAAAATAAAGAACAACGAACTTTTATTGCATAATTTGCCTTGAATAATTTGGGTACATTGTGTTCTGAGGCGAAGCCTCTTATTTATAGCTAACTAAACCGACTTAGAAACACCTAGTTCTACCCCTCGCCCAATAAAATGCGTTTCGGAAGGATCTCGAGCCTCGGTAGGTCGGTGGCCATCCTCGGTAAATCGGGGGTATTTTTGTCCTTTTTCTTCAGCCGACTTAACTTGGAAGGTTCTAGAATACCCTAGGCTCATTCCTTCCGTTCAGTCCACTCCAGATACATCCATGATGCTCAGCCCAATATTTCATATCCTGAAAATAATCAAATAATGCACGAAATAATATCGAAATAGGGAAAATAAACGCTAAGTGCAGATTTCTCGACTCATGAACCCGACATATGCTATTCAACTCTAATGGTTCATGTTTATAGGTCGAAACAACTATTTTTAGCTCATAATGGATAGAATGTTGATGCCGTAGGATAGACTTATTTTAACCGTCATCAACTACCCCCCCCCCCCACTAGCCTTTTGCTCGTCCGCGAGCAAAGTATCATGGCGGAATGTACCTCCAAGAGAAATCTCCATCAACTACCACATATTCAATCAAGATTTCCGGCAGAAACATACATTAAGCCACAATCCATAAGCTCCCCATTAATCAATACCTATCACGCCTCAATGTGTTGTGTGATGAATCAGTCGTGATAGTGCGTTCGTGAAAAGAATCAAGTTGTATGAACCACACAATCTTAACTTACCTGCGCATACACCCGCTCATCTTGCCTTCAGACTTGGTTACACAACATGGTACCTTAATCGGGTCGGGCGGACTCGGGGACTAAGCATTGCTCTTAAGTCCTTGTTTGTTTCTTTTTATGCGAGGGTCGTGCCCTTTTTACACGAGTTCACTTCCCTCACCGCCTTCATTGCATATAATTTTATTTTTTCTTCTTTTTTTTTCAAAAAAAATTTTTGGGGCAGATTTCCTCACTTTTTTCTCTTTCTCTAACAAGTCCGTTGTCCCGTTCACCTCTCGTCATCCAAGTTGCTTCCCTTGTCTTACAACAATATGTTGAAGAATATAGACAGACAAATAATGATTCCCGGTTAATACAACTCATCATCTAATCTTACACACTTCTCTCTGAGATTATGTGCTCAAATATTGATTGCAATTATAGAATAATAATTAATAAGTTACTACTTCATGCAACATAACATATGCTCATTCTTCCATACTAAATTGAATATGCTATAGCTCACTTCAAATTGAACTTGGGCTCCTTTTCTACCGATTCCTTACTTGGCGTGCAATAACCAAGCTAAAAACAATTGATTAAAATTTCAAAAATATTCCCCTTTTCGATTATCCAGCTAAGACGCCTACCCCCCACTTATTATAGACATTGTCTTCAATGACTAATAATAATGAAAGAAAAAGGTACTTAGCTCTGGAATTGATTAGTTGAGTCAAAGCGAATCCCGGAGCAGAATCATTGGCTCCTAGGTCATTCCTCTTCCAAGTTATTACCTGCGGTCCAAAATTCTTCCAAAAACGGTGAGTAACATGCGAAGGGCAATAAGAAAATAAGGTGGAGGTAATTGTGCATACCGGAGGAATGCGCAAAAACAGTTTAAGTCACTTTATTCTGTCATTGGCCAAAGCAAGACGTGAAAAATTTTAGGAGGGTATCACATGAGAATCATGAAGGAAAAAACCACATATATCTCTAGTCAGGTGAAGATTATGTGATGAAAAAAACCTTGCGATTGTCATGCTACTTTATTGACTCAAAATAAAATAAACAAAAGCAATAAATAAGGGTTTATAGAAATAGTTCTGAGTTTATAGTTGATCGCGTGTAAGTCACTAACGTCGATATTACTAGCAAGAATGCAAGGTACATCGCAGTATAGTAAATGCGAGTCAAGGTCGATCCCACAGAGACAATGCAACTTATAAGTATAAACGATTCTAACCTAATTAAGAAGCAACATAGAGGCGGTCACTGACCAACAATAACATAAAGAAAACAAACATTGTGTTCTCTCCCTCTCCTCACCGATCTATGATGACCAAAATAGTAATGACCAACCTTAACCGGCAGAGTACCGGGTCGGAAGTACTATAGAGGTGAGCAAGGTCGTATCCCACGAGAAATCAATCGAATACCAAAGTCATTCTCATACTTAGTTTAGGCTAATCAAGTTTGTTCAGGTTTTGATTATGCTAAAATGATATTAAACTAGAGATAAAGAGAGATAGAGGCATAGCCAAATCACGATCCAATTGAATACTTTCGCCCCTCTAATCGACTATTTGGGAATGGAAACTACCAACCAACCATCTTAATGCTTATATCGACTCGTTCACGGGTGCAAACTCCTAAGATAGTACTAGACGCCATGCAACAACCTAGTACCTTTTGCCCGGTTCAACAGTCCGCCTTTAAAGATTTAACTGACCGAAACAAGATAAACGCTCTAGAGCCGCTCGATTTACACCGACAAACCTCGTTACCCAATCGACCTAAACAACTCAGTCAATTGTAGATAACGATCTTAAAACCCTTTTCCCACACCCCTTCGCAACATACATTTATAAAAGTGGTGTGTGACTTCATGAACTAGGTGATCAAGCTAATTCACGCATTAAGAACAAGTTTTAAGACATGAATTCATCGATACAACATCAATTAAACACTACCCATTCCCAATTTCATCAATTAGAGGGTGATTTCTTCAACTTTCACATGATTTGACTATATAGTAATTAGCTACTCATCACAAAACAAGAAATAACAAGCAAGAAAGAGATTAAAGCCATGAAACAAGAAAAGAAACTAGATTAGTTACCAAAAGCATAGTAAAGGTTGGATTACATCAAGCTTCATCCACACCCCTGTCACTTGGGGAAGAAGAAGAACACAAAATGCAAAATCCAAGAGAGTTAAGCAAGAATCTAACTAGATTATGTTTAATCAAAGAGAAATTGAAGTAAGAAAGAGCTAAGAGAGCCAAAAGGGAGGAATTTCGAGCTATACTAATAGTTAGGGTTCTTAGAGGGTGAAGAATCGCTGAAAATCTGTGTAAAAATTTATATATAGGTGCCCAAAAACGTCCGAATGCGTACGCATTCACTCGAATGCATACGCATTGCTCAAAATGCCCCAAATCCGCACATTCTGCTCCAGGAATGCGTGCGCATTGCCCTGTCAGCATTGACGGCCTTCAGTAGCTCCGATTTGAGTGATTCAAAGTGCGTTGGAATTCTCATTCAATTATATACAACTTTGATGAAGACCACAAGTCCAGAAAATTGCTCCAAAATAGCTCAAATTTCAGATAAAGTGAATGTAAGGCGAAAACACCCACTATATTTGATCCGTTTCCATCCCTGGGCATCGGTTATGCCACTCTAAGTCTCATGCCCTGTCTTCCGGGCTCATAAATCACCTAGATCCTACATCACAACATTCAAACACATACCAAGCATAACTCCGCAAGATAACTAGGGCTCGAAAATGGTCAAAATACCGTAAAATAGTGAGGTTTTCCATCTATTTGACGGTTTGCCTCAAAGTGAGTGTGCAATGTATTTTGCCCTATAAATGGTCTAAAACTAACCAATACAAGCCAAAAGTGTCATAAATTGGGGTTAAAACATGCACCGAAGCATAGTAAAGTTGACTCTCATCAATCTACTAACTTGGATTAGTTATATTTACTTCCCCATATAATTTCCTTCTATTAATCATGAGCTTTTAATGATTATTATCATATTTATCAGCTACGGGTGCAATTCCTAACCCTATTTACTCTGACAATGGCAATAGGCAATCTATACGCAAGCTACTCTCCTTAATTGGTCCGTAATAGCCCATACGCATAAAGAACTAGAACTGCTGATATTGAGCGCTAACTCATACCGCTAACCCACCTAGACAGCTGTCGACATTGACTAGCACGTTCCTAGGGTCCATTCAAGACAATGTCCTAATTAACACTTCATTAATAGTCCTTCATGTTAATTTACGAATTACGAATATTAGATTGGCCAGACCTATTACTCGTTTTAATTATTCCTGCCGATCAACATAGCTGTAGTGAATCCCAGTTTAGGTTTTCTAAAACATGCCTCGGTAAACCGGTATAGACTACCAGAGTTCTTGAGGCGGCTTTTCCTAATTTTTCGGATCTACATTGCTCAATACGATTAAAATAAGTAAATTATGGGGTTGTTAAACATGCAGATTAACTAAAACACATAAATACGAACAAATCTACCATAATGAAGACAATAAAGGAACGTTCAAAGATTCATACCTTCAACAATGGAGATCTAGCTCGATCTACTCAAGCTAGAGATGATGGAAGAAGGAAGGAAACCGAAAACTACTCTTCAAAGCTCAAGAAAACTTTATTGCATAATAATAATTGTAATGTAATATATAAAAATGAAGATTGTATTAAGCATATGAATTATCTCAGTATATGCGGCTTTATATAGATACAATAGCCGACTTAAGACTCTCTAAAACCCTAACCGACCAAGATAATGTGGCATAATCAATTTCTTGTTCTACAAGATGCCGGTTTACCGGACCTAACCCTCGGGTTACCGGGCCTTCTTTTCTCCTTTTTCTTCAGCAGGCTTCTTCTTGGACTTCAATCATTTGGCCCAATTCACTTCTTTCGGTCCAGATCCGTTCTCCAATGTTCCAGATTTGGTACATCCTATAAAACATGCAAAACGAGACAAAACAGTACCAAAACCTTGTGAAAATAGCATATATGCAGAATTACGATCCTGGAAACACTCATATAGCATTTAAAATATATTCCACATAATAACGAGCCTATTTATCCTCTCTTGAGCAGAATTCGGGGTGAATATAGGTATAATTATTGGTACCATTTAGAGCATTATCAACTACCCCCCACTTAGCTTTTGATCGTCTCGAGCAAAAAGGCGAAAAGAAAACAACATCCCTGATCAGTATACAAGTTAATTAAAAACAACTATGCCTCACTAAGCCAAGATCAAGATCATGCCACTCATATCCATCAGTAACATATTAAACACTATTCACGTCATGAGCCAATGTGTGTGTAATAACTTTCACAACCTCTTAGTAGCGCAGACAATCTCACATTACATCAACCCGCAGTCGAATTAACCAGTCTCAAACATGTATTTGTTAATTAATTGAGCTGGCAAGGCGGATCGAGAACCGAGCATATATTACTCTTAGGCTCACGTTTATCGGTCTATGCAAAAGTCATGCGTCTTACGCTCCATCAACTAAGATATTTCCAAAGAGAATATAGATGTATATATTTCAATGCACTTCTCTTTCTTGGCGGGTGAACTCTCATTGATTTAACTATCCTCACGGCCTCACTCATGATAAACTACCGAATCCGAAATTCCTTTGCCTTTCTAAGCGTAAGTGAAACATGATTCATGATGAAGCCAGGGTCAACTCTATTCAAAGCAATATGCTATCGACTACACACCAAGGAAGTGAGCTATACGTGCTTAAAATGGTGGCTCTAACAGAATATGCGCTAATACGCCACTACTTGAAGTGGACACTTTCTCTTACTCGTACAAAGTAAAATAAAGATGAGGTCAATTAACTCGAAAAGATCAAAGATATTATAATTTTTTCGAAATTCTGTCGAAAAGAATCAAAGTCTAAGTGGTGAATCGTGCATCAAAGAGAATCAAGACAATCACGCAATTCATGGAATATAATGCTAAAAAGCTAAGTGACGTTCCTTACCCCCCCACTTAATCAAAACATTGTCCCCAATGTGTAAGATGAGAAATGAAAAATGAAAAGGAACTTAGCTTCGGTTAAGACCAAAGAAGAATCGGATCATCGTGTAAATCATCGGGCTCATGTAAGTAGTCCATGAAGAATCTGTGCTAAATATCTCAAACAAACCAAGAAGAATAGTGGTGACAAGAAACTGTATAACAAAAATGTGGTAGTAAAAGAGAAAATAATATAACTCTAAAACAAATTAAGCCGACAAAATTATTATATTAAAATTATTCTGCTACATCAACTAAGTAGGAAAAGAAAAAGAAATAAAAATAAAAATAAAAACAAGAAAATGGAAAAACAACAATAAAAAGGAATAGACTAATCAACATCAAAAAAACCCTCCCAGTCAACTCCATGCTCAAAACTGGGAGGTGGTACAAAACTCGAGGCGGCGGCGGTGGAAGAGGATGCTCTATGACGAGGGGAAGTCCTAGGTGGCGGGGTAGCAGGTGGAACTCCTAGAAAGTCAATAATTCGTTCCATCTTGCGATGTAGACTCGCAATCTCTCGCGAGTGCTCCTCAAGCAAGGCTCTCTGAGTCCTCGGTGCTCCAAGCACCGGAGTACACTCCCTTTCTGCTCTAACCCATCTCTGTACTTTGAGGTCGATTGTGGCGAGTTGTGGCCCAGGGTCTTCCCACTAATCACTGACGAGCATCTTCACCTCATCCTCCAGGGCAAACATATCAATCATCGGCCCGTATGGTAGCAGCTCGGGCTCAGAAGTGGCGGCAACCTCATGAATACGGCTATGCATCAAAAGACCGATGTTGATTGGGGCACCTGCCTCTAGATAGAACATCAACTCTACCCTCGTAGTAGTGATAGAGACCGTGTGCTTCGTCGGAAGAAGGCGAGCACAAACAAATCTGTTGACCATCTTCCGGTCCCAAGATAGATCTTTCTGTAAGAAGATGGTGGGGGCTCCAGCAGGATTGCGCTTCCATTGAACCCCTAAGAAATTAGCAATCATATCCATCCTCTCGAGTTCGGCAATGTTGCTCGAGGATGTGTACTCATCCGGGCCCACCGGTGGATGTTTAACCCCAAAATGAGCGTTGATCCGCTATATAGAGAAATCAACCTTAATACCGCGAACCATAACATAAGTGGCTCTGGGGTTATGCGAAACATAAGCGTAAAATTCCCTTACCACCGTGGCATTGAACCGGGCCGGTGCCTCAGCCATGTCCAATAAATCTTGTGCTTGTAGGGCCTCCGGTAATATCGAGCCGCAATCGTCCAAATCTAGCCCTCGTTCTCGAGCCACTGGCCTTGCGTTCCAATGGCCTCAGAATGACTCATAAATAGCGAATGAATGGAATTGATCAACCCCATCTATGAATGGGTTGGCATCTCCATATACAGTCTGGTAACCACTGGGACGAACAGCTGACCGTTGACGCTTAGGATCCATCCTGAATGAGTACAGAACTCGAAATGAGACCTCGGTAAACCGGAGGTAGGGTACGGTTTACCGGCCTGAAATTTTCTGATTTTCTACTGGGACTGTGCCTCTGATGATAACAGATGAAGAATTTTAGCACTTAACCGTAGCAACAGCACTACAGAACAACAACAGGGGTATTGGATGTGTTGTTTAAGGTTTGGAAAATGAAAGAGATTGGTTTGGTTATGGTGGTGATTTGGTGGTGATATGGTGGTGGTGGTGGCCGAAATATATGAAGAAGGAAGAAATGGCAGAAGTTTGGTGAATGAAAGAGATGAAAATGATAAGAATGATGATATTGGTGATGAAGGGGTGGTTTAAATGGGAAGAGTGGAGTGAATGTGGATGGTTTTAGTGGGATAGTGGGTAGAGAAGTTATTAGGGTGAGGGATTTGAGGAGGTGATTGATGGGATTGAGGTGGAGTTATGGTGGAGTGTGGGAAAGGATGAAAAATTTGAAAAGAGAGGAAAATGGTTAGGTTTCTGCTGGCTGACCGTATCTGGTGCAACGTGTTTCCTCCACGTGTCTCTAAAAATTAAGCTTTATAAACTGACGTTCAGAAATATGAAAATCAAGCCTTGGTAACCCGGAGGTTACCCTCGAGATACCAGGGTATCTTTTCCTGCAATTTTTAGTGCGCTTTGCTGTGCACTTCTTACTCAACCTTTACGCTCAATTCTGACCTCAAATTGACTAGACCTTCACTCTTCAATTGTTATTTCCTACTCAAAACCTAACCTACTTCACTAGAATCCGCAACGAGTATAAAAAACCTTTCCACAACCATTCGGTTTCAAGCCTAAGTTTGTGGTAGGATGAAAAAAGCTCGTCCCTTCATCTGGCTACTTTTATTCATTCCTAGACTACCTAAGGGTTTGAAGAAATAGTTCTGTGTTTATAGTCGCCAGCTCGACTTTCTTCAGATCTCCGATCATTCAAGGGTTGGAGCTTTAACTCGCCAAACTTTCGCTCCAGAGGTTTGCACCTTTATAGAACCTTT
Organism: Gentiana macrophylla; assembly: GCA_026214975.1. Lineage (NCBI taxonomy): Eukaryota > Viridiplantae > Streptophyta > Magnoliopsida > Gentianales > Gentianaceae > Gentiana > Gentiana macrophylla. Next base: position 14,553,121 of record CM047812.1, on the reverse strand, counting down.
TTGAGCTCTCTTCCTAGCACGCCTTTCCCTCTTAGCTTGCGTGCTAGGTCTGCCTCTGTGTCGAGATTTACGGTTTAGACCCAAGGACTCCACGCTTTCTACTTTTAGCTCAACTCGTTTACTACGCAACACGGAAGGACTAGCTTCCGTGAGCATCTTAATGTGGTCCTTTTCTTCTCTTTCTCTCAGCATTAGTCTCATAAATTCTTGCTCAACAGTTTCTACTACAACCTCTCTATGCTTATGTCCCTCGATCTCCATAATTTCCACCTTCCCTGAAGCATACGTCATCTTACAACTCTCCGGTCGGTTTTCTAGGGGTTCTAAGATTCTAAAAGATACAGCATCATTATTCATCCTCAAAGTTATCTCCCCCTGATCAAAATCCATAAACGCATCGCTTCGTCGCTAAGAAAGGTCTTCCTAAAAGAACTGGGGCACTTGGGTCCTTGGGTACATCTATGACCGTGAAGTCAATAGGATATGTGAACCCTCCTGCCTTAATTATGCATTTCTTAAGCAAACAAGCAGGCATATCTCTGATTCTATATACGAAGGTCATGGTCCTGGTTTGATTCAATACGACCGGAAGTCTTATCTTTTGACAAAGGGAAAAAGGTAGAATATTGCAACTTTCGAGCGAGTCGCGAGAGACCTAATCCTATGGATATTCCATTAATGGCCCGAGAGTGCGAGCGTGCGGTCCTAACTTCACCACGGTTCTAAGTCTGGGTAATCCTCAGGCTCAGAAAACATCGTATCAAGATCCTCTTCAGGATCATCAGAATCATAATCTGAAGATGATATATCAATTAACTCACAAGGAAACTCACCCGGACGATACGTGCTATACTCTTTCAGGTCATCTTCAGGCTCCTGCTTGATTGCTTTCTCCTCTTTTTCCAACCATTTCTTTATAGTCTCATAATGCTCTCGTGCTTGAGATCCAGGATACATGGAAATCGATATGATGTTCAATATAGTTCTAGGCATTTTACTTGACTTGTTCGCTCTTTTCAACTCGAATGGATCGAATTTACGAAGTGTTCGATCAACTTTGCAAAGAAAAAAGAAACAAAGAAAACATTAGCAACTTCGCTTCGGTTGGGTGTGATCCCAATCAATTGCGGTTATACTAACTAAAATCAACAGGAATAACACGAGAATAACAGAGGCTGTTCGAAATTGATTTTTCAGGCCTCGGTAACTCGGAGGTTACCTTCGGAAACCGCCCTGAATTTTCTCTTTGGCGGTTTTACATGTCTTGAGTTTGATACAAAGCGACTCAAGACTCAAAATAAAATAAAATAAAATAAAAGCGACTTCTTAATTAGAATTAAAAGCGTTTATATTTAAAATTGGCCATTGTCCCCGACAAGCGGCGCCAAAAATCTTGATCGCGTGTAAGTCACTAACGTCGATATTACTAGCAAGAATACTAGGTACATCGAAGTATAGTAAATGCGAGTCAAGGTCGATCCACGAGACAATGCAACTTATAAGTATAAACGATTTTTACCTAATTAAGAAGCAACATAGAGGCAGTCACTGACCAACAATAACATAAAAGAAAACAAACATGGTATTCTCTCCCTCTCCTCACCGATCTACTAACTTGGATTAGTTAATCGTTATGTTTACTTCCCCACATAATTTCCTTGGATTAATCGCGAAATTTTAATGATTATTATCATATTTATCAGCTACGGGTGCAATTCCTAACCCTCTCTACTCCGACAATGGCAGTAGACAATCTATACGCAAGCTACCCTCCTTAATTGGTCCGTAATAGCCCATACGCATAAAGAACTAGAACTGCCGATATTGAGCACCAACTCATACCGCTAACCCGCCTAGACAGCTGTCGACATTGACCAGCACGTTCCTACGGTCGATTCAAGAGAATGTCCTAATTAACACTTCACTAATAGTCCTTCATGTTAATTTACGAACTACGAATATTAGATTGGCGGACTATTACTCGTTTTAATTATTCACGCCGATTAATGTAGTGTAGTGAATCCCGGTTTAGGTTTGCTAAAACATGCCTCGTAAACCGCTATAGAGTGCCGGGTCACCGAGGCGGCTTTTTCTAATTTACGGATCTATATTGCTCAATACGATTAAAATAAGTAAATTATGGGGTTGTTAAACATGCAGATTACCTAAAACACATAAATACTGACAGAGATCTTGTATTGAAGACAATAAAGGAGGCGTTCAAAGCTTCATACCTTCAACAATGGAGATCTAGCTCGATCTACTCAAGCTAGAGATGATGGAAGAAGGAGGAAACCGAAAACTACTCTTCAAAGCTCAAGAAAACTTTATTGCATAATAATAATTGTAATGTAATATATAAAATTGAAGATTGTATTAAGCATACGAATTATCTCATTATATGCGGCTTTATATATATACAATAGCCGACTTAAGACTCTAAAACCCTAACCGACCTAGATAATGCGGCAAAATCAATTTCTTGTTCCACAAGACACATTTCGGGCCTAACCTCGGGTTACCGGGTCTTTCTTTCTCATTTTTCTTGTGAGCTTCTTCTTGGACTTCAATCATTTGGCCCAATGCACTTCTTTCGGTCTAGATCCGTTCTTCAATGCTCCAGATTTGGTACATCCTATAAAACACGCAAAATGAGACAAAAGCAATTACCAAAACCAAGGAAAATAGCATAGATACAGAATTACGATCCTGGAAACACTCATATAGCATTTAACATATATTCCACATAATAACGAGCCTATTTATCCTCTCTTGAGCAGAATTCAGGGTGAATATAGGTATAATTATTGGTACCATTTAGAGCATTATCAATAGTCGCCAGCTCTACTGTACTAATAGGGCTCATTCATTCATATTCTGGCTCTGTCAACATAAAGACTTCCAACTCAGGGTTATACTTGTGCTCTAGGTAATGTTTCAGCCTGTGGCCGTTAATTGTGAAAGTCTGCCCAGAGTATTCATGTCTAACTTCACATGCACCTGAATTGAAGACTTTCATGACTACATGTGGTGCATACCATCTAGACTTCAACTTCCCAGAAAAAAGACGAAGACGCGAGTTGTACACCAGCACTTTATCTCCCACATGAAATGTGCGGTTCATAATCTTCTTACTTCCATACGCTTGAAGTCTAAACTCCTCCAATCTATTCAACTCTAGCATTCTCTTTTCACTGGCTAAATTCTCGTCCAGGTTTAGAAACCTCGTAGCCCACAGCGCTCGGTGCTTGAGTTCTACCGGCAAATGACATGCTTTTCCAAACACTATCATACACGGTGACATCCTAATCATGGTCTTATAAGATGTCCTGTATGCCTAAAGAGCGTCATCTAATTTCAAAGACCAATCCTTCCTCGTAGGATTCACAGTCTTCTCTAAGATCCTCTTAATCTTTCTATTCGTGACTTCCACTTGTCCATTCGTCTGGGGTGATATGCTGCTGCAATCTTATGTCTAACCCCATATCTCAACATTAATTTTTCAAACAACCTATCACATAAATGACTCCCTCCGTCACTAATTATGGCTCTAGGCACTCCAAACCTTCTCAAAATATTTTTCTTAAGAAACCTCAGGACAACCCTGGCATCGTTAGTAGGTGAGGCCACTGCTTCCACCCATTTGGAAACATAATCAACTGCTACCAGGATGTAACGATTTGATTCCGACGATGTGAAAGGCCCAACAAAATCAATTCCCCATACATCGAATAACTCCACTTCTAAGATACTCTGCAGTGGCATCTCATTCCGCTTAGAAATATTACTGGTCATTTGACAGGAATGACAAGCTCTTGTAAACTCGTAAGCATATTTATTAATTGTTGGCCAATAGAATCCATACTGCAGTACCTTTGCTGCTGTCTTATCTGGCCCATAATGACCTCCAGCTTCTCTAGCATGACACATGTGCAAAATACTTGGAATCTCATCATCATGGATGCATCTCCTAAGAATGGCATCAAGGCACAATTTTTATAGGTAAGGATCGTCCTAATGATAATGCTTCAGATACATGAAAAACTTCTTCTTATCCGTATTATTGAATTCCAGTGGCAGGTAACTTCTTGCTAGATAATTCACAATATTGGCAAACCAAGGGTATACCTTGCCCACTCTTGATGTATGTTGTTGGGACTGAGATTCCACTCGAGCTACCACTGAGATGGCAAAAAGTTCTTCATCAGGAAAGCTTTCCCTGATCTCAGTCGGTTGCTCTTCTTCCAGCAAAGTTAATCTTGACAGGTGAGCCACCTGGTTCTCAAATCCTTTTTTATCTTTAATCTCAACACCAAACTCTTGTAAGAGTAGAATCCATCTCAATAATATTGGCTTGGAGTCTTGCTTGGTTAAAAGGTATTTCAAAGCAGCATGGTCAGTGAACACAGTGACTTTTGATCCTATCAGATAAGGTCGAAACTTGTCAAATGCAAATATGACAGCTAAGAGTTCCTTCTCTGTGGTCTCATAATTCCTTTGGAGCCTTTGTTAAAGTCTGGACTGGTGTAATAGATAGGCTTAAATATTTTATCCTCTCTTTGTCCTAGGGCTACTCCAACTGCCGTGTCGCTTGCATCGCACATAAGCTCAAAAGGTTTGTTCCATCTGGGGCTACCAGAAATGGGGTGGTTATAAGAATTTGCTTTAATGTGTTGGATGCTTTCTTGCACTCTTCTCCAAATATGAAAGTTACATCCTTTGCAAGCATTTCAGTCAAAGGTCTAGAAACTTTAGAGAAGTCTTTAATAAACCTCTATGGAGTCTGCGTGGCCAAGAAAGGCTCATAAGCGTCTTTAAGTTAGTTGGAGGGGTAACTTCTCTATTACCTTTATCTTTGTCCTATCAACTTCCATTCATTTCTTGAAATCCTATGACCTAACACTATTTCATACAGTAACCATGAAATGGGATTTTTCCCTGTTAAGTACAAGGTTGGTCTCTTCACATCTCTTTAGCACTTTATTCAAATTGTCCAAGCATTTATCAAAGCTATCTCAAATACAGAGAAATCATCCATGAAAATCTCCAGAAAATCCTCCACCATGTCCTCAAATAATGACATCATGCACCTTTAGAAAGTTGCAGGTGCATTACATAACCCAAAAGGCATACGATTGTACGCAAAAGTTCCATAGGGACATGTGAAAGTTGTTTTCTCTAGGTCCTCGGGTGCAATGTGTATCTGATAATAACCAGAATATCCATCTAAGAAACAATAAAATGCATGACCGCTTAATCTTTCCAACATCTGATCAAGGAAAGGTAAGGAAAATGATCTTTACGAGTTGCATCATTCGTTTTCTAAAGTCTATGCAAACTTGATGTCCGAGAATTAGTCTCACAGGGATTAATTCATCAAACTCATTAGGTTGTACAGTGAATTCTCCTTTATTGGGTACCACATGAATCGGGCTTACCCATTCACTGTCTGTAATTGGGAAAATTATTCTCATCTCCAACATCTTTATGATCTCTTTCTTAACAACATCCTTTAGTTGTGGCGTCAACCTCCTTTGAGGTTGAGCTACCGCTTCTTTTCAGGGTCCACAGAAATCTTATGCATGCACACCGATGGGCTTATTCCTCTAATATCTACAATCATCCATCCAAACACTCCTTTGTCCTCTCTCAGTACTCTTAAAAGTTTCTCCTCCTCTAAAAGTGATAATGATGATGAAATTATAAGGAGGAGAGTATCATCTTGTAAGTACACGTACTTCAGGTGAGAAGGCAAAGGTTTATACGTTAAGTTTCTTGGTGGCTCCTCTAATGATGATCTTAACAGCTTACCAGTCAATTGTAAGTCAAAGAACTTGTGCCATGAAGGTCTATGAATGGTTCTTCCTAAATCCATAGAAGATATAGGTTCTACTTCTCGTACTTGACCTTCACCACACCCAGGCCAGGTTTTCTCATAACTTTCTTCATCCATCAGGAGCAAAGTCTCTGCTACTTCAGGGTCTAGTGCCACTTGCGGATATAATTCCAAAACAAGCTCGTCTATGGCATCTAGCATGCAGCATGCTTTTCCTTCATCTTGAGCATATCTTATTGAATTCATCACATTAAACACTACTCTGTCCTCATTCACTCTCAAAATCAGCTCACATTTATGAACATCTATCAAGGTCTTATTCGTAGCTAGGAAAGGTCTTCCTAGATTAATGAAACATCATGGTTAGCTTCCATGTCTAGCACCACAAAGTCCACAGGGAATACAAACTTATCAACTTTTACCAGAACATCCTCCACCACTCCACAGGGTTGCTTCATTGACCTATCTGCTAATTGAAGGGTTACAGATGTTTCATTCAGCACTTTCATGCCTAACTTACGAAAGATGGAGAGTGGCATTAGATTGACACTGGCTCCAAGATCACACAATGCTTTATTTAGGCATACTCCTCAAATTGTGCATGGTATGAGGAAGCTCCCAGGATCTTTACACTTGGGAGGCAGTTTGCGTGGCAAAACTGCCGAGCATTCCTCGTTAAGGCATATGGTCTCCAGGTCTAATAATTTCCTTTTGGTAGAGATTGCTTCTTTCAAGAACTTTGCATACTCTGGCATTCCGGCCAGAGCTTCCACCAAAGGTATATTCACTTGCAACTTCTTAAACAACTCTATGAACTTTTTATAGCACGCACCATCATTATTCGGCTTATATTTCCTAGGAGGATAGGGTAAAGTAGCAGGATTAATAAGTTCTGATTTGTGAAGACTTACCTGCTATTTGCCGGCTCTTCTTGCTCTGCTGCTTGTCTGCTGAATTTTCAGACTCCCGGTTTACCGGAGTAGTGTCCCGGGTTACCGGCCCCTCTTTTTCTTCAGATTCTACTGCGTTCTGCTACTGACTGCTTTCTGATTCCACCTAGACAGTTGGTATAACTAGTCCAGGCAGTTCATTTCCGCTTCTAGTCATGATTGCATTCACGTCCTTCGGATTCTTCTCAGTATTACTTGGCAATCCTCCCGGAGGATGGGCTGACACTTGTTCCGCAATCTGCCCCACTTGGTGTGACAAATTCTGCACCAATGCTTCTTGATTGGTCAGTCTTGTATCATTCTTCTGACAATATGCGGTGAATTTTGTATTCAGCTCAGTCATGGATTTAGTGAGTTGATGGATCGTGCCGGTCACAGTTGAGCTCATTTTATCCATGGCTGCTTCCCAACCACCGGACTTGTTGAATTGAGGCATAAATCCACCAGCATGTCTCGGTCTCTCTCCACCGTTTGAATCACTTTGTCGAAAACCCCCAGTTGGGTCGCTTAGTCTAAAACCAGGGTGGTCATGAGAACCTGGGCGATATCTGCCCCCATAAGGATTTCCTTTCCTCCCTATATAGTTCACGTCCTCAGTGTTCGTTGCTTCAATCTCTTGAACTTTCTCAACCTTGGCAATGCGATCTTACATGCATCTATCTTTTCATTCATCGCCATTAGCTGGTATAAAATCTTTTGAGAAGTAAATACGCCTTCAGCTACTTTGGCCGTTTCAATTTGATGCGTTCCCCATTGACTTGTCATTGCGATTTGCTCCAATTTCTCTTCGGCTTCTTTAGGTGATAGCAACGCAAAACATCCGTTGCTTGATGCATCAACTCTCATTTGTTGACTTGGCCGCAATCCATGATAGAAACTATGCATTTGTACGGGCAAAGTGATATCATGGTTAGGGCATCTCCTTTGTGCTTCCTTAAATCTTTCCCAAGCTTTTTCAAAGGTTTCAGTGGGTTTCTGCTTGAAATTCATAATGTCTTGTCTCATCTGTAGTGACTTCCTAGGTGGGCAGTACTTGTTCATAAACTTCTGCAACAGATCGGTCCAAGTTTGGATCGATCCTGGTGCTAGAGACAATAACCATATCTTCACTTTGTCTTTCAGGGTGAATGGAAACAATTCCAACTTAATGTTGTCTTCAGGCAAACCTGCTGGCTTGACCGTGTGCTGACTATCTCTTAAAAGTTGGTGACGTGTACACTAGCTAGGATCTTCATTTGGTACTCCATGAAAGGTAGTGTAATTAGTCACCATTTGTATCACATTTGGTTTCGGGTGAAATACTTCAGACGCATTCTCTGGCTGAACAATTGCTTGTACGAATTGCTCATTGTCGGCATTGCATAACTCTGTAGAGTTCTCCTATCTGCTTGTACCACAACTCCTACTCCATTTTGTCTATTCTGTCCGTTCTGTGCCATGTCGATTTCTGTATCCTCTAAAGGTGGAATCTCTTCAATTCCCTTTCGCTGTGATCTCCTTCGTGCGAAATCACGTCGTCTGCCAGCCTAACAGATTTCTCTCGAGTTTCCTTTATCTTTTGCCTAGCAAACTTTTCAATCTCGGTATGAATCTCTCGAGTTTGGTCTTTGAACTTCGTGTAACATTACTCTGAGACACGAAAGAAAATAAAAGGTTAGTGACTTTCCTCGCCTTGGTACGTTACACACGCTGGCGGACTCAAAAATCTGAGACTCGACTATTGACTCATTTGAACTAACGAAACAATTTGTCAAAACATAGACCATCGGTTTACCGCGGTAGACCCTCGGTAAACCGGACGCTATTTTTTTCCAGATTTTAACAGAGCTGACTCTGCACGACTCTAGTATTAACAGACTATAAAATTGACTCAATTAAACAGACTCAAATATATCACGAAAACTCAATCTTAAATAAAAGTATTCTTGACACGAGTCCTCGCAACGGCGCTTTAAATTGAGATGAAAAAGAAGAAGGAAAAGAAAAGGTGCAACAACAACAGCGCTTGTGTGTGTGTGTGTGTTTTTTTTTTTTTTTGGGTTGGGTTTAGACTATAAAAATTATAGAAATTGTCCTTCCCCTATAAAATTTTTTTTGGCGGTCATATTACTTAAAAGTATTTCAAAATGTGTCTTTTTACCTAATTTTCTATATAATAAAAGCATATGGTAGATGAGAGTAAAGTTTAAGAAGGGGAAATTGTAATTATTACAACAAACTAAAAAAAATTATAAAAAAAAAATAAACTAACAAGTTGACAAAACAGCTGTGCTAAGCTCAGGCAATGCATGAACCTCTACTGGTCACTATAATTGCTTATTTGCTTCCTATTCATTTCTGTTACCTTATATTAATTTTCCTCTACTTCTTTTCTTTTCTTTTTTTTTTTTTTTTTGAGAAAACTCTACTTCTTTTCAAATGCAGCTGATACATATATTCCACCGTTTCTAGTACTTCATCCCCTCTCATTTCCACCACCACCGGCAATTAAGCTCGCTAGCTAGGACAATTTAGCAGGTGTAAGTTTTCCTTTTTCTTTTTTTTTTTTTTTTTTTTTTTTTTACTTCGAACGGAGTTTCGATGATTTCAATGTTGAGTAGGTTTGGTTTTGAAAAACAATTACACTATTTTTTTTTTCCGTGTTTAATTAGTTTCTCATGTTTCTATTTAATCTTTCTGTCTGGGTTTTGTTTTTGGGTGGGGATTTCTTATTCTTAGTTACTTTGTTCCGATCCGTTCTTTCGAATTTATTTTGTTTATTTCCGCATTCGGGTCGAGGATTGAAGTTGATGTATTGCAGCTATGATCGATTAAATCTTGTAGATTTTTTTCCCACCGCATAAAGCTTTTGTGCGAATTAAATTTTTTTGCTGGTTTGTAGTTCAATCCAGTGGATAAATTTCTATTATCTTGGTCTGACTAAAAAGTATTCATTTGCAGGTTTTTTTTTTCTTTTTTCTTTTGCCGAAACGAATGAGACTTTCATTTTCGGGTTAGATGAACATTAATTTTATTGTCGAATAGGTGCAATTAGGGCTAAATTACAATTTTGGTCCTCTAACTAGATACTTTTTCGATTTTGGTCCTAGTTTTCCTCCGGCGACAATTTTAGTCCTGTAAGTTGTCTTTTTTTACAAAAATAGTCCTGAACGCCGGAAAGACCACTTACAGAACTAAAATTGGTCTTTTCCGGCGACAATTTTAGTCCTGTAAGTGGTCTTTCCGGCGACAATTTTAGTCCTGTAAGTGGTCTTTCCAGCGTTCAGGACTATTTTTGCAAAAAAAAACCACTTACAGGACTAAAATTGTCGCCGGAGAAAAACCATGACCAAAATCGAAAAACGTATCTAGTTAGAGGATCAAAATTGTAATTTAGCCGTGCAGTTAGACACAACCAAATGCAATCTCCGCCACCTCCACCTCCACCCCCCACAAAAATTTTCCACTGATTTTTAAAAAAAAAGTTTTTCTGTATTTAGTTTCTCATGTTTCTTTTTATTTTTTTAATTGTTTTTTTTGGGGGGGGGGGGGGGGGGGGGAGGGGGTGGGGGGTTGGAGAATTTCTGTCAGGGTCGGGGTTTTGTTTTTGGGTGGTGATATCTTAATAAGTTTGTTCAGTTCTTTCTCTTTTGAATTTCACCCTCTTAAGGCATAAACTTTTGTGGAAATTATAATTTTTTCCTAGTTTGTGGTTCATTAATCCAGTGCATGAATTTAAATACCCTTTCATTTATTTGTTTGTCAAACATGAATTTTTTTTTCCTAGAAGAATGTGTTGATTTCTTTTTTTGATCATCTTGGTCTGACTATATAAAAAAATCATTTTCATGTGCGATTAGATACGGCAAAATGCAATCTCCCCCACCACCTCCATCTCCGCCTTCGCCTCCAAAAAAACTAGTACTTCACTACTTCGACTTTCCGGAAGTTCCCTCCAAGAAAAGAAGTTCAGGATCCCGGGCCCGTCGTTGGAGAAGACAGGTGCGACAACCAGCTCCTTCGTCTGAACCACAAGAACTTCAACCTCAACACAACTCAGAATCTGAAGGTTTGTCCATGAAATCCCCTACAATTCCTTTATGAGAAATTTTTTTCATAACAAAATAGTCATAAAAAAATGATCCTAATACACTGTCATACCATTGATTATTTTGAAACTTATATCAAAAACTTGGTCTCACACAAATGCCGTAAAAGCGTGTTATGGTCATTTGTTGGGAATGCTACTTTTTCAACACTAGTGTTTTAACGATTTACACCACACATTTTCATACCCTTGATTATTGTGAGGCTGACTGATTGATTGATAATATTGATACATATGTCTTAGATAAATATTGTCAGCTTAAGAAAATAAATATTAATTTACATAATAAGATTTTGTTTTTGTTTTTACTTTTACACAATTCCAAAGGAAAGAAATTTCTAGTGCAATAGTCTAACATAATTTTATCATATTTTATATAATGGATAATATTAGTTTTTATTACGGTTTTTACAAGTATCTCATACATTTAAATTTGGCGGTTTATTACCCTTTATATCGATTAGTTGATAAATTGTGGCGAAAGTTGAATTTAATTTGAGGTAATGCGTTTTCTCTTTATAAACAATGAGAAGAGTTATTGTATAGTAGTTATTGAAGAGTGATACAAAGTGGATGGATGTGATGCATCCAACTCATACTACACACTCTTACTAAGTGATAGTGGATGAGTTGAATACATCACATCCCTCCACTTGGTACCACTCCCTAATAAGCGATGTACCATAATTTCTCATATATGTAAACGAATACTCCTTCCGTCCCCATAATATATGGGCTAGAAAATTAGTAAATTAGATATTTAAAATTTCAAGGTAAAATATTTATGCAGTTAAACCTCGATAAATAAATATCCTTGGGACTAGAAAAAATATTCGTTTAGCGAGGTTATTCATTTATCGAGGTTTAACTGTATTGTTTTATGTGAGTGGCCTATAGTATTGCATTGTTTAATTTGAAAGTGAAAACAATGAATTTAATATTGAATTGAAACGTGAAAAGACCTCATATTGTGGACAAAATCAAAAAGCTAAAAAGCCCTATATTGCGAGACGGAGGCAGAAAAAACCCAAATCCCATGCAATGAGATCCAAAAACCGAAACACATCTAACACACCAATTAATAGACTCATAAACAAACCTCACTCACAAATCAATTAAAGGTAATACCAAGCGCCATACCTATTTGAAAAACTCTTCTTTGTTTAGCAACTTGGTCATCAGTGTGGATAAAGAAAGTTGTTGCCCTGAACTTGAATGTCCGGAAGTTTTTGTCAAAGGAAATAAAGTTGCGCCTTACTAGTACCAATTGGTTTTAGTACAACGGTAAACGCTTGATCCTAACATGGTATCAGAGCGGGAGGTCATGGGATCAAACAATGGCTCCCTCAGTTATATTGTGAAAGTGTTGGGCCTCTTTATCTTGTTAGCCTAGTTTGGTCTTGTCTGTGTGTGCCTAGATGGGCCTCTTTATCTTGTTAGCCTAGTTTGGTCTTGTCTGTGTGTGCCTAGATGGCACAGCCTTGTTAGAGGCCCACACTTGAGGGGGCATGCCAAAGGAAATAAAGTTGCGTCTTACTAGTACCAATTGGTTTTAGTACAACGGTATGCGCTTGATCCTAACAGTTTTTTTATGATGTCGATCTTTATGACTATTTGCCATTTTAAATCTAGATATCCTACTAAAACCTCCCAAATTATGTGCAGACGACTTCGAACACTTTCCACATTTGAGCTTTGATTAGTATATATAAGATGGAATATCCTCTACAACTATTTTAATTTTGAATGATTCCACCCCTATCCTAAGATTAACAAGCTCTGAAATAGGATCCCATGCTTGAGTAGTGATGTTAATCAGTAACACCTTAATTTATCCATAACTTTCTTATTTGCCTGCAAGTTAAGAACAAGATTTAAGGGGGTAAGTTTTCTTTCTTTTTTTTTTTTCCTTTTCTTTTTTCGCAGGCGGTGAGGCCTCTCATTTTCAAGCATCCAATGTGTCAGAGAAGGAGTATAGCTGCATAGAGGTTCTGCAAAAGGGGCTAAAAGATGATGATAGCAAAGTTGAAAAAAGCAAAGAAACCCTACTGACATACAAGTCAAAACCCCTTGTTCAAAAATGTCAAGATGTTGACTACGACACCATTGAATCTACATTTGAGCATGTCATCAGCAAAGCCATGGCCGATCTGTCAACTGACAGCAAGAAAAAGCAGAAAGAGAAGGTTATTGATCATGTGCCAGGCCCAGCACCTGGAGTTGGCATCAAGATAAAGCTAAAGGGGATGCCAACACCTGAAACTGAACCAAGTAAAACCAACGTCAACGAATCTGCAGAGGCTGATGAAACTGTTAATAAATCATGGAATTTAAGGTCAAGACAGCAAAAGAAGAAAACTGATGAACCAAAAAGCCCCATTATTAAGGAGAAAGGTGAAAAGCAGAAGAAGGAAGCCTGCCCTAAAGACAAAGGTATTTAATTATTCCGATATCCCGTCCAAAAAATCTCGTGTTTTATCTAAAACTATAATTTCAAGCATAATAATAACTAAGGTTAATGAAATTCGGTATTTCCATTTTTACTCTATTTTTATTTTATTATTTTTTTTTTTTATAGGAAAGAAGATAGCAGATAAAGAGAAGAATCAACCTGAGACAAATTTTAAGTGGCCGACGTTCCGATTAGAGCTCACACCTGAAGAGATTGAGGAGGACCTTTATGCAATGACAGGAGGAAAAAGGGTTACCAAGAGGCCAAAAAGGAGGCCTAAAAATGTCCAGAAAAACATTGATGTATTATTTAAAAACACACTTTAATTATTACACTAAACATATAATTACTATTAATTTTCGTCAACCGGTTAATTAATTAATAGATATTCCTGTTTTGCAGCTGCTGGCCCTTGGCAAGGAGTTGGAGAAAATCACTCCAAAGACTTATGAAGTGAATGAGAAATCTGCTCAAGGTATAATTACTATTAATTTTCTGTTTTTTTATGGTTATTACTTATAATCTTTTTGTTATCTTATGCCTTTCATGTTTTTGCCCTCATAAATATATTTTTTTTTTGTTTTGCCCTCGCAATTAATCCTAGGTCTTTGATGTTGTAATGCAGGGTAATTAATAACTCTCTGAATACATACCATTGAGGGACTGCTTATTTCTTTTGAATTTACTACAACAAGTTGGAAAACAAAGTGAAGATTTAATTTTGTAATCTTTTAAGATTAAATATTATTGTGTGTTTCAATTTAAATGAAGTATGCACTGCCATAGACGTAAATTTTAATTAACATTTGGTTTCAATTTTTTCTTGCAATTATATTCAGTTATGATGCTCATCATCTTGCTAATTACTATAAAATGTTGAAACAGTAAAAGCTATTTAGTAACTGCTTAGTAACTGCTTTGTGCTAAGTTTGCAAGAGAAAAAATGGTAATGAGTAATTTAAACGTACTCATTTGAGATGTGGTTGTTTCTACCCTTAAAAAAATGTTAAGATCTGAAGAAAATCAGAATACGCAATACGAAAGACACAAGCTAAATGTTTTATTGAATTGATGATTGATGATACAATACTTCTCCATTATATAGGAGAGAAAAGTGATAACAACCTAATTCAAAATAAATAATCCTAATGATAATATATTCATAAAAAATGAAAATAAATATAATTTTTCCAACTAAATCTATCATATCTTTCCTTTGAATATCATCATCTATCTTTTATTTGAACCACCTTTATCTTTTACTTTATTAAGATCTAGTCAAAGGCATTACCTACAAACATGCGATGACTTGCCACTATGGGCATGATCCCTCCGCATTAGTATTACTTTATTAATTTCTTCTATTAATATGTGCTCGGGTAATTAATAATGATTAATTGATTTACTTAAGGTAGTAATTTAAGTTCATTTAAGGTTGGTTGGGGTTATTCTGTCAAGTACCGCTGCTTATCACCCCCACACTGATGGTCAGACTGGGAGAGTTAATCGGTGTTTATCTTAGATGCATGACTATTCAGAGACCCAAACAAAGGAGGAAATGGCTACATATGGAAGAGTTTTGGTACAATACTAACTACTATAATTCTCTAAATTTGACCACGTTTGAGGCATTGTATGGTTATAAACCTACTCCATTGCCACTAGGGTCATTAGCTGCTGAAAAATTCCTTGATATTGAAGCTTTTCTCTAACATAAACAGATACTACTCCAGAGGGAATTGAAGTCCCATTTGAAATAGCTCAGCCAAGGATGAAGTTTTATGCTGACAAACACAGAACAAAAAAGGAATTTGAGCATAATTTTTTAATCCCTATTTGATTATTATATAATCACAATTCAATTTCGGAAGGTAGATCACTTATTTGTGTGTGACCTGATAGATTTCTGAATATGATGACCGTAAATATAATTTGATATTTAATGATCTTGTTTTGACATCTACAAGTGTGTAATGACCACCAATTAATCAGTAGAATCATACGCTATAAATTGCAATCTTTCATTTGAAATGGTTTCCGTGTAACTCGAATTATTTTCATATGTAATATAAATACATTCATAACCTAAGTGTCAACACATCAACAATTATATCTTATAATTTGAATGTTATATTCTCTCGAAGTAATTTTTTTTTCTTTTCAAAGAGTTTCAAGAATAAGACATTCCTTATAAGAATCTTTTCGGATATTCATTTATACCATTAGGAAACACCTACACATAGTTGAGTATCATATCTAATTACTACCGCAAGATCGTCCCTTTCTGAGGAAACCTCAATAGTGTATAGACATTACAATCCGTACCCTGATATTATGAAGAACTCGGTATGATGTTAATCACACAACCACAACATATAAGTGACAATTATAAAGTAAGTGGATCATTTTTTTTATTTTATTTTTTTTGACAACAAATAACATATTCAAATCTTTTATTGAAAAATCTATAATTTAGGGGTACACAGATTTCTTCTATCAGCAACAAAATTGTCAGCTAACCTTTCTGCTGAATAAAGTAAAATAAAATAAAAATCCTTTCAAATTTCAAGAAAATTTCTTGTTCTAACAAGAACATTGAACTACAAACAAACAGGAAAATATAACAAAAAATACTCATAAGGCGCCATTGAGTTTTTACTGTGGCGTCAGAAACAATCGAATTTGGAAAAAATGCTGCCACAGTGGTAGATACGATGTGGTGCCACGAACCGGTGTCTCGGTCTATCGGTATTTCTTAGCTTTAGCCAATTTCTTCTTTTTCTTTTTCACAGATTTAGGAATTTTAGTTTTCCTAGCCTCTCTTTTTTCCTCTTTCACTTTCTTCTTGTTCTCTTTTCTTGCTGCCTTTTTATCAGCAGCACTAAGTTGCTCATTTCCAGACAAATCATCATCATCATCTTCCTCTGATCCACTCGACTCGTCATCTACATCTTCATCAGTTCCAGATTCCACTCCACCGTTTGCTAATTTCGTCAGATTCTGGTCTAGACCGGAGGGATCGTTTGGCTGGTTTTTTAACTGCTTTTCTGTGACGGATGCGGAGTTGGACATGGAAAGGACATTCTTGAGACCTGTAAATAGTACATGTCGTCTGTGTCTTTACCGTGATTTGCTGCACGTCCTCTTCGGCGTTCCTCACGTTATCTAGTGTCTTTGGAATGAAGGACTGTATGAATACAGAATCTGCAATCTCTTCATCTATTGACATCACACAGCCTCTAGCTAATATTTGTTGTTGCACCTCTTCCAAATAGTTGTCTATTGTATCATCATTAATGGAAGGATCAACGGCTAAATTACAATTTTGGTCCTCAAACTAGACACATTTTTCGATTTTGGTCCTGGTTTTTCTCCGGCGACAATTTTAGTCCTGTAAGTGGTCTTTTTTTTGTAAAAATAGTCCTGAACGCCGGAAAGACCACTTACAGGACTAAAATTGTTGACGGAAAGACCACTTACAGGACTAAAATTGTCGCCGGAAAAGACCAATTTTAGTCTGAAAGTGGTCTTTCCGGCGTTCAGGACTAAAATTGTCGCCGGAGAAAAACCAGGACCAAAATCGAAAAACGTGTCTAGTTAGAGGACCACAATTTTAATTTAGCCAAGGATCAACTATAAAATCGAACAATTCCCGTATATTCATGACAGCTACACCATGTTTCCTAAAATAATCCGAGACATGGACACAATCCTCTCGCAAGAAATCAAGAGCATGATACTAGTAAGAGGACTAGGCAATCATAATATAGCAATTCGAGTCATAGTCTCTCACAGGCTTTTTCATGATGGCTTTGTGAAAATACCTACCATCTAAATATGTGTGATATCAATCATGGTTAGAACCCATGACCCTGCCCTTAATAAAATAATAAATTCACTCCCCTTTGCCCCCTCCCTCTCCTTAAAACGATTATGAAAAAAAATGAATATATGTATTTAAGGGAATGACGGAGCTATTCAATGTAGTTAGGGGGGCTAAGCCCACCTTAGAGAAGGAAATTTAAGCTAATATATTTTATATAATTAACTTAACCTATGAATATATCTTTATCCAGCCCACCTAAGCATTCTAACAAAGTCTATTAGCCCACCTGAATACAAAATCCTGGCTCCGTCATTGAGAATGGAGGCTGATTTTTTTAACAAACGAGACCTTTTATTGAAAGATGTTAAAACGGTTCGTACAATGCCTTATTCTAGCTTTCCTCTTATGCCAAAAGACGTAAACGCAACATAGCTCTTGAGACCTCGTAAACGCAAAATAGCTCCTCTTATGCCATAAAAAGAGCCTTCGAGACCTCGTACCTCTCAGTGCGAGACTGAGAAACATAGAGCTCCTTTAGGTGCCAATGATGGTGTAAGCATCCAAAGACTCGTGTTGTTTCTGAAATTCTGGTGTCATAGAAGCAAGAATGATGCAAGTAGCCTCAACACTATCAGAACAGTGCTTCTTATGCTTCTCAACCGATTCCTCATTGGCAGCATCCTCAGTTAAGGGTGTTCCCAAAACATATCCAATGTTTTCATGTCTCAAAACGATTTTGAGATTTCTTTCCCAATTGAGAAAGTTTGTTTCGTCAAACTTGTTATCAATGATAAAACGTAAGTTCAATTTCTTCGACATTTCTACAATAATAAAGTAAAGATAGAATAAGTACTAGTTCATGCATACAAAACCAAAAAATTGCACTTAAAAATTTTATAAGGTTTTGCTCCCACTAGCCAACTACTCCCGATTAACTTTCAAGAATTTTATTAATTCCTTAGTGGCTGGGACCCAATCTAGTCACCCTAATCCCTGACGAGGGCCGATGAACCGAGATAATTTCGAAAGGTAGGTGCTCCTACCAGTCGCATCTTATGCGGCTCCCAGTGGTTGACTAGCAACTCTTTGACAATCCACATCTTTATTTAGTAGTCAACCCATTGTCTCTAACATCAGATGGTCTTGACGAGGGCCAATCACCGCAAGAATCTAGTCAAGCCAAAACCCAATCTTCGCGAGATCTCATACGATCATATCTCAATAACGACGATATACCCGAGGTAGGTCAACTCCTGACGAGGGCCAATCAGTTGGATCCAAACAAAATCTTCACCGTCGCTACAATATTGCAAGATAAAATATCGACTTGATTTTTGTTGTTGGAGTATTTTAAATTAATTCACTTAATTAAATTTAATTAATTGCGGTCTCACTACAACGTGCATATTTCTACGTTTTAAACTTAAAGTAAAACATACACCATTCTACGCACAAAAATAACCGGTATGATCATTGATTTTTCCTAAGTGCAGTTTCGAATACACCTGACGAAACCGCCGGTCACAATGTAAGAGTAGCTGCAACTGCCAACAGGATCTCTGTGTATCTTTCTTTTGGCCTTCATATTTTTCTCCATTCTTGTAACATAAAATATATCTAATAAAATTTTACACCAGCCGTACACGGAAGGGGGGTGGGGGAAGCTAACGGGAATAGGATAAATGGAGAAAATATATTAAACTCGTTCTTCATCACGGCCTAGGACAATTTTAAACCAATGAAAAAATTAAATCACACACATCTATCCTATTGGTCGAGTCCAGGATCAATCGGGGTCCATATAATCATATTATATCTACAACATCTAATCCATACAATAAAATCTTGTGAAAAAGATACATTCTAATATTACCAACTTGTGTCTTATTTTATCAAACCAATTAACTAATTAACATTTAATTAATTAAATAATTTTAATCGAAATAAAATTAACGATTAATTTTAAAACGATTTCTATTTTAATTTTATTAATTAGAACTATTTCAAAATAAAATAGGTCTCTTTTGTTTCATTAACCAAAAGGATGACTTTGATTTCCATGACTAAAAGGCATCAACCTAGGCCTTTTTCAAAAATTTATAAAAAGCGTTAGCGTACTTCACAAATTTGGAATGGCCTAAGTTTACCTTACGTCTACAACTGTAAACCATAGACCAACCCTTTTACTCAACAATTTGAATGGTGCCACATGACATCCCAATGGTTCAAACTATTTGAACCATTGGTAACCACATGGCATCAACTAAACAAAGAGATTTCAATGTACCATCCAGAATCACAACAAAAAAATATATATATTCGAGGTCCACCATGTCACCATAGGCCGACGCTGGCAGCACCACGGTGGGGCGCTGCTTCGGCCGAGCTGCCCTACCCGAACGTTAAATATATATTTTTTAGTTTTTTTGTTTTATTTTTCGCGAATCTAGATCATGCATATAATATAATTACTACTCAAATTAACTAATGCTTATTGCTTGCGATCGAAGACCGCTCTGATACCACTGTTAGGAAATCAATCAGTTTACGCAGCGGAATATAAAAAGTTGATTTCCAGATCCAGGATCGACTTCGTTTAAACAACAAACATACAAGTAGTAGACGGTGTATATACCTTGGACGATCTAAAATATCAAAGCTTTTACCATCTATAAAGAGTAGTAGTGCGCGAGCCGTCCACGTGTCCGGCCTTTATCAATATCCACACGGCCACCCTGCCATAATCCCACCTAGGATTGCTACTTGAAAAACTCGGTTGCTAGACTGACCTTTTCTATCTCTCAAAACTCTCTCTAAGAAGCTCTCTTATTTTTTCTCCAGAATACTAGACTCTTGCAATTGTGATACAAAAAAACTCGGCAACCCCTTTCTTATATAGGAGAGCTTGCGCCCCATATTCTCCCATTCCCAATGTGAAAAGCTTCTGAGTGGATTAAGGAGAAAGAAAACATTCTACTAGTAAAATAAGGAAAATAGATATTCTAGATTTATCTCATTTAATACTCAATATCTTATATTAAATATTTCAAGACATATATTATCGATATCTAATATTGAATACATCTTTATTATATTATCATAATATATATATATATATATATATATATATATATATATATATATATATATATATATATATATATATATCTCACATTATAATATAATACTATGATTAATTTGCAAAATCCATGTGTATCATAATACACATAATTCGACCCATATATATAAATTTATATATATTTAATTAATCAACATAATTAATATCTTGTATTATATTTATTCATAATAAATAAATACCACCATATTAAGTTATCACTATAACACTTTGTAGTTGAGATAAACTTTCCTTGTTTGATTATCACTATAACCGCATTTTAATCCAGCTAGATGTTCTTATGTGTGTGACCCGATAGGCTTCCGAATATGTTGGCCGTAGGCGTAAAGTGCATTTACTAAAATACCCTTCAAACCTAACGATCATGAATAGCGTCTAACAACACGTCATGACCATCAATCATTGGAAGAGTCAAAAGCGATTACTACTACCTATCATGTGAAACAGCTATCGTGCAAATAGAATCTTATCGCTATTGTAATATCCATACAATCGTATCTCAAATATCAATACATTAACGATCGTATCTTATAATATGGATATCATGCTTTCTCGAAGTAATTCAATTACTCCCACTTTGCAAAGATTCATGAGAGCTAGACATTCCTTATAAGAAGGCTCTTTCGGATATTTGCTACTACTATTAGGATACGCGATTTCCGGACGAGAAACATGTATCCTACGTATGCTTCAATATCATACCCGAGCACTACCGCATTATCACCCCGTGAATAGGGGAAACCTCAATAGTGTCAGAGCATGACAATCCACACCGTGATGCCATGAAGATTCCGGTCTTAAGATAATTACACAACTGCACATACTGCGACACTTAATGTAAGTGGGTCAGTCTAACATACTCATTCTCTAATACACGTCCACGTACAGTCCAAGTGTCTCTACACTTCGATAGACGAGATTTATCCCTATCTTCAAAAGATAGAAGACATCGAATACGTACTAGTCTAATCATACTATTAATGTCCTATTTAATAGTACATACGACTAGAGACATTTAAGTATCAAACTTATTAAAGCGATTCGAGATCTCATCAACCATAATCACTATCTTGGTATCTCTATCACATTTTAATACTAAGGACGTTATCATATGTATACAATCACAAATTGGTTCATCAAGATAAACAAAATATATAATAACAAAAGTGATTTTATTACTCATAATAAAGTTATTACACGAATTAAATAGACTGTAAATGATCCGATCTGGTCGGATCCGGTCTGACACGATTAGGATTAGGACACTATTTCAACACCACCAAAGTATTAATGGCATTGCAGTGACACGGGGGATCACAAGAACATACAAGAATGGGCCTAATGGTTTTAAATTCTTCTAAAAAAACCATCAATCTTATGAAATATTGATTGATAGAATATGTGTCTTATTTCAGCAGATGCATTTCTTCAAGAAGATCATAAAGCCTTAATGCATCCATATTGGAAAATCTAGTAGCAAGATTCTTCCAGACTGCAAGTGCATTTTAAAATGCATCAAACTTCATGCAATGGTGTTCTCAACAGAATTCAAAATCGAAGACCTCACTATTGTATGACACTGTCTCCATGCATAAAAATCTGCATAATCTTCTTATGGCCATTTGGTTGTGCCGTCTACAAAGCCAATCTTATTCTTGGTAATCTGCACCATCTTCATATGCATCTTTCATGGATTAAAATTGTTGTCATTCATCAGTGGTTGAACGAGCACCAATGACGGATCCTCGTTAGGTTGAATATATAATGGATAGGAGGGGCTCAATTGTTGCCTTTTAGCTTCCATGGCTATCAAGAACTCAAGCAATATACCAGTTTACAATATCAAAGTGAAAATATGATCATGAAAACCCAAAGAATAACCGCAGATTTCTCTCAAGAAACTGTGGAAAAACTCAAAAGATTAAGAACACTCTGAATATTCTTCAAAATCAGAAGTAATCACAAAAAAAAGTCAGAAACTCTCATGTTTCTACTCTGATACCATGTTGAAGTTTGTAGAAAACATGCGATAATGTAAAGAAAATGTGGAAGTTTATTAATCAGAGAATATTCAATGAGTTAAGTTACATTGCTACAAATCATGAGTATTTATAACTTCATACACCTCATTAATCAGTTAAAAGGCAGTTACAAATGGTTACAACAAAAATCTAACCAAATAACCATTTTCTGCCTAGCTATTATACTGACTATCTCTGCAGCCCATTGAGGCTTCACGCGGTCTGCTGAGTTATATAGTAGTCTGCTGAGTCTTGCACTCAGCATTCCCTTTAGCATATACTGTAACACTTTATTCCCACAACACACTATCTATTATTTGTCCAACTCGCGCTCGGACCATGAACATATTCTACTTTCATGAGAAAAATCGTTTGCACGAGGTGATGTTAGATAGGTTCGTATACCGTATTTTGAAACCCTTCTGGATTACTAATGAGAAGTTTGATGGTTGCTTTAGTGATACATGGCAGAAAGGAGCTATCTCGAAGGTGGGGCTCTGCCCTTGTTAATCAGCTTGTCCATGTTCGTAGGGATATGAGGTTGTGGAGTTCACAAAGGCATGGGCAGTTGAGTAAACAGGTGGTGAAAAAGGGGAGGAGTTGCGGCTCATTTGGGAGTCATCTAATTTTACTATTCAACAAGAAAAAGTCTTGCTTCAGTAGATTGACCACTAGCAGACAATGGGTGAAGAGTATTAATGTCATCAGGGTAAGGCCATATGGGTTGCGTCAATAGACGGGAATACGAAGTATGTTCATCACAAGGCCACGTCTAGGAGGTCTAAAAATACTATTCACCTTCTGCATGATCATCAAGGGGTGCCTTGTGTGTTGTCAACAGACATGGAACGGGTAACAGTTAATTATTTTTGGGATATTTATACTTCTAATGAGGCAGATATTGATTTGGGAGAGCTATTTTTTTCGGAGCTTGTTGTTAGCCAGCAGCAGTCTTTTACCGAGGCCTTTACGCGATAGGAGGTCATGGTTACTTTGAAGTAGTTGCCTTAGGGCAAGTCATCGGGGCCTGATGGTATGCATGTCATTTTCTTACAGAAGTGCTAGAGTGTTGTGGGAGAGGATATTCTGAGGGTAGTCTTGGGAGTTTTGAACGATGGGCAGATTTGGGGCGGGTGAATGAAACATTCATTTTTATTATTCCGAAAGTGGCCATGCCGACAATCATCACGGAGTTACGGCCGATTTCCTTGTGTAACTCGATTTGTAAGCTATCCTCTAGTGTTGTGGTGGACAGGTTGAAATGGGTTATTAATGATGTTATTTTCGAGAATCAGAGCGCATTTGTCTCGGGGATATTGATCATGTATAACACTATTATTGCTTTTGAGGCCTTTCATTCATTGAAGCCGGGTGTGATTGAATGTCATAACCATGCGGCCCTGAAGCTAGAAATGGTGAAAGCTTTTGATTGAGTTGAGTGGTGTTATTTATTGAGTGTGATGAAGCGTATGAGGTTTCCTCAATCGTTTTTTAGTTTGGTTCACAGATCTATTTCTACAGCTTCTTTTAGGGTGCTTATTAATGCGAGGCCAAGCAGACGAATTATACCAACCCGGGGGATTCGGCAAAGGATCCTTTGTCGCCTTTCTTTTTCATTATATGTGCTGAAGGGTTCACAACTTTTCTGAATGATTATGTTATTCGGGGTGTGCTTTATGGCTTTAGATATGGGAGGGAGTCAAAGATCTCTATTTCACATCTATTTTTTGTGGACGATTGCATGCTTTTTTTGAGTTTCTGGAAGAGGTAGTTGTGACCCTATAGGAGTTGTTCGATCGATATAGCTCAGTTTTTGGTCAGGCAATTAATTTCCTTAAGTCGATCTTAGACTTTGTGGAGGCAATTTCTATGGAGGTGTGCGTTTCAGATTTGTTGCAGATTGCCCTAGGGGATGGCTCGGGGAAATAATTGGGAATTTCATGTATCACAGGCCGGAACAAGCGTCAAGTGTTTGGATATGTTAAAGCTAAAATTTGGAAGAAGTTGTCGGACAGGAAAGATAAGTTGTTATCTCCGGCAGGGAAAGAGGTCTTCATTAAGTCGGTGATGCATGCTATACCCACCTTTATTATGCAATGTTATAAGATTCCTACCATGTTCATCCGGGAGTTAGAAACGGAAATCATAGGGTTCTTTTGAGGAGATATGGATAATAAGAAAAAAGTGCATTGGAAAAGTTGAGAGAGCTTCTGCCTTCCCAAGAATCTCGGGGGATTGGATTTTTAGGATCTGGAATGTTTCAATCTAGCTATGTTGGCTAAACATGCATGGAGGCTACTGGTCCTGCCAGCCTCCCTTGAAATACTATTAATACAACACCTTGTTAAGGGCTCGATTGGGTGCTAGGACCTCTTTCCTCTGGCTTAGCATTATGGATGGGAGAGACTTGATGATACGAGGTATACGGTGGCGTGTGGGGGATGGTGATTCAGTGTTTACTTTCCTTGATGCTTGGACTAAAAGGCAACCATTGTTTCGAATACCATTTGCTGAGCATGGGTTGGCTACTAATGCTAAGGTTCCAGAGATATTCCTTCCCAACACTGTTCATCGCATTAAGGGTTTGTTTCAGCTGTGGGACAGTGATGCGATTTTGGCTACTACTATTACACCGGGTACCCATTTAGACAGACGGATTGGCACTATGATCGGAAGAGGGTTTATACGATGAAGTCTGGGTATTTTCTAGCTCTTTCTCTGTATCGGCCTTATCTCTCTTTGTTGCGACCATCCTCATCTGTGGGGGGACATAGGGTGTGGCAGTTGTGTTGGAAGTCACCTGTGCAGCCTCGCACTCAGCACTTCTTGAGGCAGTGCATGCATGAATGCCTAACTATTGGTCATGCTTACTGTGAAGGCAGATAGGGGATGGCCTTTGCCTAGTGTGTGGGGGTCGGTGGAGACCTTTAAGCATACTTTGTTTCAATGCGACTTGGCACGCCGGGTCTGGCTGGCATCCTCTTCTAGTCAGGTGTTGGGATTCCTTGACTATTCATCCTTTGGTGACCACTTCCTTCGGTTGGTGGAGGAGGTGGGAGTGACACAGGTTGCCCAATCTATTTGGTTTTTGTGGGGGTATATGGAAGGCTAGTTGCTCTCGGTTTTTTAGGGTCAAGTGGTGTGCGTTTCAACGGTTTGTGAGCAGTTGTTGGCAGCATCTAGGGAGTTTGTGGAGGCTTTGGCTCTTCTCATAGTGCTTCAGCCTTGGAAGTTCTTTGCAGATAAGTGGGTACAGCCGGCTGAGGGGGTAATCAAATGCAATGTGGATGCTTCGGTTACGGATCAAGGGGCTGGGGTCGGCGTATTATTTCGAGATCGTCGCGGTGAGGTTCAGGCATCCTTCGCATACCACTTTGACCCAGGTACGGCAGTGAACTACATGGAGCTAAGGGTGATAGATTTGGCGTTGACGGAAGCAGAGCTCTTGGGTGTCCAAAGAAGGGAAAGCGACTGTTTGGCTTGCGTACAGAGGCTTATTCGACCTGTGGTGGATGTTGCTGCTCTTGGTTGTCTCGCTCAGGATTGTCTAAGCGTAGAAATTTTCATTCTGTTTCTTTCTCTTTTGTACAACGCGTAGGAAATGTCCCCATGCATCTTTTAGCACGACATGCTTTACACGTTCAGAGTACGGTCTCTTGGGGTGCTGTTCTCCCGGCGGATGTTATTGCCGCATATTTGGCGAATGTGGTTCAAGAAAACGGTTTTGTTCTTAAAAAAATGCAATATTTTATGCCATTTTAGCCTGTTAAATACAAATTATGTTCGGAAATCCATAAACAAATTCAGCGTTTATGTGAAGATGGAAAATTATAATTCATTTGTTCTTGCT
This sequence comes from Gentiana macrophylla, assembly GCA_026214975.1. Taxonomy (NCBI): domain Eukaryota; kingdom Viridiplantae; phylum Streptophyta; class Magnoliopsida; order Gentianales; family Gentianaceae; genus Gentiana; species Gentiana macrophylla. Next base: position 14,526,963 of record CM047812.1, on the reverse strand, counting down.
ACAAATTATGATTAAATCGTTTTCCTTTTTTTTAATTCCTTTCTAACCATAAAATCATAAACTTTAGGATAGCGATACATGAAAGCATCACATTGTGATAAATTTTTTTGAGAAACCACATTGTGATAAACTATCAATAAAATATTGGAATAAAATCATGAATCCCTTCTATTCCGTTGGAGATATAAGTCAAATCTATGGAATGAGTGCTTAGAATACGTGTTGAAACGGTTAACTTTAACGCAAAATTCGGATACGTTCCGGTAAGATTCATCGGGAGCTTATTACATCTAAAAATACTTCTCACGGAGTAGATGATGTTTGGCTTTGAAATCACTCGATTCGGATATCGGGTGAATAAGAAATTAACGCCTAAAGTTAGTGTAAAATATGTGTGGGGGAGGAGTTGAAGGTGTGATCAACTCAAACTCTCCCACATTGGAAACATGGGAGACTTGAGCTCCATATTTAAGAGTTTGTGAGACTCTTATGGATGTGCTCCAAGAGGCAAAGCACTTTTGTGCAAGAGGGATGACTTAGATAATTCCATACGCGCGCCGCCAACGCTGTCCGGCCGGCTTGTGCTCGAGTTAAGCTCGGTTTGGATCAGATCTGATGTTGCTATTAATTTTCTGGACAAACTTTCTTTATGAAAATAACCAAAAAAAAAATTCATGTGATTGTGTCATTGATAACGGAAAAATTCACCGTTATTTTTATAACTTTTCAACCCGTTTCTGATATCATTTCGAGTATTTTTATATCAGTTCGAGTCATTAATTCCTATGTTTCATCGAAATATGTTAGTAGTAGTTATTTTATAAAATATCGTGTTTTTATATGTTTTTACTAGTTTTTGTACCGGTTTAGTAACCGGAGTGTAAATGTCGGATTTACGTTTGGTATTTTGGTGGTTTATTGCGAGAATCATAAGTGGACCAAGATTCTACGTGAACGACATGTTTTGAGCCCTAAAAGAGGTGTTTAGAGGGTTAGAAGAAGGTGCCACAAGCTTACGAGTTCAAAAAGGTCGTTTTCCTAAGTACTTGAATCGTTACATATTTTCGACGGAGATTTGACCCAGCTTAGAGGCATTTTCAGGGGATGACTTCTTAATGAAAGTTGTAGATCTTTGATAAATCTTTCCAATGCACTTTGAATCACGTCAATTGGAGTTCTACAACTCAAGTTATGACCAAGTGGCTAATCGATTCGTAATAGTAAAAATCCCGAAAACGACACGACATACAAATGGCTCATCAAAACGGCGTTTTCTGAAAAAGAATCCTTCATGAAAATTGTATATCTTCAAGAAAGCTTTCCAATGGATTTTGAATCAAGTCAATCGGACTTCTACAACTCAAATGGTGGTCAAGTGGCTAATTGATTTGTATTAAGGAAAATGTCGCAAACGACACGTAATGGGAATGGCCCATCAAAACGACGTTTTCTGAAGAAGTGTCCTTCATGAAAGTTGAAGAATTTTCCGAGAGCTTAATTTTGACGTTTGAATCATAATTATTGGAGGCCTACAACTCGAGATATGAATTTTAGAAGTTTAATATATAATTATATATAAAAACTCTCCGCTGCATGTGCTGCATGTTACTCGAAATGATTAGTAATGATGAGTTCGGATCGATCCGGCACCAATCCGGATCGATCCGGCCCCGAAAATCTTTGCCTATATATATTGAGATCATTTGCGCAAGCAGAGAGAGCACACCCTTTTATATATATATATCTTTTTGTATATATATATATATATCTCTCTCTTTTTTTTCTTTTAGTTTTAGTAACGGCATTATGCCGGAAATAATTTAGCTTGATAGTAGTATCGTTGTAATGCTCGGAAATTATCGGTAGCTCGGTGTTGCTGTAGTCGTTGTAATGTCCGGAAAACTACAATCTCGGAATCAACAGTTGTAATCGGGTAATTTTATAAAATTATTACTTTCTTGTTTTGTTTTGTTTTTTTAGCATATTGATATATATATATACATATACGTACTATATATATATATATATATATATATATAATCTATATATATTTCCTTTGTTTTGTATTTTGTTTCTTTTATGTTATTTATGTTATATTAGCTATTTATATATATAGAAATATAGTATAATATATATATATATTTTCTTTTACGCATTTACTTTATTATTTACTTTTACGCACTTATATATATATGTATAGTATATTTACTTTTATGCACTTATATATATTATTAACTATATAACTATATATCTATATATATATAAATATATATATGTACTTATATAAAAATGAATTCGCTTTTACTTTTAAATCGTTAATATAATTTCCATTAATCATTCCGTTATTATCGCCAAAATGAATAGCTAAACGTCACGTATAGTCGAATTATGTAAAAGCAGTAAAACGCCTACAAGGGGATTAAACGGGGTTGTGTAGTAGCGTAAAATAATGTTTTAATGAATAATCCACGCCCTAAAACTTAATCGAACGTCTTTGAATTAAACTCGATCATTTAGTTCATCGTCACACATATCGAACCTATAGATGCATTTTGCGGTGAGATGTGGGAAAAGGGTTTTGGGATCGTTGCGTAGATTCGGCCTAGTTGTTAGAACCGTTTCCAATACTGAGGTTTGTCATCGTTGTTCGAGCGACTCAAGAGCGTAATCATGTTAGGTTAATCGGTTTTCTAAAGGAAAATTAATTAACTTCACAAAGGGTGTTGAGTGAGAGTTGTTCGAGATCTTAACACCGAATTAGGAGTTGGCACCCGTGGATGTCGTTAAAATTATCGTGGAAAGGTAGGTTGGTTAAAACACGCCCCTGTCAAGTCTTCCTTAGGGGTAAAAATAACTCGTTGAACCATAATTCGGCTATACATTTTAATAACTAGAACTACAACCGTTAGCTAATTTTTACTTTGCACTAGTGTAATATCTCTCCACCGCAATCTTGACCTAAACTAAGTTCTACGTCGACTTTGGTACTCAAACGTTGTTCCTGTGGATTCGACCTTGCTATCACTATACTCATTGTTGATTCGATACTCATCGGGTTAAAGTTAGCGATTAGTTATTTTGCTATCAAGAATTTTTTGGCGCCGTTGCCGGGAATACTACGTTTAATATCTTGTAAGTTGACCAAAGCCTGGCTTAGGTCTTTTTTTTTTTTTCAAGTTTTTCGTAGATAGGTTTTTGTTCCTATACTTTTTCCATATCCTTTCGCTTTCTTAAAAAAAAAAAAATCGAGGAACACGTTTCAATCATCGAGGTTGGGTGATGGATTCTCGGTGAATTCCACTCTCTGGAAGCATAAGGAAAAAATCCCGAAACCTCATGATTTAGGTGTTGGTGTTCATCTTGGTTTATGACTCAAGCTCTAAAGAACCTCTCATCGAACCCATCGAAGAAATCGAAGCTTACGACGTCATAGAAAGCGATCGGCGCCGAGGAGAAATCATAGTCGCTAGTCCGAACCCTTTGTTTGAAGAAAGAGAGACATTAGAAAGATCACTTTCTAATTCCTCTACTGAGAAATGGACGATATAATAACTAGAAAAAGCGGTAAGGATCCCGGTGATGAGCAGAGACTCTACACAGGCAAACCTCAACCACTATCTTGGTGGTAATGCAACGATACCTTTGCAAACTCCACCGAGGACCCTCGTCATGAACCACCGAGAGAAGACAACACAGGGCTACGCGTCGGTTGGGATGCCAGAGTTTAATCAGAGGCCAGGGATTGGACAATACAGAGTAGGACAAGATGCTCAGATATACAGGACTTGGACCGAATTAGACCAAGAAACGGTAAATCGAGTACGCCGGATGCTAGAGATGCAAGGAAATCAACAGGGGTTCCAAAACCCGTATAACCCGTATAATCCACTCTCTCACAGACCGATGGCTCGGCCAAGCACATGGATCGAGGGTTTGTCGAGATTACGTCACTACCCCACAGGAAGTTATAGGACACAACCCAATTAGGTACCCCAATTAATGCAAATAACATGGATATTAAGCAAAATATTTTGAACATGTTGGGGAACATGCCTTGTTCCATGGGAAGTCGATCGAGAACCCGAAGCTTTTCGGATCACTTTCTCCAGATCGTGGGACAATGAAATATAACGGGTGAGTGATGAGGCGGTAAAATTAATAGTTTTTCCGTTTGCATTAAGAGGAGCTGCTAGGATTGGTACGACTCTTTTACCAAATGACTCGTTACATACGTAATGACGTAACGAGAGTATTCTGAAAAAGTACTTCCCTCCGGCAAAGATTTTAGATCTCGAAAGAAGAAATCTCTTCGTTTGATGGTCTCGAGGAGAGACACTAAAAGAGACTTATGAAAGATTTAGGGGTTGCTAAAAGATGCCCCCACACGGTTTTTCTACGGTGGAGCAAGTTATTATATTATTCAGGGCCTTAGAGCCGATGGACCAAAACAAGTTGAATCTCATAAGCGGCGGAGATATTATGAATCTACCACGGAACAAGCAATGAGACGAGATAGAAAATGCGCAGATGGAGAAGGACAATGGGGATCGAGCGTAAGAAGAAGAAAGCCCCAATGGAAAGTGTAAAGTCATTTGAAAGAGGAACTCGATCGAGAATCGCCATGCATGACAAGATGCAAGAAATGGTACTAAAGATGGACCGAATGGAGTCGAAAGAAAGAAGACACATCGATTGCCAACTCTGTGGAGGTGGACATTACGCCATAGAATGTGCATCATTGAAAAATCCACTTATCCACAACAGTTGACACCTACTCCAAGACAACAACAACCGCAATCGGAATGACCAACAACGAATGAATGTCTATGCGATGGGACGAGATGGATATGAATCGACGCAAGAGGTTGGCCAAAGAACAAAGTGGAATCAAAACTTTAATAATCATCAAGGGCCACAATTGGATTATGGTATGAATGATGGTTCACAACAATATGATGTGAATTATGTTGGACAAGGTTGGAATCAGGGGCAAAATCAGAATTGGAATAGAAACAATAATCAGAATCAAGACTTTAGGCAAAACCAAAGCTCATACAACCGACCTTGGAATCGTAATCCCCGAACTGAGTTCATACCGTAATCAAAACCGAGGCTATTATCGAATAATCAGAATCCACGGCCTCGATCCACAAGGACAAAGGCAAAATCGAGTTCATATTGGAATCAAAATCAAGGTGGAATCGAGAATCGTGGTCGACAAAACAATCGAGAATCGGCAAGTGAGCGACCATCTTTGAGAAGTAATACTCGCACCTATCAACATCCAAACGCTCATCCGCACTGTAATAATCAAAGCAATCAAGCAACCAAACAATTTCGTGTTCAAAAGATGGCCACCGAGATACTCCCGGAGAAATTAGACAGAATGTTTCTGAGTTAAATAAGAATGCTATAGAGCAAAAAGTGGTCACACATTCTGCCATTCGAAACTTGGAGACCCAAGTAGGTCAAATAACCGACACTCTGAAGACAAATCTAAGTGGTGGACTCCCGAGTAACACTGAAAGGAACCCAAAGGATGTGAATGCTGTGTTCACACGAAGTGGTAAAGAGGTCGGGCTGAGTGACAAAAAGAAAGAATTGTGGGCTGAAGAGGCAGAAACCGAGAAAGCTGAGAAAGAGAAAGCAGTTGACTGTGAAGGAGCTATGTATGGTGAAGTCGAGATCGAAGATTTAGAGACTGGCAATATCAAGCAGAGAATGGAAGCAATGAGGAAAGAATTGGAAGCCACGAAAAAGGCTTTGGCTGAGGCAAATAAGAAAGCATTGGAAGGGGCAGCACCGAAGAAAGACTATGTGGTCTTGGACATCAAAGAAGAAGAAGCCTCACCGCCTAAAGAAAGAGGTAAGAAAAACCGAATTCCTCCTCCTCCCCCTGATTTTGATGTTAATACTTTACCCTATCCTCCTAAGGGAACCAGAAAGGACATCACGACCTGTGGTCAGCAAAATTCTGAATCTTTTAAGGAAGGTAGAGATGAATATTCCCCTATTAGAGGCAATTTCGAGCATTCCCCCATACTTTAAGTTTCTAAAAGGAATGTTGTCGAGTAAGGAGAAGATGCAACAGATGGTGCATTTGAGTGGGGAATGTTCTGCAATCTTTGAGAATAAGATACCTCCCAAGTTACAGGATAGAGGTAGCTTTACCATCCCAATTACCATTGGAGAAACTGTGTTTAAAAATGTGCTATGTGATCTAGGGGCTTCTGTGAGCCTGATGCCTAGAGGAGTTTATGAGAAATTGGGATTGGGAGCATTAGAGCCAACAGGAATGACCTTACTGGATGGCGAGATGGAGTCATTAGGAAACCTCTAGGGGTAGTGAAGATGTGTTGAGTGTACAGTAGACAAGTTTGTTTTCCCGTTGACTTCGTAGTTTTAGATATGGATATGGATTCTAAAACCCCACTTTTGTTAGGTCGGCCTTTCTTGAACACAGGAGAGACCTTGATAGACGTTAAGAGGGGAGAGATTATACTACGAGTCGGGAAAGAGAGTGTAGCCATAAATGTGTATAAGGCGATGAAGCATCCTAATGATGAAAAGAGTGATTGTTTTTCTGTTGATGCTATATATCCTTGTATTGTGGAGCACACTAACCTGCAGGGATACCAAGAACCAATGGAAGAATGCTTGATGAAGTCAAGCACCGCAGAGGATGATGATCCACAAATGAGGGTTCAGGTATATCATTTGGAGGCAACTCCTTTTGTCGACGCAAGCTGGAATAAGAAGCTAGAGCTCGGTTTGGTCGGGCAAGTCGCCAAAGCCGTCAATCGAGGAACCACCTACTGATCTAGAGCTGAAGCCACTTCCTAAGCATTTAAAGTATGTGTTTTTAGAACCTGATGAATTACTTCCTCTTATTGTTTCATCTGCACTAACCGTTTTGCAGGAAGCTAAGTTGATCCACGTTCTGAAAAAACACAAAAAGGCCTTCGGATGGAAGATGGTTGACATAAAAGGGATCAGTGCTGATATCTGCAAGCACAAGATCATCCTGGAAGAAGATGCCAAGCCGGTCAGGCAGTTTCAAAGACGACTAAACCCACATATGCAAGAGGTGGTAAGGAAAGACGTGGTGAAGATGCTCGAGTTAGGGATAATCTACGCAATCTCCGACAGTGAATGGGTGAGCCCTACACAAGTCGTGCCTAAGAAAGGAGGCATCACAGTTGAGCTTAATGAAAAAGGTGTGCCTATTCCTACTGCTCGTTTAATTCTTTGGTCATAGAGTTTGTATTGATTTTCGCATGCTAAATGATAAGACAGGAAAGATCATTTTCCCTACCCTTTATTGATCAAATGCTAGAGCGTCTAAGTGGTCATGCATTTTACTGCTTTTTGGATGGTTTTAGTGGCTATTATCAAATTCACATCGATATACATGACCAGGATAAAACTACTTTCACGTGTCCGTATGGCACCTTTGCATTTAGAAGAATGCCGTTTGGGTTGTGTAATGCACTGCGACATTCCAACGATGCATGACGGCCATCTTTTGCCGATATGATAGAGCATTTCATGGAAGTTTTTATGGATGACTTTAGTGTTTTTGGTGATACTTTTGATGAGTGTTTGTCGAACATTGATAAGGTGCTTGCGTTGTGAAGAGACAAACTTGGTTTTAAATTGGGAAAAGTGTCATTTCATGGTAATCGAGGGAATTGTTTTAGGACATAAGGTATCGGGGAAAGGAATAGAGGTCGATAGAGCAAAAATAGAGGTAATTTCTAAGCTTCCTATGCCTACTTAATCAAGACTCTACGTTCATTCTTGGGACATGCAGGTTTTTATCGTAGATTTATTCCGTGTTTTTCCCACATTGCTAGACCTCTTACTCTTCAATTGATGAAGGAGCCCCTGTGTTTTTGATGCGGCATGCCTAGATGCTTTTCAAACCCTTAAGAAACTTCTTACTCGGCTCCTATCTTAGTAGCTTTGATTGGTCTAAGGGGTTCAAGTGATGTGATGCGAGTGATTATCTTTGTAGGAGTCGTCCTAGGTCGGAAGATTGACAAGTTGTTTCGCCTTATCTACTATGCGAGTCATACCATGAACTCGGCTCAACAAAAGTATGCCACAACCGAAAAGGAACTTTTAGTCGTTGTTTTTGCTTTCGATAAGTTCCGGTCATACTTGGTTGGATCGAAAGTCATAGTTCACACTTGACCATCTTTGCGTTGAGATATCTATTTGCCAAGAAGGATGCAAAACCACGCTTGTTAAGATGGATTTTACTACTTCAAGAGTTCGACGAGAAATTAAGAATCGAAAGGGTGTGAGAACGTAGTAGTGACCACCTCGGTAGGATGGAACAGGAGACAAGAAACACTCTATTAGGGTTGAAATTGATGATCATTTTCGGGATGAGCGGTTGTTCAGTAGTGGATACGATGCTCCCGGTTAAGAGAGGAAACTTCTGCAGAGAGGAAAGAATGGGAACCCTTGGTATGCACCTTTTGTTAATTATTACGAGTGTGGATTTGTAGATCCCGAGTTTGATGAAAACCAGAAAAGAAGTTTTATAGTGAGGTGAACCGATATGTGTGGGAAGATCCCTTACTTTTTAGGCTATGTGTTGATGGAATCTCGAGAAGATGTGTTGATGAGCGGTGAGATAGTGAGTATTCTCTCGCTCGCCATGATAAAGAGGCGGTGGCCACTTCTCGGGCGAGAGAACAGCATTAAAGGTGTTACAAAGTGGGTTCTATTGGCCTACTATTTTCAAGGATGCATATGCTTATGTTAAGATGTGTGACGCCTGTCAACGCTCACAGGAAGGATTTCCAAGAGATGAGATGCCCCAGAAACCGATAATAGTGTGTGAAGTGTTTGATATATGGGGATTAGACTTCATGGGACCATATCCGTCTTCTTTCGGGAATCAGTACATTCTTGTCGCCCTGTGATTACGTTTCAAAGTGGGTTGAGGCAATTGCTTCACCCACTAACGACAAACATGTAGTCATAAAATTTCTTAAGAAACATATTATATCCCGGTATGGAATACCTCGAGCAATAATCAGTGATAATGGAAGTCACTTTGCTAATAGAGATTTCAATAAGCTTTTAATAAAGTATGGGGTCACTCATAAGTTAGGTACTGCCTACCATCCTCAGACTAGTGGCCAAGTAGAGGTGTCCAATCGGGAATCAAAAGAATCTTGGAGAAGACAAGAAATTCTAACCTTAAGGATTGGTCAAAGAAGTTAGATGATGCGCTTTGGGCACACCGAATGCTGTTCAAGACACCAATAGGTATGTCACCCTACATGCTTGTTTTTGGCAAAGCCCGCCATCTCCCGTAGAGTTAGAGCATAAGGCCTATTGGGCGATTAAGAATCTAAATATGGATGACGATTAATCGGTGAAAGAAGGATGGCCCGATTAAATGAGTTAGATGAGTTTCGCCTTCAAGCTTACGATTGTTCGCGAAATATAAGGAAAAGACCAAATTGCTTCATGATAAGTTGATCAAACCTCGTATTTTCAGCGTAGGTGATGAGGTCCTTTTCTATAATACTCGCCTCCATTTATTTCAAGGCAAACTTAAGTCAAGGTGGTCAGGACCATATACGGTATTACGAGTTTTCGACTCAGAGCCATCGAGGTAACACATCCAAGCATGGAACGTTCATCACGAATGGCCTTCGCCTAAAAAAGTATAAGAAGTTACCATTCGACGAGGCTCTTGAAATTGTGCATTTGGTCGATCCCGAGCCTTATTAAGTCGTTTCGGGTTTCATCGAGCCAACGACGTTAAACAAAAGCGCTACCGGAGGCAGCCCGATAATAATAATAAAGATAATTTGAATAAGCCTAGTCTTAATGAAATGTAGAATCAGTATGAAAGATGAACACAAAGCACAACCAAGTCTCGGGATGAATGTTTGAATTTCATTAAGAGGAATGATTAGGTGGTTATCCGAAAATCCCGATGGAGAAAAAGATAAAAATTCAAATGTATCATTTCTTGGACTTAGGTTATTGAATCCTTGAGGATCTGGGTATAAAAGACTCAATACTCTTTCACACATTTCATTTTATGATCTAGTACATTTCAAATTTCAGTGGTCGTAGTATAGTGGTGAGTATTCCCGCCTTAATAAAATTGTGTGCAAAAAAAAAATGAAACTAGGAATAATGACTTGATTATGATATATGCTCACATGATACTCTATGATACGTATATGCTTAGATGTTCGTGCTTTACCCGTGTGGGTTATGTTTCCATCTAAAAGCGATTGTATTGCCTATCGAATTTTCTCGACGTGATGGGCCATTATCTTATTATTCCCATATCCCTATTCGATGTCTTGGCACGAGGACCATGTCTTGTGTTTGCTTTGTTTTGGTTGTTTTCATATAGGGATTCGGGACGTGCTTTTTCATGCATTTATTACGGGATTCGATAGCACCTTTCACTCGATTTATAAGCTAAGTCTTCTTTCTATCTCATTTACAATCTGAGAATAATGCAAAATCGTAAGTGGGGTAGTCCGGTTGGTTTAGAAATGGCGAGTAAGTGTTTAAACCCTTAGTTTGTTGATCTTTTGAGCATTATTTAGTTGATTAAAATAATCAGATAAGGTATATATTTCATGGATTTGAAGATGTAATGATCAATTTGATATGTATAACTAATTTGAACCGTAAGTGCATTTTAACCCCAAATTTATTTGTGTAACATGAATTCCTTCACGTAAGCCTTTGATATTGAAGTTAAAATTTTAAATCAGTATCCATTCAAGATTCTAGTGGTTTATCCTAGAGATAGTAGTAACTTAGTACCTAACTTCGAACATGTACTGTGAATATCTCGAAGGTTTGAATGTGATAGAAAGAATGTCAAAATAAGTGAGCTATTTTATGCCGGATGTAGCTACCAATGATTTGAGTGTAGTAGGCGTTATCACTAAACGCCCTATATCACTATGAGGTTTAAAAGCTCCATCGCTGATGATAGTAGTCCGGCTAGGGTGTTATCACGAAACATCCTATTCTTTGGGAATGAGGCATATGCTACACATAAAAAAAAAAAAAAAAAAAAAAAAAAAAAAAAAAAAAAAAAAAAGAAGAAGAGTTAGATGGGTATTAATGTATTCGATCTCACCTCATGACACGAAAGATAGTCTATTTTGGCAATGAGTTCGGATATGTTACTATACTATTCTAAAAAAAAAAAAAAAAAAAAAAAAAAAAAAAAGAGAGTTATCTTCTAACTATCCCCAGTATAAACTGAATGATATGCTTTAGGGATTATCCTAATAAGTACACGGGAGGACGTTGTGTGGAATTGTTACTACCTATACCTAGGAAAGTCATTAGGACTGTCTGAGTGGATATTTGTGCGTTTGCTTGATTTATTCAAGAGAGGATAGTGGAAATTGAAAAGGCTTGTCACACACACACTCTGTTATACATTTATATTAAGGTTAACGTGTGGTTATGATTCGATTGGTTACATCATCCGGTTGGCCTTCATATTTTACATGTTCATGAATTTTTCCTCATTCATTTTATTTTATCGCTTGTTTTGTTCGAGGACGACCAAAAGCTAAGTGGGGGGTTGTGATAACGGAAAAATTCACCGTTATTTTTATAACTTTTCAACCCGCTTCGATATCATTTGAGTATTTTTATATCAGTTCGAGTCATTAATTCCTATGTTTCATCGAAATATGTTAGTAGTAGTTATTTTATAAAATATCGTGTTTTTATATGTTTTTACTAGTTTTTGTACCGGTTTAGTAACCGGAGTGTCGTGTCGGATTTACGTTTGGTATTTTGGTGGTTTATTGCAGAATCATAAGTGGACCAAGATTCTACGTAACGACATGTTTTGAGCCCTAAAAGAGGTGTTTAGAGGGTTAGAAGAAGGTGCCACAAGCTTACGAGTTCAAAAGGGTCGTTTTTCCTAAGTACTTGAATCGTTACATATTTTCGACGGAGATTTGACCCAGCTTAGAGGCATTTTCAGGGGATGACTTCTTAATGAAAGTTGTAGATCTTTGATAAATCTTTCCAATGCACTTTGAATCACGTCAATTGGAGTTCTACAACTCAAGTTATGACCAAGTGGCTAATCGATTCGTAATAGTAAAAATCCAAAAGCGACACACGACATACAAATGGCTCATCAAAACGGCGTTTTCTGAAAAAGAATCCTTCATGAAAATTGTATATCTTCAAGAAAGCTTTCCAATGGATTTTGAATCAAGTCAATCGGACTTCTACAACTCAAATGGTGGTCAAGTGGCTAATTGATTTGTATTAAGGAAAATGTCGCAAACGACACGTAATGGGAATGGCCCATCAAAACGACGTTTTCTGAAGAAGTGTCCTTCATGAAAGTTGAAGAATTTTCCGAGAGCTTAATTTTGACGTTTGAATCATAATTATTGGAGGCCTACAACTCGAGATATGAATTTTAGAAGTTTAATATATAATTATATATAAAAACTCTCCGCTGCATGTGCTGCATGTTACTCGAAATGATTAGTAATGATGAGTTCGGATCGATCCGGCACCAATCCGGATCGATCCGGCCCCAAAAATCTTTGCCTATATATATTGAGATCATTTGCAGCAGCAGGAGCACACCCTTTTATATATATATATCTTTTGTGTATATATATATATATCTATCTCTCTCGTTTTTTTTTCTTTTAGTTTTAGTAACGGCATTATGCCGGAAATAATTTAGCAGTAGTAGTATCGTTGTAATGCTCGGGAAATTATCGGTAGCTCGGTGTTGCTGTAGTCGTTGTAATGTCCGGAAAACTACAATCTCGGAATCAACAGTTGTAATCGGGTAATTTTATAAAATTATTACTTTCTTGTTTTGTTTTGTTTTTTTTAGCATATTGATATATATATATACATATACATTATTTATATATATATATATATATATATATATAATCTATATATATTTCCTTTGTTTTGTATTTTGTTTCTTTTTATGTTATTTATGTTATATTAGCTATTTATATATATAGAAATATAGTATAATATATATATATATTTTCTTTTACGCATTTACTTACGTATTTACTTTTACGCACTTATATATATATGTATAGTATATTTACTTTTATGCACTTATATATATTATTAACTATATAACTATATATCTATATATATATAAATATATATATGTACTTATAAAAAAATGAATTCGCTTTTACTTTTCGTCGTTAATATAATTTCCATTAATCATTCCGTTATTATCGCCAAAATGAATAGCTAAACGTACGTATAGTCGAATTATGTAAAAACGAGTAAAACGCCCCAAGGGATTAAACGGGGTTGTGTAGCGCGTAAAATAATGTTTTAATGAATAATCCACGCCCTAAAACTTAATCGAACGTCTTTGAATTAAATCGATCATTTAGTTCAACATCACACATATCGAACCTATAGATGCATTTTGCGGTGAGATGTGGGAAAAGGGTTTTGGGATCGCTATGTAGATTCGCCTAGTTGTTAGAACCGTTTCCAATACAGAGGTTTGTCATCGTTGTTCGAGCGACTCTAAGAGCGTAATCATGTTAGGTTAATCGGTTTTCTAAAGGGAAAATTAATTAACTTCACAAAGGGTGTTGAGTGAGAGTTGTTCAGATCTTAACACCAGAATTAGGAGTTGGCACCCGTGGATGTCGTTAAAATTACCGTGGAAAGGTAGGTTGGTTAAAACACGCCCCGCCAAGTCTTCCCTTAGGGTAAAAATAACTCGTTGAACCATAATTCGGCTATACATTTTAATAACTAGAACTACAACCGTTAGCTAATTTTTACTTTCGCACTAGTGTAATATCTCTCCACCGCAATCTTGACCTAAACTAAGTTCTACGTCGACTTTGGTACTCAAACGTTGTTCCCTGTGGATTCGACCTTGCTATCACTATACTACTGTTGATTCGATACTCTGTCGGTTAAAGTTAGCAGTTAGTTATTTTGCTATCAGTCATCCGACCAATCAGAATTCAAAAATTCGTGTAATTGAGTCATCCGACCAATCAGATTTCAAGGATGCATCATCCGACAAATCAAATTAAAGGAAGTAGGTCGACCAAGACAGTCAAACGTGTGACTTTTCCTAAGGGAAAAGTCAGCCGACCTTGATCACATGTTTCGGCCACTCAATTTCGAGCATTAGCTCATATCCTCTCCACTATATAAAGAATCTCATGGATGAAGGTTTAAGCATCAATTTTTTCTCTTGCCTTTCCACCACAAATAATATATCATATAAATCTAGTTCTTGAGTTGAACAAAAGTCGGAACACACTGAAACTTCGCCGGAGCTTGGATTTTTGAAGTGCCCTTAAATCCGAGGGGTGAAGCAATTGTATCTTGGGAGACATTGTTACTACCGTGGGCACCATACCGAGCAATTTGTCTTAAGGAAAAGTAACATAATCGACTTCGGTTTGATCTCTAATCCTTTATTTTATGCATTGTACTGTAATAGCTTTATTTTGTTAGATTTGTTTAATAATACAGATTTAATTTTCGTATTCTTCATTTACTGATTTTATTTTCTGTAATTATTTCCGTTGATTACAGATTTGTTCCGTAAATCAATCCACACACGATACACTTCCCAACATATTCTAATTTAAAGAAGAAAAAACAACCCATTTATATAAATTTTATTAAAAGAAATAATTTGACCACAGTGTGATTAGTTTCCTTTTTTTCCAGTACATGAATGAAATTACAGCATTTCCTTATTTGCCAGGTCCACATGAATACATTCCAAATTTGATTAACAAAAATTTGACTATTTAGTAATTATATATGTCCTCCTTTGCTGTGAAATAGTGCTCAATTTGGATTCATAATTCCTCTGAATTTGTTCATCTCCACAAATCACTTACTTCTTCTTCTTTCTTTTCCTCTTCAATGCCAGCAAAGGAGAGAAACACAGATGATCTTACTCAAAACAAAAATAACCAAGAGTCGACTGCACCGGATTCTCCTCTATCCGAGCCAAACATAGGTGTCCCTCATCGATTCTCCTGTGATTCCCAATGGCTCACATGGAGACCACCTTGGGGTTCAGCCGCATTCTATGATTCAACAGGGCTTGTACTATAATCATCCTTCCCGTTTGAGAGCCATGTCGGAACATATATTGATTTGCAGCTTAGCTTGTCGGTCCCGGAACAAGGCTCGCGGCGCTCTGATTCGGAACGTATGAGAGCAGCTGGAAACCCTATTGATTTGCATGATTGCATCTTAGCTTGTCCGCCGCCCCAAAGACAAGGCTCATAGGTTACGGTGCCCCAGACGAATTCGGTTGACGAAGCGTAACATTAGAAATGACCCCACTTGCTGATAATACACATATTGCTTTATTGGCTTCTTGTGAAAATGATATGATTTTCATTGCTACAGCCTAATTAAACATTAAATAAAACAGCAATGAAAATCATATCATTTTCACAAGAAGCCAATAAAGCAATCTGTGTATTATCAGCAAGTGGTGCCATATTTATGTTACGCTTCGTCAACCGAATTCGTCTGGGGCACCGTAACCTACGAGCCTTGTCTTTGGGGCGGCGGACAAGCTAAGCTGCAGATTAGTAGGGTTTCCAGCTGCTCTCATACGTTCCGAATTAGTGTGAAAAATTCTTAATAAACTTATAAAAATGTATTTGTTTATATGTAACTAAACAATCTGAGCCGAATCAAGCATTTGCTCGAGTCGTGCAAACACTCAGAACAGTGATTCTTGAACTTGTAGAACCACAAGAATTTTTTGATTATTGTGGCTGTTAGAGATAATGACAATATTGTTTAGATAATTATGTTTGAATTTGAATAATGATATAATTGTTAAGATATATTCTTTGGTTTACATAGAGATCTATTTATTATTACTTAGCTTATAAATATTGTAATTATGTTCATTATTAATCAATCAATGCAATACAATCTCTTTCATATTTCTCTAGAATGGTATCAGAGTTTTTCGACTAACGTCGTTCAGATCCTATTCGTTTGGGTGGGGTTCATTACTGTAAACTACATTTAACCCTCACCCCACCCTCACCCGTCTTCTTTTTATATATATATATATATATATATATATATATATATATATATATATATATAACATCAATTCCTTTTACTAGATAGTAAGATAGCCGAAAGATCCGTTCTTTGATCTAGTTCTCCAAAAGATTGAGCCGGCGGTGGCTTTCCTTTTTTTTTTTTTTTTTTTTTTTTTGAACAGCAAAATTAAAATTTTATTAAAATACTAATCTATCAAGATGATAGAAAATGCAAGAGGTCAACAAAAACAATACATCAAAGATATCTCAACACAATTTTTTAACAAAACAAACAGATCACAATCATCATAAGAGCACAAGCAACTAGCACCAATGCACCGGCAAACTATCGGACATGGTCATTGGATCCGTGTGATCGTGCTAAAATGGGGTCTTCAAGCCACACATTCCAGTCTCCAACGTATCTAGTGTTTCTCCCGTTAATCCAAGTGAAACTGGCAGTTTGGATTTCCTTAAACAACGCATTTACATCCAAAGGTTTATGATTGAAGACTAAACCGTTTCTTTTGATCCAAATGCACCATAGGGTGTGGTTCGCTTGATAGCTTCCCAAATCCAAAACAAGTGACCAACATGAACAGAAGAAGGAGTGTAATTGCAAAATGAAGTCCAACTAGATGGAAGAGATATGTGAAGTTTTCACCAAGAGAGAAGATTGTCCCAAACCATTTTAGAGAAAACGCAATGTAAGAGTAGGTGCGATTCGTTTCCGTCCCGGGTATTGCAAAAAGAGCACTTGACGCTAAGGAGATTAATTCCTCTTTTAGCAATATTGACTTTGGTTGGTAACCTGCAAAACGAAGCCTTCCAAAAAAATATATTTATTTTGGAAGGAAGAGATTTACTCCATCTTGTAGCGATGGGGTCTGGGAGTTGGCTCCCGTAAACATCATTTTCTCAAGTAGAAGCTTTTTTAGGCTTTCCCGTATGTTGAATGCAAATTTGCTTATTGGTGACTTCAATTGGATCTCCCAATTCTTTGCATGCATGGGAGCAGGGGTTTTCTAGGGTGCTGTACAAAGCCCCCACTACTAATCTCTGTACCAAGGTTATTATTTCCCTTCCCGTCCAATCGGCGAATCGATGCATCTGATGTTAAATATTTGTGTTGGGAGAGATACCCACACTCTTGAACGTAGGCAAAATTAGGATTTTAGTCCTCTAACTTGGCCTACTTTGGATTTTAGTCCTGCTCCGGTGAGGAAAATGGTCCTCTAACTTGTTGTTTTTTTTGGAAAAATAGTCATATCTGCCGGAAATAGCTTACTGGGCACCGGAATCTTTAAAAAACGCTTACGTGGCATACACTAGGCTGCCACATTAAATTTTACGTGGCTGTGGACCCCATTTTACTTTTTAAAAAAAGATTTCTCCTTCCAATTTTACCAATTTATTTTGGCTTGCTGGCGTTCCCTCTTATGAGCATTTTGATCGCTTCCGAGGGCTTGAGAAGTTGGGAAGCTTCTACAACAATATTGGCATTCAAATTTCCTCGTGTTTTCTCCACCATTGTTATCATTACATATTTCCTTAGCATCCTCACTTGCAGCTGGAGTCGCATAAGACTCGTCTAAGCCTGAGTTTCTCCACCTCCAAATTCCTTGCCAAATAGCCCAAAGCCCTTTTCTTTAAGGGTTGTTGCCGGGCGGATAAAGGGTAATTGAGAGAATGACTCCACATTCATGAAATCATGCGTTTCTCTATGATCAAAATGGTTGTTTTCCATTTCTGGTTCTAGATTTGATGAATATTTTCAGGGTAGTGGGATGCAAAATTTTGGAGCGTGGAAACTTGTGGAATTAAACATGAGGGTACTTAAGGGTTGTAGTAGCCCTTTAATTTGATGGTTCATGGAAGGTATGATTGAAATTGACCATTCCAGGCTAGTTGCATGACTGACAAAGGCCATATATACTGGTCCATGTTTGATATTAGATCTGTGGTTGATTGTTGCTTTGTTCTCAAGTTGATAACCTCACAACCTAACGACATTCCTTTTCCCTTTTTCCCTTCATGTCTTTTGTACCATAACTGGATCCATATGAGGTTTGTTAATTTGCAAGCTCATCCTAACATGCCAATGACAATAGTTGATAATTGTCAAATCACCTATTATCGTTAAGGGTATAAAAGAAATTGGGGGAAATTGGAAGGAGAAATCATTTTCTTAAAGGAAAATGGGATCCACGGCCACATAGGATTCAATGTGGCAGCCTAGTGGTTGCCACATAAGCGTTTTTTAAAGATTCCGGTGCCCAGTCAGCTATTTCCGGCGGATAGGACTATTTTTCAAAAAAAGCAAGTTAGAGGACCATTTTCCTCACCGGAGCAGGAGCAGGACTAAAATCCAAACTAGGCCAAGTTAGAGGACTAAAATCCTAATTTTGCCCTTGAACCTATAAAAAAATACAGTAGCGCATTTACTAACATCAATTGGTTTTAATACAATGGTAAGCGCTTGATCCTAAATGGTATCGGAGCCAGAGGTCATGAAATCGAACTCTGGTGTGAACATTATTTAAAAATTGTGCAAGTGCTGGGAGAGATTGACCACACTTGAGGGGGGGTGTTGAGAGAAATTCCCACACTCTTGAAAGTATAAAGAAATATAGTAGCGCATTTACTAATACCAATTGATTTTAGTACATGTATAACGAAATATAGTAGCGTCTTTACTAACACGAATTGGTTTTACTATAATGGTAAGTGCTTGATTTCCACTTTTATGTTGGCTATTAATGATTTTTATTTTTAACCAAATAAATTACTCTAATGTCATTATCATCTTTCAAACCCCAAACACTTCTACAAGCCCTGTCAATTTCTTTTCAGTTCAATGGTAAAGTGCAACCAAGGAATCCTCTGATGTTTCAATCCAAATTTCCTTGTTTCCCTTTATTCTACCTCTTCTCTACTCTTTTACAACCCTCTATTTTAAATTTTATTAAGGGTTTTTACAACCCTCCATTGCAACTTTTTTATTAAGGTAT
This sequence comes from Gentiana macrophylla, assembly GCA_026214975.1. Taxonomy (NCBI): domain Eukaryota; kingdom Viridiplantae; phylum Streptophyta; class Magnoliopsida; order Gentianales; family Gentianaceae; genus Gentiana; species Gentiana macrophylla. The sequence goes on along the minus strand of CM047812.1, from coordinate 14,507,861 downwards.
AACCCTCTGTTCTTATTCTTACGTTTTGTCCCCACCATGTGTTGGTCGCACAGATGACCACACATCCGAATTTTTCTTTTTTCTTTTTCTTTAAGTAATCAACTTCCTTCCAAGTATTCCTTATTTTCTATCACTTTTTTTTATGACTATTCAAATTTTTTGAGTCATCCAGCTATCATATTTTTTAGGGTATATCCCTCCGACTATTTTCTACTCTCTGTTACTTATTCTATGCCTCATCTCTATCCCTTGTTGCCGATTGATCTGGAGAAGCATGTTGCAGGCACCAACGAGTCAATCTTCATGTCAATTTCATTACCATGAGATCGTGGAGGCGTGTTAGAGATAATAACAATATTGTTTAGATAATTACGTTTGAATTTGAATAATGATAGAGTTGTTAGGATATATTCTTTGGTTTAGATTGAGATCAATTTATCATTACTCATTGTATAATATTGTAACTGTGGTCATTATTAATCAATCAATGCAATACAACCTCTTTTATATTTCTCTACTAGTGGCATTCGTTGATTTCTGACTTAGCTTGTCCGCCCCAAGACAAGGCTTATGGCGCTATGAGTCATTCACAACCTAATAATGAATTAATGTGTTCAAAACCAGATGATGATGAAGAAGAAGAAGAAAAAGAGTTGGACTTGAACCTTTACGGAGGTCAGACTGCCCTTAGCCATGAGTCATCTCAACAATAAACTCTGCATTAAATTAGACAGATAAGATATGACATTAAGGGCCAGGAGCCCCACTTTTAGCCTATGAGTAGATCAGCACCCCAGGTGGGAGATCGGTCTGGCTCACTCCACAGTCCAACGTAGGTCGGTCAGGGCACAACGAAGCTGGGTTGGCGCTGTTCGGCCATAATGGCCTCGGGAGCTCAACGCAGGTCGGCGATAGTCCTCCTAGTTGTTTAGCACATGTGCTGGTAATAAAGGATAATTATGGAATGAATCCTAAGCCATAAAGACTCTGATCCTATCGACAAAATCATTGTTCAAATCCCTCGATTATCTCCTAAAATCAATAAATAAACACGGTTAAATCCTATACTTAAGGGATACGAAATAGAGTCCAGCATGGACATGGCACAAGCATGCCTAAGGAACAAGACCCTCTATATAAACGATCCCAAGAAGTACGAAGAGACTTTATTCCTGTCAATATACAGGATACGTAAGCAACTTGGGATAGCATTATTCTAGGCTCGGTCTAAACACACTCAAATCACCCCCTTCGTTTATATTTTTCTGTAAATAATATCTAGCATGCTAGCTAAGATATTCCACAAAGTTGCATATGTCGTACTAGGTTCCAAGCCTTTCTGACTCTGCCTATGACAACTTCAAATCATCGGTTAAGATAGATTCGACATTATCATCTTCCATATCTAATATGGAATTTATTCAACCTTTATTTTGGAACTAGGTTAAGTATAAGGGCACTATCCCGAAACAGGTAAGGGATACTTTGCATGGCTTGCGTCACACCTCTATCATATAAAGTGTAGTTTCCATTTTGGGAACACAATCTAATTGCATATCCCAAAGATGGTATCCTTCAAGGAGAATCTTATTCCTTTCGCACGACTTCAAAACACCTTCAGTATTAATTACTTCAATCCAATTGAAGATTAATTCCTAAGTAGCTCATCAATCTCACATTAAATCTTGGCTCGAACTTTTCGGGTTTTCCGAATTATGCACTTCATCGAGTACACTTGACTATTTCTAAAATTAGTCGTAGAGATTAATAAACAATTATTTGTGGTATTAATTGTCACAAGCCAACAAACATCGGTATGTTTAGGCTTTAGACAATTTTCTAGATTTTATAACCTTTTTCATAAAAGGGTATTTTAGTCATCTTTAGATAAGATACGCATAACCCACATGATTCATAATCATATGGTTTAACATCATCGTAATGACGTTTAATTACACGCTTCTCTTCCGGAGAATCGACATCTAGAACAACTACAAATATCAAGGATAATGACCATACAAATATTTAGTTGAGATCTCATCACATATATCAACTATATAGTGACATCAATATAGTATGTTAGATTCGGTGACCTTTCAACTTTATCGAATAACATTTATTCTTTACAATTGAATATGTCTACTAAATCCTAACAATAACTGAAAGTATGTTCTTCATAAGAGCCGGAACATAATAACATTTATTTAGTTCCCTTATCAGTTTACTAGATCCAGAATATGGTAAGTGTTACAACGTTTGCTTCACCTTCCATATCTGTATTTAATCTTTCTAATTTAATCACACTCGCAAGATATCATATATCTAATAGTTGACTTTCACTTAGATAGATTTATCTCAACTCACTTGCCTAGAATAGAAACTTCAATAAGTTCTCTATTTAAGCACATGCCCTAACTTTCCTTTTTAATCCTTTAAGCACTTGAAAAATGTTTCTTATTGTAGTCTTCATAAGACTTAAGAAAGATCACAAGAGCCATGTTTTTAATTTCCTTTCATAAAGAAAATCTAAAGTTTGTTAAATAGTTTCTTTAACCTTTTGAATCGTATTCAAAACATTGACTATTTAATTAACCTTTAAGCAATGATAGAATTAAGTCGATACTTAAATCTTACAATTTTGAAAACAACCTTTCCAAAATTAGACGTGGTCATTCTTATCCAACGTTTGAATTAATTGTCATCGTATGACTGAATGATCATCTTGGATCGTATCCAATATATGACTAATTCGTTGAAACTTATTTCAAATGATTTAATCATATCACGAGCTTCCGCTTTCATTAATAATTAAAGTCTTGGAGCCTTTGCATCAATTATGTAATCTCCTTGTCTCTAACTACTATAACGGGATGGCTCATGTCATTGCTTATTTTAAAAGGATTAAAATTACTTAACCATATTTGAGAACGTTTCTCAAAATCACTTGATCATAATTTGGTTTTACTAATCAAGAATAAAACATAAATATAAAGTTTGCTAAAACTACAACATATAAATAAAGATAAAAGAGTGTTGTTGTTTATACACGCAAAATCAAAAATGGTCTTTTGATTTATGATTTTGCTCCCACTAGTCAACTACTCCCAATTGACTTTCAAGAATCTTTCAAAATTCTTTAGTGGCCAAGATCCCATCTGGTTACCCCGATTCCCGACGAGGGCCGATCAACCGGAATAATTCGAAAGGTATGTAACACTTACCAATCACATCTCTATGTGACTCTTGGTGGTTGACTAGTCAACTCTTTGACAATTCACATCTTTATGTGGTAGTCAACCCTTGCCTCTAGAATAAGACGGTCCTGGACGAGGCCAATCACCGCAATACTCTAGTCAAGTCATAACCCAATATTCGCGAGATCTCATACGATCATATCTCAATAACGACGATATACCCGTGGTAGGTCAACTCCCGACGAGGGCCGATCAGTTGGATCCGAACAAAGGCTCTTCACCGTCGCTATAATATTGGGAGACAATATTTCGACTTGATTTTTTGTGTGTGGAAGTATTTACGTAAATTAATTCACTTAATTAATTTTAATTACGGTCTCATCAAATATATCTATCTCTATAGACATACATCCTACACATTTATCTAGATCGTGCCTAGTCATGCATCTATCGTATCACATAAAATAAATACAAGCACAAAATAAATAAATGCGTAAAGTAACCGGTATGATCATGGACTTTCCCTAGGTGCGGTTTTGAATACAAACTGACGAAACCGCGGGTCACAATCTAAAGGTAGCTGCAACCGTCAATAGGATCTTTAATGCGCCATTCTCAAATGGGATCTTTATTCTTCTTTCTTTGGTCTCCATCTTACGCTCCATTCTTGTTACATTTAATTCTATCTAATAAAATAAATACACCCGCCGCACACGGGGGAGCTAACGGGAATGGGATAAATGCAGAAAATAAACTAGGTCACGTTCTTCATAACGGCCTAGGACAATTTTTAAACCAACGAGAAAAATTAAATCATTCACATCTATCCTATCGATTCGAGTCCATGATCAATCGGGGTCCAAATAATCATATTATATCTACTATATCTAATCCATACAATAACATCTTATGAAAAAGATAAAATTAAAATTTAACTACTTGCGTCTTAATTAATCAATTAACATTTAATCTATTAAATAATTTTATCCAATCAATTAACTAATTAACATTTAATTAATTAAATGATTTTAATCGAAATAAAATTAACGATTAATTTTAAACCGATTTTAATTTTAATTTTAATTAATTAGAACTATTCCAAAATAAATCAAAATTAAAATTATTTCTCTTTCGTTTCTTTCCTTTTGATTCGTAATCAAAAGGGATGCATTTGGTTTCCTAAACCAAATTTGGCTTAGGCCTGGCCACTTTTCAAAATCAAAATTTTGGAAGTGGCCTAGGCCTAGACCTTTTACAAATCAAATATTTGAAAAGAGCCTAGGCCTATTCCAAATCAAATATTTGGAAAGGCCAAATAATTTTGGTTTAGGCCTGGCCACTTTCCAAAATCAAAATTTTGGAAGTGGCCTAGGCCTAGACATTTTCCCAAATCAAATATTTGGAAAGGGCCTAGGCCTATTCCAAATCAAATATTTGGAAATGCCATTATTATTTTAATGCCATATGGCATCCCAATGGCCCAAACTATTTGAACCATTGGTTAGCCACATGACACAACTAAACAAAGGAGGATTTACCAATCACAACTATGAACCATATAGAAACACAAAATACACAAAACAAAAATTTGGAGATCCACAACCCTTTGACCAGTCAAACATCGCCGGCGAGAAAGTTGCCGCCGCCCGCCGCCGCCGACGACCGCCGGTGGTGGTGGTGCCGCCCTTGATCGGCCGAGCACAATCAGATCTCCCTTTTTTTTTCTTCTTTTCGTGTATCGTTTTGCAAATCTAAAATCTTTCATCTTTTAATTACGTGATTTAAACGATAAAATTAACTACGCAATTTAACATGCTTATTGCTTAAGCTCGAAGCTCTCTCTGATACCACTGTCAGGAAATCTACGCGGGAACGCAGCGGAATTCAAAAATTTGATTTCCTTTTACCCAAGATCGACTTCGTTTAAGCAATAAACAAATAAGCTAAAGACGGTGGTTACCTTGGTTGATCTAAAAGATCGACGCTTTGACCGTCTAAGGAGAGTAGTTCTGCATAGAGCCGCCCAAGTGTTCGGCCTCTACCGCTAGTCCACACGAACAGCCCGCCGGAATCCCATCATGGATTGCTATTGGAAAACTCCGGTTCTTAGACCGGTCTTTTCCCCTCTCTCCAACTCTACATAGGATGCTCTCTATTTTACATAAGAACTATTAGTTCTTGGAATTGTGTTGTACAAAGAGCTTGACACCCACCTTCTATTTATAATGAAAGTGGCACCCCATATATAGTGTGGAGGAGAAAACCTTTTCCCAATAAAATAAGGAAAATATAATTGATTGATTTATCTCATTTATTATAATATCTCATATCAAATAAATCTAGGATATTGTCAATATCTTATATTGAATGTTTCCAAGATATTGTCAATATCTAATATTGACTATATTTATTTTATTACCATAAATCAATTTTACATGTGTATATATCACATATATATTACACAAATAAATCTATATATATAAATATAACCAATGAAATTGTGCACATGTACATCCAATGTACAGCACACGCATGTTGGCTATATATATTAATATATTAATATCTTATATTAATATATGCTAATACCATTAATTAAATTGCACAATCCAAGTGTATCCTATACACTTCAATGTTACGCCACCTTTAGCCAATATTTTGGCATCCGGAATATTCTTTAATTAATGTAATATTATTAATATCTTGTATTTAATTTATTCATAATAAATAAATACCACCATATTAATTTACCACTATAACCTTTATAGTTTCGAGATAAACTTTCCTTATTTGGTTATCAACTATAACCACATTTTAATCCGACTAGATGTTCTTATGTGTGTGACCCGATAGGCTTCGAATATGTTGGCCGTAGACACAAAGTGCAAATTACTTAAAATGCCCTTCATACCTAACGATCACGGGATAGCGTCAGCAACACACCGTGACCCCAATCATCGGAAGAGTCAAATGCAATGACTACTACATTTCATGTGAAAGCAGATTACCGTGTAACTTACAATCCTATCATTTGTAATAATATCCATACGGTCGTTAGTCGAGTGTCAAAACATCAACGACCGTATCTTATAATCTGGATATCAAGCTCTCTCGAAGTAACTCATTTACTCCCACTTTGCAAAGATTCACGAGAGTAAGACATTCCTTATAAGAAGGCCATTTCGGATATTCGATCCCAATCATAGGATACGCGATTCCCGGACGACCAATCATGTATACTCCGCATGCTTCAGTATCATACCCAATCACTACCGCATGATCGCCCCGTGGCTAGGGGAAACCTCAATAGTGTCAAAGCATGACAATCCACACCGTGATGCCATGAAGACTCCGGTCCAAAGGATAATTACACAACCGCCACATAGTGTGACACTTATCGTGTAAGTGGGTCGGGCCTAACGTCGCATTTCTAATACACGCCCACGCATACCCAAGTGTCTCTACACTTCGATAGACGAGATCTATCCCTGCCCTTAAAGACAGAAGATATCTAATACGTGCTAGTCTGTTTATACTATCAATGCCCTGTTTAATAGTACATCAGCCTAGAGACATTTAAGTATCAAAATTATTAAAGTGATTAGAGATCTCATCAACCATAATCGCCTATCATGGTTTCTCTGTCACAGTTTAATACTAAGGACGTTATCATATAACAATTCATAATTGGTTCTTTAAAAGAACATATATATGACAACATAAAAGCCATTTAATATATGTATAAACATAAAGAAATAGTATAAATGATCCGACTCGGTCGGATCCGGTCCATCCCGATTGGGTTTAGGACACTATTCCAACAATCTCCCACTTGGCCTAAAACCAATCACTCGCACACACAAGACCAAGTTGAAACACAAGAATCTCATGCAATACTCGCAACTAGCTCTAGCCATAAACGGATCGCTATCCGTGGGGACTCAGACTATCTTCATATCACGTTCCAAATGACCAAGTCAAAGGAACCGCCTCAACACACACACGAATCTCTGACGAGACCCTGGTCCTTGCTTTAAGCAATGAATCCACTTACTATATCACTATATAGAAATGGTGGAAGAACCACACAAGGTTCAGGAATGAACCTTCAGATCCATGTACTTCTCCATTTGCGCCTCTAAGGCACTCTTGTGTTTTGGCCTACTTATAGAATTTACAAATGACCCATATGCTAAGAAACATTTCCACTCACTCGTATCACTTAATCAAAGTGATTGCAAACCTGCATTGTAGCTCCCACTCGCCTTCATAAGAGTTAGGATATATGTCTCAGATACCTATATTTATCGATTCCAAGTTTCGATAAACTAGGAACCCATCCTTAACTTGTTTAAGGACATTCTCGACATTCACTGATTTACTTTCATACTTGCTCATGACTCTTCATGAAGTATGAACATCGACATAACTCTTATGATGGTTCTATTGCGGTAGCAAAGGAAACCTTCCATAATCATCATCTTTCACCTCATCTTTAGGACTAATGTCCTAACATAGATAGATCTTGAGAACACCGGCTAGCAAGTTATCTCTTATCGCGATCTATGCTAAACTCTTTAGCATCACATCTATATAGGTAAACTATAATCTAACATGTGATTGAATCTATCACTATAGATTCTTACTTTAAAATAAGAACCTGCTAATCCAAGTGCTTTCGTAAAGACCTTGAACTACCAAACATTAATTGAGTGTGATATGGGGTGACAATTGTCGAGAGATATCCAATACCTTACTCAAAAATCATAACACTCCCACTATCCATCTTGCACATTGGGCATATCCTTCTTTTGACTAAATCAAACTCCTTTGATTATCAAACAAAGAAATCGTCTAGAGAAACTTGTTTGAGTCCATAAATGTATCTCGTGGGCTTACATATCATGTTAACGTCTATGAACATCGAGCTATATGCCCAACGTCTTCAACACTATCATATAGCCATGATATCAAGTTATAACAAGCATCATCTGAATAGAAGTGGGCTCAGCTGGCAGCATAAAGGTAATTACAACCCTTAGGTAAGGCAGACTAGGTTCACAACAACTGGTCATCACTAATGGAATCTAATTGATTTTATGGCTCTGGCCATATCTCTCAACTCTGCCTTTCAAACATTCTTTCATGAGTCGTGAGATATTCATTCTTCAAGATGAGCACACTGCGCCCCTTCGAGGCTTGAGGTTATCTCTGAGACTTACTGTAACTTTTGTGTGCACTTTGAGCGGTGACTACACCTCATCGCTATGTGGCGTGCGCTCACGTTCCATTGGTTGAATATATCTTTGTGGTTCTCAAACTCTTTTGAGATCTTATTCACTCCCACTTTGTTTCTTTTGGAAGAAACACTTCCTCTAGAAGACAGCATGTTTGGAGACAAACATTTTGCTCCACGGACAAGTAAATAATATCTAGCATGCTAGCTAAGATATTCCACAAAGTTGCATATGTCGTACTAGGTTCCAAGCCTTTCTGACTCTGCCTATGACAACTTCAAATCATCGGTTAAGATAGATTCGACATTATCATCTTCCATATCTAATATGGAATTTATTCAACCTTTATTTTGGAACTAGGTTAAGTATAAGGGCACTATCCCGAAACAGGTAAGGGATACTTTGCATGGCTTGCGTCACACCTCTATCATATAAAGTGTAGTTTCCATTTTGGGAACACAATCTAATTGCATATCCCAAAGATGGTATCCTTCAAGGGAGAATCTTATTCCTTTTCAGACGACTTCTGAAACACCCTTCAGGTATTAATTACTTCAATCCAATTGAAGATTAATTCCTAAGTAGCTCATCAATCTCACATTCGTACTGGCTCGAACTTTTCGGGTTTTCCGAATTATGCACTTCACTGAGTACACTTGACTATTTCTAAAATTAGTCGTAGAGATTAATAAACAATTATTTGTGGTATTAATTGTCACAAGCCAACAAACATCGGTATGTTTAGGCTTTAGACAATTTTCTAGATTTTTATAACCTTTTTCATAAAAGGGTATTTTAGTCATCTTTAGATAAGATACGCATAACCCACATGATTCATAATCATATGGTTTAACATCATCAGAATGACGTTTAATTACACGCTTCTCTTCCAGAGAATCGACATCTAGAACAACTACAAATATCAAGGATAACAGCCATACAAATATTTAGTTGAGATCTCATCACATATATCAACTATATAGTGACATCAATATAGTATGTTAGATTCAGTGACCTTTCAACTTTATCGGAATAACATTTATTCTTTACAATTGAATATGTCTACTAAATCCTAACAATAACTGAAAGTATGTTCTTCATAAGAGCCGGAACATAATAACATTTATTTAGTTCCCTTATCAGTTTACTAGATCCAGAATATGGTAAGTGTTACAACGTTTGCTTCACCTTCCATATCTGTATTTAATCTTTCTAATTTAATCACACTCGCAAGATATCATATATCTAATAGTTGACTTTCACTTAGATAGATTTATCTCAACTCACTTGCCTAGAATAGAAACTTCAATAAGTTCTCTATTTAAGCACATGCCCTAACTTTCCTTTTTAATCCTTTAAGCACTTGAAAAATGTTTCTTATTGTAGTCTTCATAAGACTTAAGAAAGATCACAAGAGCCATGTTTTTAATTTCCTTTCATAAAGAAAATCTAAAGTTTGTTAAATAGTTTCTTTAACCTTTTGAATCGTATTCAAAACATTGACTATTTAATTAACCTTTAAGCAATGATAGAATTAAGTCGATACTTAAATCTTACAATTTTGAAAACAACCTTTCCAAAATTAGGCGTGGTCATTCTTATCCAACGTTTGAATTAATTGTCATCGTGATGATGAATGATCATCTTGGATCGTATCCAATATATGACTAATTCGTTGAAACTTATTTCAAATGATTTAATCATATCACGAGCTTCCGCTTTCATTAATAATTAAAGTCTTGGAGCCTTTGCATCAATTATGTAATCTCCTTGTCTCTAACTACTATAACGGGATGGCTCATGTCATTGCTTATTTTAAAAGGATTAAAATTACTTAACCATATTTGAGAACGTTTCTCAAAATCAATGATCATAATTTGGTTTTACTAATCAAGAATAAAACATAAATATAAAGTTTGCTAAAACTACAACATATAAATAAAGATAAAAGAGTGTTGTTGTTTATACACGCAAAATCAAAAATGGTCTTTTGATTTATGATTTTGCTCCCACTAGTCAACTACTCCCAATTGACTTTCAAGAATCTTTCAAAATTCTTTAGTGGCCAAGATCCCATCTGGTTACCCCGATTCCCGACGAGGGCCGATCAACCGAATAATTCGAAAGGTATGTAACTCTTACCAATCACATCTCTATGTGACTCTTGGTGGTTGACTAGTCAACTCTTTGACAATTCACATCTTTATGTGGTAGTCAACCCCTTGCCTCTAGAATAAGACGGTCCTGACGAGGGCCAATCACCGCAATACTCTAGTCAAGTCATAACCCAATATTCGCGAGATCTCATACGATCATATCTCAATAACGACGATATACCCGTGGTAGGTCAACTCCCGACGAGGGCCGATCAGTTGGATCCGAACAAAGGCTCTTCACCGTCGCTATAATATTGGGAGACAATATTTCGACTTGATTTTTTGTGTGTGGAAGTATTTACGTAAATTAATTCACTTAATTAATTTTAATTACGGTCTCATCAAATATATCTATCTCTATAGACATACATCCTACACATTTATCTAGATCGTGCCTAGTCATGCATCTATCGTATCACATAAAATAAATACAAGCACAAAATAAATAAATGCGTAAAGTAACCGGTATGATCATGGACTTTTCCTAGGTGCGGTTTCGAATACAAACTGACGAAACCGCGGGTCACAATCTAAGGTAGCTGCAACCGTCAATAGGATCTTTAATGCGCCATTCTCAAATGGGATCTTTATTCTTCTTTCTTTGGTCTCCATCTTACGCTCCATTCTTGTTACATTTAATTCTATCTAATAAAATAAATACACCCGCCGCTTTGGGGAGAGCTAACGGAATGGGATAAATGCAGAAAATAAACTAGGTCACGTTCTTCATAACGGCCTAGGACAATTTTTAAACCAATAGAAAAATTAAATCATTCACATCTATCCTATCAATTCGAGTCCATGATCAATCGGGGTCCAAATAATCATATTATATCTACTATATCTAATCCATACAATAACATCTTATGAAAAAGATAAAATTAAAATTTAACTACTTGCGTCTTAATTAATCAATTAACATTTAATCTATTAAATAATTTTATCCAATCAATTAACTAATTAACATTTAATTAATTAAATGATTTTAATCGAAATAAAATTAACGATTAATTTTAAACCGATTTTAATTTTAATTTTAATTAATTAGAACTATTCCAAAATAAATCAAAATTAAAATTATTTCTCTTTTGTTTCTTTCCTTTTGATTCGTAATCAAAAGGGATGCATTTGGTTTCCTAAACCAAATTTGGCTTAGGCCTGGCCACTTTTCAAAATCAAAATTTTGGAAGTGGCCTAGGCCTAGGCCTTTTACAAATCAAATATTTGAAAAGAGCTCAGGCCTATTCCAAATCAAATATTTGGAAAGGCCAAATAATTTTGGTTTAGTTCGCCACTTTCCAAAATCAAAATTTTGGAAGTGGCACAGGCTCAGACATTTTCCCAAATCAAATATTTGGAAAGGGCCTAGGCCTATTCCAAATCAAATTTGGAAATGCCATTATTATTTTAATGCCATATGGCATCCCAATGGCCCAAACTATTTGAACCATTGGTTAGCCACATGACACAACTAAACAAAGGAGGATTTACCAATCACAACTATGAACCATATAGAAACACAAAATACACAAAACAAAAATTTGGAGATCCACAACCCTTTGACCAGTCAAACACATCGCGGCAAGGAGTTGCCACCTGCGCCGCCGCCGCCGACCAGCCGCCGGTGGTGGTGCCGCCGCCAGTCGGCCGAGCACCATCAGATCTCCCTTTTTTTTTCTTCTTTTCGTGTATCGTTTTGCAAATCTAAAATCTTTCATCTTTTAATTACGTGATTTAAACGATAAAATTAACTACGCAATTTAACATGCTTATTGCTTAAGCTCGAAGCTCTCTCTGATACCACTGTCAGGAAATCTACGCGGGAACGCAGCTGAATTCAAAATTTGATTTCCTTTTACCCAAGATCGACCGTTTAAGCAATAAACAAATAAGCTAAAGACGGTGGTTACCTTGGTTGATCTAAAAGATCGACGCTTTGACCGTCTAAGGAGAGTAGTTCTGCATAGAGCCGCCCAAGTGTTCGGCCTCACCGCTAGTCCACACGAACAGACCCGCGGAATCCCATCATGGATTGCTATTGGAAAACTCCGGTTGCTAGACCGGTCTTTTCCCCTCTCTCCAACTCTCTATAGGATGCTCTCTATTTTACATAAGAACTATTAGTTCTTGGAATTGTGTTGTACAAAAGAGCTTGACACCCACCTTCTATTTATAATGAAAGTGGCGCCCCATATAGTGTGGAGGAGAAGAAAACATTTTCCCAATAAAATAAGGAAAATATAATTGATTGATTTATCTCATTTATTATAATATCTCATATCAAATAAATCTAGGATATTGTCAATATCTTATATTGAATGTTTCCAAGATATTGTCAATATCTAATATTGACTATATTTATTTTATTACCATAAATCAATTTACACATGTGTATATATCACATATATATTACACAAATAAATCTATATATATAAATATAACCAATGAAATTGTGCACATGTACATCCAATGTACAGCACACGCATGTTGGCTATATATATTAATATCTTATATTAATATATGCTAATACCATTAATTAAATTGCACAATCCAAGTGTATCCTATACACTTCAATGTTACGCCACCTTTAGCCAATATTTTGGCATCCGGAATATTCTTTAATTAATGTAATATTATTAATATCTTGTATTTAATTTATTCATAATAAATAAATACCACCATATTAATTTACCACTATAACCTTTATAGTTTCGAGATAAACTTTCCTTATTTGGTTATCAACTATAACCACATTTTAATCCGAATAGATGTTCTTATGTGTGTGACCCGATAGGCTTCCGAATATGTTGGCCGTAGACACAAAGTGCAAATTACGAAAATGCCCTTCATACCTAACGATCACGGGATAGCGTCTAGCAACACACCGTGACCCCCAATCATCGGAAGAGTCAAATGCAATGACTACTACATTTCATGTGTGAAAGCGATTACCGTGTAACTTACAATCCTATCATCGTAATAATATCCATACGGTCGTTAGTCGAGTGTCAAAACATCAACGACCGTATCTTATAATCTGGATATCAAGCTCTCTCGAAGTAACTCATTTACTCCCACTTTGCAAAGATTCACGAGAGTAAGACATTCCTTATAAGAAGGCCATTTCGGATATTCGATCCCAATCATAGGATACGCGATTCCCGGACGACCAATCATGTATACTCCGCGTGCTTGAAGATCATACCCAATCACTACCGCATGATCGCCCGTGGCTGGGAAACCTCAATAGTGTCAAAGCATGACAATCCACACCGTGATGCCATGAAGACTCGGTCCAAAGGATAATTACACAACCGCCACATAGTGTGACACTTATACGTGTAAGTGGGTCGATCTAACGCACGCATTCTCTAATACACGCCCACGCGGTCCAAGTGTCTCTACACTTCGATAGAGCGAGATCTATCCCGCCCTTAAAGGCAGAAGATATCTAATACGTGCTAATCTGTTTATACTATCAATGCCCTGTTTAATAGTACATCGACCTAGAGACATTTAAGTATCAAAATTATTAAAGTGATTAGAGATCTCATCAACCATAATCGCCTATCATGGTTTCTCTGTCACGATTTAATACTAAGGGCGTTATCATATAACAATTCATAATTGGTTCTTTAAAAGAACATATATATGACAACATAAAAGCCATTTAATATATGTATAAACATAAAGAAATAGTATAAATGATCCGACTCGGTCGGATCCGGTCCATCCCGATTGGGTTTAGGACACTATTCCAACAATCTCCCACTTGGCCTAAAACCAATCACTCGCACACACAAGACCAAGTTGAAACACAAGAATCTCATGCAATACTCGCAACTAGCTCTAGCCATAAACGGATCGCTATCCGTGGGGACTCAGACTATCTTCATATCACGTTCCAAATGACCAAGTCAAAGGAACCGCCTCAACACACACACGAATCTCTGACGAGACCCTGGTCCTTGCTTTAAGCAATGAATCCACTTACTATATCAGCTATATAGAAATGGTGGAAGAACCACACAAGGTTCAGGAATGAACCTTCTAGATCCATGTACTTCTCCCGATGCGCCTCTAAGGCACTACTGTGTTTTGGCCTACTTATAGAATTTACAGTGACCCATATGCTAAGAAACATTTCCAGCTCACTGTATCACTTAATCAAAGTGATTGCAAACCCAGACTGTAGCTCCCACTCGCCTTCATAAGAGTTAGGATATATGTCTGTATACCTATATTTATCTGATTCCAAGTTTCGATAAACTAGGAACCCATCCTTAACTTGTTTAAGGACATTCTCGACATTCACCAGATTTACTTTCATACTTGCTCATGACTCTTCATGAAGTATGAACATCTGACATAACTCTTATGATGGTTCCTATTGCAGTAGCAAAGGAAACCTTCCATAATCATCATCTTTCACCTCATCTTTAGGACTAATGTCCTAACATAGATAGATCTTGAGAACACCGGCTAGCAGTATCTCTTATCGCGATCTATGCTAAACTCTTTAGCATCACATCTATATAGGTAAACTATAATCTAACAGCAGTTGGATCTATCACTATAGATTCTTACTTCTAAAATAAGAACTGCTAATCCAAGTGCTTTCGTAAAGACCTTGAACTACCAAACATTAATTGACTGTGATATGGGGTGACAATTGTCGAGAGAGATATCCAATACCTTACTCAAAAATCATAACACTCCCACTATCCATCTTGCACATTGGGCATATCCTTCTTTTGACTAAATCAAACTCCTTTGATTATCAAACAAAGAAATCGTCTAGAGAAACTTGTTTGAGTCCATAAATGGATCTCGTGGGCTTACATATCATGTTAACGTCTATGAACATCGAGCTATATGCCCAACGTCTTCAACACTATCATATAGCCATGATATCAAGTTATAACAAGCATCATCTGAATAGAATCGGGCTCGGGCAAAGATAAAGGTAATTACAACCCTTAGGTAAGGCAGGACTAGGTTCACAACCTGTTTGTCACTAATGGAATCTAATTTGATTTTATGGCTCTGGCCATATCTCTCAAACTCGCCTTTCAAACATTCTTTCATGAGTCGTGAGATATTCATTCTTCAAGATGAACGCATACTGCAGCCCTTTCAGGCTTGAGGTTATCTGAGACTTCTGAGAACTTTGTGTGCAGCGGCGGTGACTCACACCTCATCGCTATGTGGCGTGCCCGCTCACGTTCCATTGGTTGAATATATCTTTGTGGTTCTCAAACTCTTTTGAGATCTTATTCACTCCCAATTGTTTCTTTTGGAAGAAACACTTCCTCTAGAAGACGACATGTTTGGAGACAAACATTTTGCTCCACGGACAAGTAAATAATATCTAGCATGCTAGCTAAGATATTCCACAAAGTTGCATATGTCGTACTAGGTTCCAAGCCTTTTCGACTCGCCTATGACAACTTCAAATCATCGGTTAAGATAGATTCGACATTATCATCTTCCATATCTAATATGGAATTTATTCAACCTTTATTTTGGAACTAGGTTAAGTATAAAGGCACTATCCCGAAGCAGTAAGGGATACTTTGCATGGCTTGCGTCACACCTCTATCATATAAAGTGTAGTTTCCATTTTGGGAACACAATCTAATTGCATATCCCAAAGATGGTATCCTTCAAGGAGAATCTTATTCCTTTCGCACGACTTCGAAACACCCTTCAGTATTAATTACTTCAATCCAATTGAAGATTAATTCCTAAGTAGCTCATCAATCTCACATTAAATGATCGCTCGAACTTTTCGGGTTTTCCGAATTATGCACTTCATCGAGTACACTTGACTATTTCTAAAATTAGTCGTAGAGATTAATAAACAATTATTTGTGGTATTAATTGTCACAAGCCAACAAACATCGGTATGTTTAGGCTTTAGACAATTTTCTAGATTTTTATAACCTTTTTCATAAAAGGGTATTTTAGTCATCTTTAGATAAGATACGCATAACCCACATGATTCATAATCATATGGTTTAACATCATCGAATGACGTTTAATTACACGCTTCTCTTCCGGAGAATCGACATCTAGAACAACTACAAATATCAAGGATAATGACCATACAAATATTTAGTTGAGATCTCATCACATATATCAACTATATAGTGACATCAATATAGTATGTTAGATTCGGTGACCTTTCAACTTTATCGAATAACATTTATTCTTTACAATTGAATATGTCTACTAAATCCTAACAATAAGCGAAAGTATGTTCTTCATAAGAGCCGAACATAATAACATTTATTTAGTTCCCTTATCAGTTTATTAGATCCGAATATGGTAAGTGTTACAACGTTTGCTTCACCTTCCATATCTGTATTTAATCTTTCTAATTTAATCACACTACGCAAGATATCATATATCTAATAGTTGACTTTCACTTAGATAGATTTATCTCAACTCACTTGCCTAGAATAGAAACTTCAATAAGTTCTCTATTTAAGCACATGCCCTAACTTTCCTTTTTAATCCTTTAAGCACTTGAAAAATGTTTCTTATTGTAGTCTTCATAAGACTTAAGAAAGATCACAAGAGCCATGTTTTTAATTTCCTTTCATAAAGAAAATCTAAAGTTTGTTAAATAGTTTCTTTAACCTTTTGAATCGTATTCAAAACATTGACTATTTAATTAACCTTTAAGCAATGATAGAATTAAGTCGATACTTAAATCTTACAATTTTGAAAACAACCTTTCCAAAATTAGACGTGGTCATTCTTATCCAACGTTTGAATTAATTGTCATCGTATGACTGAATGATCATCTTGGATCGTATCCAATATATGACTAATTCGTTGAAACTTATTTCAAATGATTTAATCATATCACGAGCTTCCGCTTTCATTAATAATTAAAGTCTTGGAGCACTGCATCAATTATGTAATCTCCTTGTCTCTAACTACTATAACGGGATGGCTCATGTCATTGCTTATTTTAAAAGGATTAAAATTACTTAACCATATTTGAGAACGTTTCTCAAAATCAACAGTCATAATTTGGTTTTACTAATCAAGAATAAAACATAAATATAAAGTTTGCTAAAACTACAACATATAAATAAAGATAAAAGAGTGTTGTTGTTTATACACGCAAAATCAAAAATGGTCTTTTGATTTATGATTTTGCTCCCACTAGTCAACTACTCCCAATTGACTTTCAAGAATCTTTCAAAATTCTTTAGTGGCCAAGATCCCATCCAGTTACCCCGATTCCAGCGAGGGCGATCAACCGGAATAATTCGAAAGGTATGTAACACTTACCAATCACATCTCTATGTGACTCTTGGTGGTTGACTAGTCAACTCTTTGACAATTCACATCTTTATGTGGTAGTCAACCCCTTGCCTCTAGAATAAGACGGTCCTGACGAGGGCCAATCACCGCAATACTCTAGTCAAGTCATAACCCAATATTCGCGAGATCTCATACGATCATATCTCAATAACGACGATATACCCGTGGTAGGTCAACTCCCGACGAGGGCCGATCAGTTGGATCCGAACAAAGGCTCTTCACCGTCGCTATAATATTGGGAGACAATATTTCGACTTGATTTTTGTGTGTGGAAGTATTTACGTAAATTAATTCACTTAATTAATTTTAATTACGGTCTCATCAAATATATCTATCTCTATAGACATACATCCTACACATTTATCTAGATCGTGCCTAGTCATGCATCTATCGTATCACATAAAATAAATACAAGCACAAAATAAATAAATGCGTAAAGTAACCGGTATGATCATGGACTTTTCCTAAAGTGCGGTTTCGAATACAAACCGACGAAACCATGCGGGTCACAATCTAAGGTAGCTGCAACCGTCAATAGGATCTTTAATGCGCCATTCTCAAATGGGATCTTTATTCTTCTTTCTTTGGTCTCCATCTTCTGCTCCATTCTTGTTACATTTAATTCTATCTAATAAAATAAATACACCCATCGCACACGGGGAGCTAACGGGAATGAGATAAATGAAGAAAATAAACTAGGTCACGTTCTTCATAACGGCATAGGACAATTTTTAAACCAACAAAAAATAAAATCATTCACATCTATCCTATTGGTCGAGTCCATGATCAATCGGGATCCATATAATCATATTATATCTACTATATCAAATCCATACAATAACATCTTATGAAAAAGATAAAATTAAAATTTAACTACTTGCGTCTTAATTAATCAATTAACATTTAATCTATTAAATAATTTTATCCAATCAATTAACTAATTAACATTTAATTAATTAATGATTTTAAGCGAAATAAAATTAACGATTAATTTTAAACCGATTTTAATTTTAATTTTAATTAATTAGAACTATTCCAAAATAAATCAAAATTAAAATTATTTCTCTTTCGTTTCTTTCCTTTTGATTCGTAATCAAAGGGATGCATTTGGTTTCTAAACCAAATTTGGCTTAGCCTCGCCACTTTTCAAAATCAAAATTTTGAAGTGGCGCAAGCCTAGACCTTTACAAATCAAATATTTGAAAAGAGCCTAGGCCTATTCCAAATCAAATATTTGGAAAGGCCAAATAATTTTGGTTTAGGTTCGCCACTTTCCAAAATCAAAATTTTGGAAGTGGCTGAAGCTAGACATTTTCCCAAATCAAATATTTGGAAAGGGCCTAGGCCTATTCCAAATCAAATATTTGGAAATGCCATTATTATTTTAATGCCATATGGCATCCCAATGGCCCAAACTATTTGAACCATTGGTTAGCCACATGACACAACTAAACAAAGGAGGATTTACCAATCACAACTATGAACCATATAGAAACACAAAATACACAAAACAAAAATTTGGAGATCCACAACTTTGACCAGTCAAAAACATCGCGGCAAAGTTGCCTGCCCGCGCCGCCGACCACCGCCCGGTGGTGGTGGTGCCGCCGCCAGTCGGCCGAGCACAATCAGATCTCCCTTTTTTTTTCTTCTTTTCGTGTATCGTTTTGCAAATCTAAAATCTTTCATCTTTTAATTACGTGATTTAAACGATAAAATTAACTACGCAATTTAACATGCTTATTGCTTAAGCTCAAGCTCTCTCGATACCACCGTCAGAAATCTACGGGAACGCGGCGAATTCAAAATTTGATTTCCTTTTACCCAAGATCGACTTCGTTTAAGCAATAAACAAATAAGCTAAAGACGGTGGTTACCTTGGTTGATCTAAAAGATCGACGCTTTGACCGTCTAAGGAGAGTAGTTCTGCATAGAGCCGCCCAAGTGTTCGGCCTCTACCGCTAGTCCACACGAACAGCCCGCCGGAATCCCATCATGGATTGCTATTGGAAAACTCCGGTTGCTAGACCGGTCTTTTTCCCTCCTCTCAACTCTTCTATAGGATGCTCTCTATTTTACATAAGAACTATTAGTTCTTGGAATTGTGTTGTACAAAAGAGCTTGACACCCACCTTCTATTTATAATGAAAGTGGCACCCCATATAGTGTGGAGGAGAAGAAAACCTTTTCCCAATAAAATAAGGAAAATATAATTGATTGATTTATCTCATTTATTATAATATCTCATATCAAATAAATCTAGGATATTGTCAATATCTTATATTGAATGTTTCCAAGATATTGTCAATATCTAATATTGACTATATTTATTTTATTACCATAAATCAATTTACACATGTGTATATATCACATATATATTACACAAATAAATCTATATATATAAATATAACCAATGAAATTGTGCACATGTACATCCAATGTACAGCACACGCATGTTGGCTATATATATTAATATATTAATATCTTATATTAATATATGCTAATACCATTAATTAAATTGCACAATCCAAGTGTATCCTATACACTTCAATGTTACGCCACCTTTAGCCAATATTTTGGCATCCGGAATATTCTTTAATTAATGTAATATTATTAATATCTTGTATTTAATTTATTCATAATAAATAAATACCACCATATTAATTTACCACTATAACCTTTATAGTTTTGAGATAAACTTTCCTTATTTGGTTATCAACTATAACCACATTTTAATCCGACTAGATGTTCTTATGTGTGTGACCCGATAGGCTTCCGAATATGTTGGCCGAGACACAAAGTGCAAATTACTTAAAATGCCCTTCATACCTAACGCGATCACGGGATAGCGTCAGCAACACACCGTGACCCCCAATCATCGGAAGAGTCAAATGCAATGACTACTACATTTCATGTGAAACAGATTACCGTGTAACTTACAATCCTATCATTTGTAATAATATCCATACGGTCGTTAGTCGAGTGTCAAAACATCAACGACCGTATCTTATAATCCGGATATCAAGCTCTCTCAAGTAACTCATTTACTCCCACTTTGCAAAGATTCACGAGAGTAAGACATTCCTTATAAGAAGGCCATTTCGGATATTCGATCCCAATCATAGGATACGCGATTCCCGGACGACCAATC
This sequence comes from Gentiana macrophylla, assembly GCA_026214975.1. Taxonomy (NCBI): domain Eukaryota; kingdom Viridiplantae; phylum Streptophyta; class Magnoliopsida; order Gentianales; family Gentianaceae; genus Gentiana; species Gentiana macrophylla. The sequence goes on along the minus strand of CM047812.1, from coordinate 14,486,785 downwards.
ATGTATACTCCGCGATGCTTCAAAGATCATACCCAATCACTACCGCATGATCGCCCGTGGCTGGGAAACCTCAATAGTGTCAAAGCATGACAATCCACACCGTGATGCCATGAAGACTCCGGTCCAAAGGATAATTACACAACCGCCACATAGTGTGACACTTATCTCGTGTAAGTGGGTCGATCCTAACGACGCATTCTCTAATACACGCCCACGCATACCCAAGTGTCTCTACACTTCGATAGACGAGATCTATCCTCGCCCTTAAAGCAGAAGATATCTAATACGTGCTAGTCATTTATACTATCAATGCCCTGCTTAATAGTACATCGCCTAGAGACATTTAAGTATCAAAATTATTAAAGTGATTAGAGATCTCATCAACCATAATCGCCTATCATGGTTTCTCCGTCGCGATTTAATACTAAGGGCGTTATCATATAACAATTCATAATTGGTTCTTTAAAAGAACATATATATGACAACATAAAAGCCATTTAATATATGTATAAACATAAAGAAATAGTATAAATGATCCGACTCGGTCGGATCCGGTCCATCCCGATTGGGTTTAGGACACTATTCCAACAATCTCCCACTTGGCCTAAAACCAATCACTCGCACACACAAGACCAAGTTGAAACACAAGAATCTCATGCAATACTCGCAACTAGCTCTAGCCATAAACGGATCGCTATCCGTGGGGACTCAGACTATCTTCATATCACGTTCCAAATGACCAAGTCAAAGGAACCGCCTCAACACACACACGAATCTCTGACGAGACCCTGGTCCTTGCTTTAAGCAATGAATCCACTTACTATATCAGCTATATAGAAATGGTGGAAGAACCACACAAGGTTCAGGAATGAACCTTCTAGATCCATGTACTTCTCCCGCTGCGCCTCTAAGGCACTACTGTGTTTTGGCCTACTTATAGAATTTACAGTGACCCATATGCTAAGAAACATTTCCAGCTCACTGTATCACTTAATCAAAGTGATTGCAAACCCAGACTGTAGCTCCCACTCGCCTTCATAAGAGTTAGGATATATGTCTGTATACCTATATTTATCTGATTCCAAGTTTCGATAAACTAGAACCCATCCTTAACTTGTTTAAGGACATTCTCGACATTCACTGATTTACTTTCATACTTGCTCATGACTCTTCATGAAGTATGAACATCTCGACATAACTCTTATGATGGTTCCTATTGCAAAGAGCAAAGGAAACCTTCCATAATCATCATCTTTCACCTCATCTTTAGGACTAATGTCCTAACATAGATAGATCTTGAGAACACCGGCTAGCAAGATCTCTTATCGCGATCTATGCTAAACTCTTTAGCATCACATCTATATAGGTAAACTATAATCTCAATGCCAGCTTGGATCTATCACTATAGATTCTTACTTAAAATAAGAACCGCTAATCCAAGTGCTTTCAGAAAGACCTTGAACTACCAAACATTAATTGACTGTGATATGGGGTGACAATTGTCGAGAGAGATATCCAATACCTTACTCAAAAATCATAACACTCCCACTATCCATCTTGCACATTGGGCATATCCTTCTTTTGACTAAATCAAACTCCTTTGATTATCAAACAAAGAAATCGTCTAGAGAAACTTGTTTGAGTCCATAAATGGATCTCGTGGGCTTACATATCATGTTAACGTCTATGAACATCGAGCTATATGCCCAACGTCTTCAACACTATCATATAGCCATGATATCAAGTTATAACAAGCATCATCTGAATAGAACTGGGCTCAGCTGGCAGCATAAAGGTAATTACAACCCTTAGGTAAGACAGACTAGGTTCACAACCTGGCTGTCACTAATGGAATCTAATTCAGATTTTATGGCTCCTGGCCATATCTCTCAAACCTGCCTTTCAAACATTCTTTCATGAGTCGTGAGATATTCATTCTTCAAGATGAACGCACTCGCAGCCACTTTCGTGCTTGAGGTTATCTACTGACTTACTGTAACTTTTTGTGTGCACCGAGCAAAGTGACCTACACCTCATCGCTATGTGGCGTGCGCCGCGCCACGCTCCATTGGTTGAATATATCTTTGTGGTTCTCAAACTCTTTTGAGATCTTATTCACTCCCACTGTTTCTTTTGGAAGAAACACTTCCTCTAGAAGACAAAGATGTTTGGAGACAAACATTTTGCTCCACGGACAAGTAAATAATATCTAGCATGCTAGCTAAGATATTCCACAAAGTTGCATATGTCGTACTAGGTTCCAAGCCTTTCTGACTCTGCCTATGACAACTTCAAATCATCGGTTAAGATAGATTCGACATTATCATCTTCCATATCTAATATGGAATTTATTCAACCTTTATTTTGGAACTAGGTTAAGTATAATGGCACTATCCCTAAAGCAGGTAAGGATACTTTGCATGGCTTGCGTCACACCTCTATCATATAAAGTGTAGTTTCCATTTTGGGAACACAATCTAATTGCATATCCCAAAGATGGTATCCTTCAAGGAGAATCTTATTCCTTTCGCACGACTTCAAACACCCTTCAGTATTAATTACTTCAATCCAATTGAAGATTAATTCCTAAGTAGCTCATCAATCTCACATTGCATCGCTCGAACTTTTCGGGTTTTCCAATTATGCACTTCATCGAGTACACTTGACTATTTCTAAAATTAGTCGTAGAGATTAATAAACAATTATTTGTGGTATTAATTGTCACAAGCCAACAAACATCGGTATGTTTAGGCTTTAGACAATTTTCTAGATTTTTATAACCTTTTTCATAAAAAAGGGTATTTTAGTCATCTTTAGATAAGATACGCATAACCCACATGATTCATAATCATATGGTTTAACATCATCGAATGACGTTTAATTACACGCTTCTCTTCCGGAGAATCGACATCTAGAACAACTACAAATATCAAGGATAACAAACCATACAAATATTTAGTTGAGATCTCATCACATATATCAACTATATAGTGACATCAATATAGTATGTTAGATTCGGTGACCTTTCAACTTTATCGAATAACATTTATTCTTTACAATTGAATATGTCTACTAAATCCTAACAATAATCGAAAGTATGTTCTTCATAAGAGCCGAACATAATAACATTTATTTAGTTCCTTATCAGGTTTATTAGATCCGCAATATGGTAAGTGTTACAACGCTTGCTTCACCTTCCATATCTCAGTATTTAATCTTTCTAATTTAATCACACTCGCAAGATATCATATATCTAATAGTTGACTTTCACTTAGATAGATTTATCTCAACTCACTTGCCTAGAATAGAAACTTCAATAAGTTCTCTATTTAAGCACATGCCCTAACTTTCCTTTTTAATCCTTTAAGCACTTGAAAAATGTTTCTTATTGTAGTCTTCATAAGACTTAAGAAAGATCACAAGAGCCATGTTTTTAATTTCCTTTCATAAAGAAAATCTAAAGTTTGTTAAATAGTTTCTTTAACCTTTTGAATCGTATTCAAAACATTGACTATTTAATTAACCTTTAAGCAATGATAGAATTAAGTCGATACTTAAATCTTACAATTTTGAAAACAACCTTTCCAAAATTAGACGTGGTCATTCTTATCCAACGTTTGAATTAATTGTCATCGTAATGATGAATGATCATCTTGGATCGTATCCAATATATGACTAATTCGTTGAAACTTATTTCAAATGATTTAATCATATCACGAGCTTCCGCTTTCATTAATAATTAAAGTCTTGGAGCCTTCGCATCAATTATGTAATCTCCTTGTCTCTAACTACTATAACGGGATGGCTCATGTCATTGCTTATTTTAAAAGGATTAAAATTACTTAACCATATTTGAGAACGTTTCTCAAAATCAACAGTCATAATTTGGTTTTACTAATCAAGAATAAAACATAAATATAAAGTTTGCTAAAACTACAACATATAAATAAAGATAAAAGAGTGTTGTTGTTTATACACGCAAAATCAAAAATGGTCTTTTGATTTATGATTTTGCTCCCACTAGTCAACTACTCCCAATTGACTTTCAAGAATCTTTCAAAATTCTTTAGTGGCCAAGATCCCATCTGGTTACCCCGATTCCCGACGAGGGCCGATCAACCGGAATAATTCGAAAGGTATGTAACACTTACCAATCACATCTCTATGTGACTCTTGGTGGTTGACTAGTCAACTCTTTGACAATTCACATCTTTATGTGGTAGTCAACCCCTTGCCTCTAGAATAAGACGGTCCTGACGAGGGCCAATCACCGCAATACTCTAGTCAAGTCATAACCCAATATTCGCGAGATCTCATACGATCATATCTCAATAACGATGATATACCCGTGGTAGGTCAACTCCCGACGAGGGCCGATCAGTTGGATCCGAACAAAGGCTCTTCACCGTCGCTATAATATTGGGAGACAATATTTCGACTTGATTTTTTGTGTGTGGAAGTATTTACGTAAATTAATTCACTTAATTAATTTTAATTACGGTCTCATCAAATATATCTATCTCCATAGACATACATCCTACACATTTATCTAGATCGTGCCTAGTCATGCATCTATCGTATCACATAAAATAAATACAAGCACAAAATAAATAAATGCGTAAAGTAACCGGTATGATCATGGACTTTTCCTAGGTGCGGTTTCGAATACAAACTGACGAAACCGCGGGTCACAATCTAAGGTAGCTGCAACCGTCAATAGGATCTTTAATGCGCCATTCTCAAATGGGATCTTTATTCTTCTTTCTTTGGTCTCCATCTTCTGCTCCATTCTTGTTACATTTAATTCTATCTAATAAAATAAATACACCCGCCGCACACGGGGGGGAGCTAACGGGAATGGGATAAATGCAGAAAATAAACTAGGTCACGTTCTTCATAACGGCCTAGGACAATTTTTAAACCAACAGAAAAATTAAATCATTCACATCTATCCTATCGGTCGAGTCCATGATCAATCGGGGTCCAAATAATCATATTATATCTACTATATCTAATCCATACAATAACATCTTATGAAAAAGATAAAATTAAAATTTAACTACTTGCGTCTTAATTAATCAATTAACATTTAATCTATTAAATAATTTTATCCAATCAATTAACTAATTAACATTTAATTAATTAAATGATTTTAATCGAAATAAAATTAACGATTAATTTTAAACCGATTTTAATTTTAATTTTAATTAATTAGAACTATTCCAAAATAAATCAAAATTAAAATTATTTCTCTTTCGTTTCTTTCCTTTTGATTCGTAATCAAAAGGGATGCATTTGGTTTCCTAAACCAAATTTGGCTTAGGCCTGGCCACTTTTCAAAATCAAAATTTTGAAAGTGGCCTAGGCCTAGACCTTTTACAAATCAAATATTTGAAAAGAGCCTAGGCCTATTCCAAATCAAATATTTGGAAAGGCCAAATAATTTTGGTTTAGGCCTGGCCACTTTCCAAAATCAAAATTTTGGAAGTGGCCTAGGCCTACACATTTTCCCAAATCAAATATTTGGAGAAGGGGCTCAGCCTATTCCAAATCAAATATTTGGAAATGCCATTATTATTTTAATGCCATATGGCATCCCAATGGCCCAAACTATTTGAACCATTGGTTAGCCACATGACACAACTAAACAAAGGAGGATTTACCAATCACAACTATGAACCATATAGAAACACAAAATACACAAAACAAAAATTTGGAGATCCACAACCCTTTGACCAGTCAAACATCGCCGGCAGCAGGTTGCCCTGCCGCCGCCGCCGCCGACCAGCCGCCGGTGGTGGTGCCGCCGCCAGTCGGCCGAGCACCATCAGATCTCCCTTTTTTTTTCTTCTTTTCGTGTATCGTTTTGCAAATCTAAAATCTTTCATCTTTTAATTACGTGATTTAAACGATAAAATTAACTACGCAATTTAACATGCTTATTGCTTAAGCTCAAGCTCTCTCTCGATACCACCGCGGAAATCTACGCGGGAACGCAATGAATTCAAAATTTGATTTCCTTTTACCCAAGATCGACTTCGTTTAAGCAATAAACAAATAAGCTAAAGACGGTGGTTACCTTGGTTGATCTAAAAGATCGACGCTTTGACCGTCTAAGAGAGTAGTTCGCATAGAGCCGCCCAAGTGTTCGGCCTCTACCGCTAGTCCACACTAATGACCCACGGAATCCCATCATGGATTGCTATTGGAAAACTCCGGTTGCTAGACCGGTCTTTTTCCCCTCTCTCCAACTCTCTATAGGATGCTCTCTATTTTACATAAGAACTATTAGTTCTTGGAATTGTGTTGTACAAAAGAGCTTGACACCCACCTTCTATTTATAATGAAAGTGGCACCCCATATAGTGTGGAGGAGAAGAAAACCTTTTCCCAATAAAATAAGGAAAATATAATTGATTGATTTATCTCATTTATTATAATATCTCATATCAAATAAATCTAGGATATTGTCAATATCTTATATTGAATGTTTCCAAGATATTGTCAATATCTAATATTGACTATATTTATTTTATTACCATAAATCAATTTACACATGTGTATATATCACATATATATTACACAAATAAATCTATATATATAAATATAACCAATGAAATTGTGCACATGTACATCCAATGTACAGCACACGCATGTTGGCTATATATATTAATATATTAATATCTTATATTAATATATGCTAATACCATTAATTAAATTGCACAATCCAAGTGTATCCTATACACTTCAATGTTACGCCACCTTTAGCCAATATTTTGGCATCCGGAATATTCTTTAATTAATGTAATATTATTAATATCTTGTATTTAATTTATTCATAATAAATAAATACCACCATATTAATTTACCACTATAACCTTTATAGTTTCGAGATAAACTTTCCTTATTTGGTTATCAACTATAACCACATTTTAATCCGACTAGATGTTCTTATGTGTGTGACCCGATAGGCTTCCGAATATGTTGGCCGTAGACACAAAGTGCAAATTACGAAAATGCCCTTCATACCTAACGATCACGGGATAGCGTCTCAGCAACACACCGTGACCCCAATCATCGGAAGAGTCAAATGCAATGACTACTACATTTCATGTGAAACAGATTATCGTGTAACTTACAATCCTATCATCGTAATAATATCCATACGGTCGTTAGTCGAGTGTCAAAACATCAACGACCGTATCTTATAATCTGCGGATATCAAGCTCTCTCAAGTAACTCATTTACTCCCACTTTGCAAAGATTCACGAGAGTAAGACATTCCTTATAAGAAGGCCATTTCGGATATTCGATCCCAATCATAGGATACGCGATTCCCGGACGACCAATCATGTATACTCCGTGATGCTTCAAAGATCATACCCAATCACTACCGCATGATCGCCCGTGGCTAGGGGAAACCTCAATAGTGTCAAAGCATGACAATCCACACCGTGATGCCATGAAGACTCCGGTCCAAAGGATAATTACACAACCGCCACATAGTGTGACACTTATCTCGTGTAAGTGGGTCGGGCCTAACGACGCATTCTCTAATACACGCCCACGCATACCCAAGTGTCTCTACACTTCGATAGACGAGATCTATCCTCGCCTTAAAGACAGAAGATATCTAATACGTGCTAGTCTGCTTATACTATCAATGCCTGTTTAATAGTACATCACCTGAGACATTTAAGTATCAAAATTATTAAAGTGATTAGAGATCTCATCAACCATAATCGCCTATCATGGTTTCTCTCGTCACTGATTTAATACTAAGGACGTTATCATATAACAATTCATAATTGGTTCTTTAAAAGAACATATATATGACAACATAAAAGCCATTTAATATATGTATAAACATAAAGAAATAGTATAAATGATCCGACTCGGTCGGATCCGGTCCATCCCGATTGGGTTTAGGACACTATTCCAACAATCTCCCACTTGGCCTAAAACCAATCACTCGCACACACAAGACCAAGTTGAAACACAAGAATCTCATGCAATACTCGCAACTAGCTCTAGCCATAAACGGATCTCTATCCGTGGGGACTCAGACTATCTTCATATCACGTTCCAAATGACCAAGTCAAAGGAACCGCCTCAACACACACACGAATCTCTGACGAGACCCTGGTCCTTGCTTTAAGCAATGAATCCACTTACTATATCAGCTATATAGAAATGGTGGAAGAACCACACAAGGTTCAGGAATGAACCTTCTAGATCCATGTACTTCTCCCGCTGCGCCTCTAAGGCACTACTGTGTTTTGGCCTACTTATAGAATTTACAGTGACCCATATGCTAAGAAACATTTCCAGCTCACTGTATCACTTAATCAAAGTGATTGCAAACCCAGACTGTAGCTCCCACTCGCCTTCATAAGAGTTAGGATATATGTCTGTATACCTATATTTATCTGATTCCAAGTTTCGATAAACTAGGAACCCATCCTTAACTTGTTTAAGGACATTCTCGACATTCACCAGATTTACTTTCATACTTGCTCATGACTCTTCATGAAGTATGAACATCTGACATAACTCTTATGATGGTTCCTATTGCAGTAGCAAAGGAAACCTTCCATAATCATCATCTTTCACCTCATCTTTAGGACTAATGTCCTAACATAGATAGATCTTGAGAACACCGGCTAGCAGTATCTCTTATCGCGATCTATGCTAAACTCTTTAGCATCACATCTATATAGGTAAACTATAATCTAACTGCAGTTGGATCTATCACTATAGATTCTTACTTAAAATAAGAACTCGCTAATCCAAGTGCTTTCGTAAAGACCTTGAACTACCAAACATTAATTGACTGTGATATGGGGTGACAATTGTCGAGAGAGATATCCAATACCTTACTCAAAAATCATAACACTCCCACTATCCATCTTGCACATTGGGCATATCCTTCTTTGACTAAATCAAACTCCTTTGATTATCAAACAAAGAAATCGCTCTAGAGAAACTTGTTTGAGTCCATAAATGGATCTCGTGGGCTTACATATCATGTTAACGTCTATGAACATCGAGCTATATGCCCAACGCCTTCAACACTATCATATAGCCATGATATCAAGTTATAACAAGCATCATCTGAATAGAACTGGGCTCAGCTGGCAGCATAAAGGTAATTACAACCCTTAGGTAAGACAGACTAGGTTCACAACCTGGCTGTCACTAATGGAATCTAATTCAGATTTTATGGCTCCTGGCCATATCTCTCAAACCTGCCTTTCAAACATTCTTTCATGAGTCGTGAGATATTCATTCTTCAAGATGAACGCATTCTGCAAATTCCTTCGTGCTTGAGGTTATCTACAGACTTACGTAACTTTTTGTGTGCACTGAGCAAAGTTGACTCACACACCTCATCGCTATGTGGCGTCTGCTCACGTTCCATTGGTTGAATATATCTTTGTGGTTCTCAAACTCTTTTGAGATCTTATTCACTCCCACTGTTTCTTTTGGAAGAAACACTTCCTCTAGAAGACAGCATGTTTGGAGACAAACATTTTGCTCCACGGACAAGTAAATAATATCTAGCATGCTAGCTAAGATATTCCACAAAGTTGCATATGTCGTACTAGGTTCCAAGCCTTTCTGACTCTGCCTATGACAACTTCAAATCATCGGTTAAGATAGATTCGACATTATCATCTTCCATATCTAATATGGAATTTATTCAACCTTTATTTTGGAACTAGGTTAAGTATAAGGGCACTATCCCGAAATGTAAGTGGATACTTTGCATGGCTTGCGTCACACCTCTATCATATAAAGTGTAGTTTCCATTTTGGGAACACAATCTAATTGCATATCCCAAAGATGGTATCCTTCAAGGAGAATCTTATTCCTTTCGCAGACGACTTCAAACACCCTTCAGTATTAATTACTTCAATCCAATTGAAGATTAATTCCTAAGTAGCTCATCAATCTCACATTCGTACTGGCTCGAACTTTTCGGGTTTTCCGAATTATGCACTTCACTGAGTACACTTGACTATTTCTAAAATTAGTCGTAGAGATTAATAAACAATTATTTGTGGTATTAATTGTCACAAGCCAACAAACATCGGTATGTTTAGGCTTTAGACAATTTTCTAGATTTTTATAACCTTTTTCATAAAAGGGTATTTTAGTCATCTTTAGATAAGATACGCATAACCCACATGATTCATAATCATATGGTTTAACATCATCGTAATGACGTTTAATTACACGCTTCTCTTCCAGAGAATCGACATCTGTAACAACTACAAATATCAAGGATAATGACCATACAAATATTTAGTTGAGATCTCATCACATATATCAACTATATAGTGACATCAATATAGTATGTTAGATTCAGGTGACCTTTCAACTTTATCGGAATAACATTTATTCTTTACAATTGAATATGTCTACTAAATCCTAACAATATCGAAAGTATGTTCTTCATAAGAGCCGAACATAATAACATTTATTTAGTTCCCTTATCAGCTTATTTAGATCCGAATATGGTAAGTGTTACAACGCTTGCTTCACCTTCCATATCTCAGTATTTAATCTTTCTAATTTAATCACACTCGCAAGATATCATATATCTAATAGTTGACTTTCACTTAGATAGATTTATCTCAACTCACTTGCCTAGAATAGAAACTTCAATAAGTTCTCTATTTAAGCACATGCCCTAACTTTCCTTTTTAATCCTTTAAGCACTTGAAAAATGTTTCTTATTGTAGTCTTCATAAGACTTAAGAAAGATCACAAGAGCCATGTTTTTAATTTCCTTTCATAAAGAAAATCTAAAGTTTGTTAAATAGTTTCTTTAACCTTTTGAATCGTATTCAAAACATTGACTATTTAATTAACCTTTAAGCAATGATAGAATTAAGTCGATACTTAAATCTTACAATTTTGAAAACAACCTTTCCAAAATTAGACGTGGTCATTCTTATCCAACGCGTTTGAATTAATTGTCATCAGATGATGAATGATCATCTTGGATCGTATCCAATATATGACTAATTCGTTGAAACTTATTTCAAATGATTTAATCATATCACGAGCTTCCGCTTTCATTAATAATTAAAGTCTTGGAGCACCTTTGCATCAATTATGTAATCTCCTTGTCTCTAACTACTATAACGGGATGGCTCATGTCATTGCTTATTTTAAAAGGATTAAAATTATTTAACCATATTTGAGAACGTTTCTCAAAATCAACAGTCATAATTTGGTTTTACTAATCAAGAATAAAACATAAATATAAAGTTTGCTAAAACTACAACATATAAATAAAGATAAAAGAGTGTTGTTGTTTATACACGCAAAATCAAAATGGTCTTTTGATTTATGATTTTGCTCCCACTAGTCAACTACTCCCAATTGACTTTCAAGAATCTTTCAAAATTCTTTAGTGGCCAAGATCCCATCAGTTACCCCGATTCCCGACGAGGGCTGATCAACCAGAATAATTCGAAAGGTATGTAACACTTACCAATCACATCTCTATGTGACTCTTGGTGGTTGACTAGTCAACTCTTTGACAATGCACATCTTTATGCGGTAGTCAACCCCTTGCCTCTAGAGTAAGACGGTCCCGACGAGGGCCAATCACCGCAATACTCTAGTCAAGTCATAACCCAATATTCGCGAGATCTCATACGATCATATCTCAATAACGACGATATACCCGTGGTAGGTCAAATCCCGACGAGGGCCGATCAGTTGGATCCGAACAAAGGCTCTTCACCGTCGCTATAATATTGGGAGACAATATTTCGACTTGATTTTTTGTGTGTGGAAGTATTTACGTAAATTAATTCACTTAATTAATTTTAATTACGGTCTCATCAAATATATCTATCTCTATAGACATACATCCTACACATTTATCTAGATCGTGCCTAGTCATGCATCTATCGTATCACATAAAATAAATACAAGCACAAAATAAATAAATGCGTAAAGTAACCGGTATGATCATGGACTTTTCCTAGGTGCGGTTTCGAATACAAACTGACGAAACCGCGGGTCACAATCTAAGGTAGCTGCAACCGTCAATAGGATCTTTAATGCGCCATTCTCAAATGGGATCTTTATTCTTCTTTCTTTGGTCTCCATCTTCTGCTCCATTCTTGTTACATTTAATTCTATCTAATAAAATAAATACACCCGCCGCACACGAGGGGAGCTAACGGGAATGGGATAAATGCAGAAAATAAACTAGGTCACGTTCTTCATAACGGCCTAGGACAATTTTTAAACCAACAGAAAAATTAAATCATTCACATCTATCCTATCGGTCGAGTCCATGATCAATCGGGGTCCAAATAATCATATTATATCTACTATATCTAATCCATACAATAACATCTTATGAAAAAGATAAAATTAAAATTTAACTACTTGCGTCTTAATTAATCAATTAACATTTAATCTATTAAATAATTTTATCCAATCAATTAACTAATTAACATTTAATTAATTAAATGATTTTAATCGAAATAAAATTAACGATTAATTTTAAACCGATTTTAATTTTAATTTTAATTAATTAGAACTATTCCAAAATAAATCAAAATTAAAATTATTTCTCTTTCGTTTCTTTCCTTTTGATTCGTAATCAAAGGGATGCATTTGGTTTCTAAACCAAATTTGGCTTGAAAACTGGCCACTTTTCAAAATCAAAATTTTGGAAGTGGCTACAGCCTAGACCTTTACAAATCAAATATTTGAAAAGAGCCTAGGCCTATTCCAAATCAAATATTTGGAAAGGCCAAATAATTTTGGTTTAGGCCTGGCCACTTTCCAAAATCAAAATTTTGGAAGTGGCCTAGGCCTAGACATTTTCCCAAATCAAATATTTGGAAAGGGCCTAGGCCTATTCCAAATCAAATATTTGGAAATGCCATTATTATTTTAATGCCATATGGCATCCCAATGACCCAAACTATTTGAACCATTGGTTAGCCACATGACACAACTAAACAAAGGAGGATTTACCAATCACAACTATGAACCATATAGAAACACAAAATACACAAAACAAAAATTTGGAGATCCACAACCCTTTGACCAGTCAAACATCGCCGGCAGCAGGTTGCCCTGCCGCCGCCGCCGCCGACCAGCCGCCGGTGGTGGTGCCGCCGCCAGTCGGCCGAGCACCATTAGATCTCCCTTTTTTTCTTCTTTTTCGTGTATCGTTTTGCAAATCTAAAATCTTTCATCTTTTAATTACGTGATTTAAACGATAAAATTAACTACGCAATTTAACATGCTTATTGCTTAAGCTCGAAGCTCTCTCTGATACCACTGTCAGGAAATCTACGCGGGAACGCAGCGGAATTCAAAAATTTGATTTCCTTTTACCCAAGATCGACTTCGTTTAAGCAATAAACAAATAAGCTAAAGACGGTGGTTACCTTGGTTGATCTAAAAGATCGACGCTTTGACCGTCTAAGGAGAGTAGTTCTCGCATAGAGCGCCCAAGTGTTCGGCCTCTACCGCTAGTCCACACGAACAGCCCGCGGAATCCCATCATGGATTGCTATTGGAAAACTCCGGTTGCTAGACCGGCCTTTTCCCCTCTCTCCAACTCTCATAGGATGCTCTATTTTACATAAGAACTATTAGTTCTTGGAATTGTGTTGTACAAAAGAGCTTGACACCCACCTTCTATTTATAATGAAAGTGGCACCCCATATAGTGTGGAGGAAAAGAAAACCTTTTCCCAATAAAATAAGGAAAATATAATTGATTGATTTATCTCATTTATTATAATATCTCATATCAAATAAATCTAGGATATTGTCAATATCTTATATTGAATGTTTCCAAGATATTGTCAATATCTAATATTGACTATATTTATTTTATTACCATAAATCAAATTTACACATGTGTATATATCACATATATATTACACAAATAAATCTATATATATAAATATAACCAATGAAATTGTGCACATGTACATCCAATGTACAGCACACGCATGTTGGCTATATATATTAATATATTAATATCTTATATTAATATATGCTAATACCATTAATTAAATTGCACAATCCAAGTGTATCCTATACACTTCAATGTTGCGCCACCTTTAGCCAATATTTTGGCATCCGGAATATTCTTTAATTAATGTAATATTATTAATATCTTGTATTTAATTTATTCATAATAAATAAATACCACCATATTAATTTACCACTATAACCTTTATAGTTTCGAGATAAACTTTCCTTATTTGGTTATCAACTATAACCACATTTTAATCCGACTAGATGTTCTTATGTGTGTGACCCGATAGGCTTCCGAATATGTTGGCCGTAGACACAAAGTGCAAATTACGAAAATGCCCTTCATACCTAACGATCACGGGATAGCGTCTAGCAACACACCGTGACCCCCAATCATCGGAAGAGTCAAATGCAATGACTACTACATTTCATGTGAAACAGTTACCGTGTAACTTACAATCCTATCGCTGTAATAATATCCATACGGTCGTTAGTCGAGTGTCAAAACATCAACGACCGTATCTTATAATCTGGATATCAAGCTCTCTCGAAGTAACTCATTTACTCCCACTTTGCAAAGATTCACGAGAGTAAGACATTCCTTATAAGAAGGCCATTTCGGATATTCGATCCCAATCATAGGATACGCGATTCCCGGACGACCAATCATGTATACTCCGCGATGCTTGAAGATCATACCCAATCACTACCGCATGATCGCCCGTGGCTGTGGGAAACCTCAATAGTGTCAAAGCATGACAATCCACACCGTGATGCCATGAAGACTCGGTCCAAAGGATAATTACACAACCGCCACATAGTGTGACACTTATCGTGTAAGTGGGTCGATCCCCTAACGTCACGCATTCTCTAATACACGTCCACGCACGGTCCAAGTGTCTCTACACTTCGATGAGCGAGATCTATCCACGCTTCTTAAAGGCAGAAGATATCTAATACGTGCTAGTCTGTTTATACTATCAATGCCCCTGTTTAATAGTACATCGACCTAGAGACATTTAAGTATCAAAATTATTAAAGTGATTAGAGATCTCATCAACCATAATCGCCTATCATGGTTTCTCTGTCACGATTTAATACTTAAGGCGTTATCATATAACAATTCATAATTGGTTCTTTAAAAGAACATATATATGACAACATAAAAGCCATTTAATATATGTATAAACATAAAGAAATAGTATAAATGATCCGACTCGGTCGGATCCGGTCCATCCCGATTGGGTTTAGGACACTATTCCAACAACAACAGCCGCCAATACTGAAAGCCAGACACACGAATCTGGTGAAGTTGCTTTGGATCCCACACAACAAGCGTTGGTGGACCAACTTGTGGATATAGATGCTGAGACTCGACAAGCTGTCCTTCAAGCAGCTGCGATAGATGATGATCAAGAGAAAGAGGCTCCAGAAAAATGCCTCCAAACCCAAAGCAGGGTAAGAAAGATGATGAGGTATCCACCTCAAATCTGGGGAAGAAACCACTAGATCCCCGAGCATTAGAAGCAGCCCTAGCAGAGCTCGATGTTATACTTGGAAGAAAAACCAGTGAGTTTGCATTCACGTCACCCTTCACGACGCAGATTGATGAGTATCCCCGACCTGTGGGGTTCAAGGTTCTAAAGACGGATCCATATGACGGATCCAAGGATCCCTCAGATCATCTCTTCCAGTACATAACAAACATGAATATGTACAACGCGCCAAACAAAATGAAGTGCAAGGTCTTCCCTGCACTACTTACGGGCAGGACCCGGTAATGGTTCTGGAAACTACCAGTAAGTTGATTTCAACTTTCTGGCACTGGGCAAGGCGTTTGCCAATGCCTTCATCACTGTTAAGCCATTCTAGAGGAATGCAACTCATCTTCTCACCCTCAATCAGAAGAGGGACGAGACCGTGCTTCAGTACCTCAAAAGTTTCAATGAGAAATCTACACAAGTCAAAGACGAGGATGAACACATCTTGATCACTTTCTTCGTAGCAGGGCTGCAAGAGGGAAGACTATATACTAAGCTGAATATCAAGCTGCCTAGATCCATGGAGGAATGCATGGAGATGACGTACAAGCATTGCCAAGGAGAAGAGGCAAACCGGTTGAAAAGAGAATCGGAAAAAGGAGAAATCAAGAAAGAAAAGTGTAAAGAGAAAATGGACAAGAAGAGGAAGCCGGTATAGGACCGGATGACTGCCCCAGTCACTGATCGGATGTGAAATAAATGAGCTTTGCAGGAGGGGGACTTCATCCCTCTGAACAAGTCGTGCGAGTAAGTTCTCACGATAATGGAAAGGAAGGGCTTGGCCCGAATTCCACCACCGATGAGAGGCCCTCCAGAGAGGAGGGATCAGAACAAGTTTTGTGCCTATCATAAAGATGTTGGGCATGACTCGGAAAACTGTAGGGAACTACAACGAGATATCGATGCATCAATTATGGGAGGGAAGTTAGACGAGGTGGTTGACCAGTCTCAGAGCTCCGAGCCACGAGGTCGCAGAGACTTTAAACGGCATACTTATAATTAAAATCGGGGTATGCAGGTTGAGCCCCAGCAAAGAAGAAACCGATCTCTGGACTGAAATCAACAGATCAACAACCACCCAATCAACACCATCAACACTATTGTGGGCGGCCCTGCAATGAACTGGAGGAATGAATGGGTAGATCGGGCGATCTAAAATTTCTTCTGCATTCAACAGGAGTCAGAGGCTAACCGGTTAAGTAATTGATGGTCCAATGGACCCACTTTCTTTGGTATAAACAATGAGGGCCTAGTCATTGAGGCCGCAGTGCACAAAAACTTGGTGAAAAGGGTCTGGATCGACACCCTAAGCACTGTCGGCATCCTCTATTACTCAGTCTTTCAATCCATGAAGTTGAAGGACACAGATCTGATACCAGTCTCTGCACCGCTATTTGGATTCACTGGACCCCCAATTCATCCTTTGGGGATGATAAGACTTGAAACAAAATTTCGCATGGAACCCAGAAGGAAGACACTCATGGTGAAATACATCGTTGTCAAAGCTCTATCGGCATACAAAATTATCATGGGAAGACCCGCATTGATTGAACTTCGAGCCATAATTTCACCGGCTCATATCAGCTAGAAATTCCTTACCATAGAAGGCTCGGTGGAGATCAAAGAAGATGTGGAAGCATCTAAGAGCTTCTATGCTGATACAATTAAAAGGAAATGTGTGGATCTTAACTGAGAAAGCCAAGCAATAAGGCAGACCTCGAATAAAGCTAAGTCATTTCATCTAGAAAAGGTTCCAGACGCTTATGATTTATTTTAACTTTTGTTCTCTTTTATTCCCTGGAATTTTGATACAATCTTTTTGCACTCAGAGAGTGTCCATTATTATTTCAATTATATGTTAATTTTCCATTTTAGGCAATGTGAATGGCTTTAATTAAGTTTGCAGGATGGACGTGTATGCATAAAAGTCTACAAAGATGATCGTTAAGTCTGCAGAACAGACAAGCTGAGCTCCACAGATCAGACTCGGTCTAAAATCATCCTCTACAGGACAAGAAAACTGAGATTCACAGGACAAACTCAGCCACACAGTTAAGCGTTGAGCTTTGCAGGTCGGACTCAACCCTGAGTTCTGCAGGTCAGACTAAGTTTGTGAATGACAAACTGCCCGTTTGTAGGATAGACTAACTAAGCTCCATAGGTCAGACTTAGTCTAAATTCATTAATTCTGCATGACAGACTAACTGAGCTCCGCATGTCGAACTCAGTCTAAAATTAATTAAGTCTGAAGCCAGACTAACTGAGCTCCGTAGGTTGGACTCAGTCTAAATTCGTTAAGTCTGCTGGACAGACTAATTGAGATCTATAGGTCAGACTCAGTCTAAATTCATTAAGTCTGCAGAACAGACTAACTGAGCTCTGCAGGTCAGACTCAGTTTAAAGTCGTTAAGTCAGCATGACAAACTAACTGAGATCCACAGGTCATACTTAGTATGAAGTCAACTCCTGAGCTATGCGGGAACTCAGCAAATTTTGCAAAAGTCAAACTTATCAACTCCGCACATGGATCCAAAATGAGCTTCGCAGGCTAAACGCAACAACAGGAAAAATAAATGACAAAAAACATATAAGCATGTCATCCAAGAACCAAAAAGTTCAAGCGTGACATACTGGGGGGGCAAGATACCCCTACAGTAGACAAAGGTAAAATACTAAAAATAGCTTAGAAAAAGTTATGTAAATAGGGCAAACCCTGAAAAGCGCATGAGCTACATTTGAGTTTTTCAAAAAACAAAAATTCAAATAGAAAAATAACAAAAAAAAGATACATAAGTTCCCAAGCTAAGCATTAGGAGCAGGGTCTATTTGTTGCTCTGAAGAAGCAGTTGAAGCAGAAAGCTTTGACCCAAAGAGGCTTCTCGAAGAGGAGCATAACTCGGCGAGCGAGGGCATTTGAACGTAATATCCACCCCCTCCTTGAACTCCTTAAGACATTGGTCGTAGACCGCACTCATTCCAGGCTTATAATAAGCCCTACTAGCCAGCCCATCTATGGAAAGACCTGGGACTGGTTCCTAGCCTCATCAACACCTAAAGTATAGCCATGATTAAGCACCGGGGTACTAAGTAGCAGCGTCAAGGCCTGAACAAACTCAGGTGAGGCCTTATACTACTGGATGGCCTTAGCAATCTGACCTGGAACAATATCCTCCAGATTGTTCTTCTCAGTGTAGAGCTTGGCTATGGCCTACTACAGCTCGGTGTTCTCTCTTGTATACATGCCTTCAGCATCTTAAGGACTGGCCGCATACTTGTCGGCCCTTGTCTTTAGCTCTGCTTCCTGGCGCTAGAGTTGCTCTTTGAGAGCTTTATTCTCCTTCTCTATGGACTCAACAGAGCCCTTGAGCCTTTCCCAATTTACATGCAGATCAGTGATATTCTTTACCATACTCAGCTGGATGACGGAAGACTTGGCTAATCTTCCAAAAGCTTCCTAGCCAATCTAGGTCCCCTACATGGCAAAGTGGCAAACATAAGAAATATTATCAAATTATATTTCAAAACTCAGAAGGAAAATATGAACTTACATATTCCATGGCTTCATAGCTAGTTGCGGCGGCCAGTCATCTCAGCAATCCTCTATTGCTCGATAGTAGCATCTTCTCTTTCATGAGACTGATCTTGAGTCTCATCAGAAAAGGTGGAAGATTTGCTTATTTGCTCATGTCTTGTCTCCTAACGGGTCACAGTGACCCAGCTGGCCCCCTTACTGAAGACGGTAGCCGTCTTCTTCTTTCCGATCAGATTCTTCCAATTCGATCGGGTCAGTTTCCCATCTCGGATCAGAAGTGGGTGGGACTACTACGTCCTCAGGGTGACCAAACAGTATCTGGATCCCAGCAGCATCTATGGTAGAGCCCGCAGATCGGGCTGGATGAGGCTCAACACTTACAGTCCTCTCCGTCTCTTAGTTTTGGTCAGGTTGAATATCCTCAACCTCATCATAACCAGCATTAACCAGCAAAGTTGCGAAATCCGCCACTGCAAAACAAAACACAAGCATGGTTAAACAAAAGCAGATATTAAGGCAAAATTAAAATATGCAAGAGAAAATAGAGAAATACTACGGATATCCCCCTCCTCACCGTTAAGGGGTACATAAGGGCTAGGCCCAACGTCTTCTAACCGAGCAGCTATGATCAACTCGTTAGAAAAGTTCTCGACATCTATAGCGATGCCTGACTCACGGATACCCTCTAGTAACTCCACGCTGACAGTAGGGCAAGCATCCTTTTGGATCTCGTCCGACCTCCAATGGCCCAACTCAAGTCGGTCTTCATGACGGATGAAGAAGATTTTCTCTTTCCACTATTTATAGGAGGTTTTTCTCTCAGGCATGATCGGAATGCCTACCACTCAAGATGCTCCATCACCCTGTTATATGTTAGGAAATCTACGCGGGAACGCAACGGAATTCAAAAATTTATTTCCTATCGACCCAAGATCGACTTCGTTTAAGCAATAAACAAACGAGTTAGTAGACGGTGGTTACCTTGGTTGATCTAAAAGATCGACGCTTTGACCGTCTAAGGAGAGTAGTTCTGCATAGAGCCGCCCAAGTGTTCGGCCTCTACCGCTAGTCCACACGAACGACTGCTGCGGAATCCTATCATGGATTGCTATTGGAAAACTCCGGTTGCTAGACCGCCCTTTTCCCCTCTCTCAACTCTCTACATAGGATACTCTAATTTTACACAAGAACTATTAGTTCTTGGAATTGTGTTGTGCAAAAGAGCTTGACACCCACACTATATTTATAGTGTATGGGGCGCCCCCTAGTAGTTGTGGAGGAGAAGAAAACCTTATCCCAATAAAATAAGGAAAATATAATTGATTGATTTATCTCATTTATTATAATATCTCATATTGAAATAAACCTAGGATATTGTCAATATCTTATATTGAATATTCCCAAGATATTGTCAATATCTAATATTGACTATCTTTATTTTATTACCATAAATCAATTTACACATGTGTATATATCACATATATATTACACATATAAAAATCTATTAATATATATTCCACAAATATGCGCATGCATCACCAACATGCACACACGCACACAAGTTGGATATATATATATATATATATATATATATATATATATATATATATATATATATATATATTAATATCTTATATTAATATTTGGTAATACTATTAATTAAATTGCACAATCCAAGTGTATCTTATACACTTCAATGTGGCGCCCCAATAGTCAAAAGATTGACTTCCGGAATATTCTTTAATTAATATAATATTATTAATATCTTGTATTTAATTTATTCATAATAAATAAATACCACCATATTAATTTACCACTATAACATTTATAGTCTCGAGATAAACTTTCCTTATTTGGTTATCATCTATAACCACATTTTAATCCGGCTAGATGTTCATATGTGTGTGACCCAATAGGCTTCCGAATATGTTGGCCGTAGACACAAAGTGCAAATTACGAAAATGCCCTTCATGCCTAACGATCACGGAATAGCGTCTAGCAACACACCGTGACCCCCAATCATCGGAAGAGTCAAATGCAATGACTACTACCTTTCATGTGAAACAGTTGCCGTGCAACTTACAATCCTATCGCTGTAATAATATCCATACGGTCGTACGTCGAGTGTCAAACATTAACGACCGTATCTTATAATCTGGATATCATGTTCTCTCAAAGTAACTCGTTTACTCCCACTTTGCAAAGATTCACGAGAGCTAGACATTCCTTATAAGAAGGCCATTTCGGATATTCGATACCAATCATAGGATACGCGATTCCCGGACGACCAATCATGTATACTCCGCATGCTTCAATATCATACCCAATCACTACCGCATGATCGCCCGTGGCTGGGAAACCTCAATAGTGTCAAAGCATGACAATCCACACCGTGATGCCATGAAGACTCGGTCAAAGGATAATTACACAAGCTGTCACATAGTGTGACACTTATCCGTGTAAGTGGGTCGATCTAACGCATCGCATTCTCTAATACACGTCCACGCACGGTCCAAGTGTCTACACTTCGATAGGCGAGATCTATCCCGCCCTAAAGGCAGAGAAGACATCTAATACACGTGCTAGCCTGTTCATACTATCAATGCCCTGTTTGATAGTATATCAGCCTAGAGATATTTAAGTATCAAACTTATTAAAGTGATTAGAGATCTCATCAACCATAATCTCCTATCATGGTTTCTCTATCACAGTTTAACACTAAGGACGTCATCATATAACAATTCATAATTGGTTCTTTAAAAGAACATATATATGACAACTGAAAAGCCATTTTATATATGTATAAACATAAAGAAACAGTAGAAATGATCCGACCCGGTAGGATCCGGTCCAACCCGATTGGGTTTAGGACACTATTTCAACAATCTCCCACTTGGCCTAAAACCAATCACTCGCACACACAAGACCATGTTGAAACACAAGAATCTCATGCAATACTCGCAACTAGCCCTAGCCATAAACGGATCGCTGTCCGTGGGGACTCAGACTATCTTCATATCACGTTCCAAATGACCAAGTCAAAGGAACCACCTCAACACACACATAAATCTCTGACGAGACCCTGGTCCTTGCTTCAAGCAATGAATCCACTTACTATATCAGCTATATAGAAAAGGTGGAAGAACCGTATAAGGTTCAGGAATGAACCTTCTAGATCCATGTACTGCTCCCGCTGCGCCTCCAAGGCACTACTGTGTTTTGGCCTCGTCGTAGAATTTACAGTGACCCATATGCTAGAACATTTCCAGCTCACTGTATCACTTAATCAAAGTGACTGCAAACCCAAACCGTAGCTCCCACTCGCCTTCATAAGACTCAGGATATACGTCTGTATATCTACGTTTATTTAATTCCAAGTTTCAATAAACTAGGAAACTTTCCTTAACTTGTTTAAGGATATTCTCGACATTCACCAGATTTACTTTCATACTTGCTCATGACTATTCATGGACTATGAACATCCGGCATTACCTTTATGATGGTTTCTATCGCAGTAGCGAATGAAACCTTCCATAAGCATCATCTTTTACCTTATCTTTTGGACTAACGTCCTAACATAGATAGATCTTGAGAACACCGGCTAGCAGTATCTCCTTTCGCGATCTATGCTAAACTCTTTTAGCATCACATCTATGTAGGTAAACTATAATCTAACAGTAGTTAAATCTATCGCTATAGTTTTTTATTTCTAAAATAAGAACTGCTAATCCAAGTGCTTTCGTAAAGACCTTGAATTACCAAACATTAATTGACTGTGACATGGGGTGATAATTCTCGAGACAGATATCTAATACCTTACTCAAAAATCGTAACACACTCCCACTAACCATCTTGCACATTGGGCATATCCTTCTTTTGACTAAATCAAACTCCTTTGACTGTCAAACAAAGAAATCATCTAAAGAATCTTCTTTGAGTCCATAAATGAATCTCGTGGGCTTACATATCATGTTATCGTCTATGAACATCGAGCTTTCTGCCCAACGTCTTCAACACTATCATATAGCCATGATACGAAGTTATAACAAGCATTATCTGAATAGAACTGGGCACAGCTGGCAGCATAAAGATAATTACAAGATTTACACCTCATACCCTTCAGCCGTCACTATAGCCTTTTGGTAATCATATTAGTATCCATGTCAGCCTTCTAGGGACACTCCCCTTAGGTAAGACAGACTAGGTTCATAACATGGTTGTCACTGATGGAATCTAATTCAGATATTATGGCTTCTGGCCATATCTCTCGATCTTGCCTTTCAAACATTCCTTCATAAGTCGTGAGATATTCATTCTTCAAGATGAACGTACCTGCAGCCCTTTCAGGCTTGAGGTTATCTCTGAGACTACAGAACTTTTGTCTCATCTTGAGCAATATTCTACACCTCATCGCTATGTGGCGTCTGCTCACGTTCCTATGGTTGAATATATATTTGCGATTCTCAAACTCTTTTGAGATCTGATTCAGTCCCACTGTTTCTCTTGGAAGAAACACTTCCTTTAGAAGACAGCATGTTATGAGACAAACATTTTGCTCCACAGACAAGTAAATAATATCCAGCGTGCTAGCTAAGACATTCCACAAAGTTGCATATGTCGTACTAGGCTCCAAGCCTTTCTGACTCAGCCTATGACAACTTCAAATCATCGGTTAAGATAGATTCGACATTATCTTCTTCCATATCTAATATGGAATTTATTCAACCTTTATTCTTTGGAACTAGGTTAAGTATAAGGGCACTATCCCGAAACGGGTAAGGGATACATCGCATGGCTTGCGTCACACCTTTATCATATATAGTGTTATTTCCATTTTAGGAACACAATCTAATTGCGTATCCCAAAGATGGTATCCTTCAAGGAGAATCTTATTCCTTTCGCAGACGACTTACGAAACACCTTCGAGTATTAATTACTTCAATCCAATTGAAGATTAATTCCTAAGTAGCTCATCAATCTCATATTCGTACTAGCTCAAACTTTTTGGGCTTTCTGAATTATGCACTTCATTGAGTACACTTGACTATTTCTAAAAATAGACGTAGAGACTAATAAACAATTATTTGTGGCGTTAATTGTCACAAGCCAACAAACATCGGTATGTTCAGGCTTTAGACAATTTTTCTAGATTTTACAACCTTTTCTTAAAAGGGTATACTGGTCATCTTTAGATAAGATGCGTATCACCCACATGATTCATAATCATATGGTTCAACATCATCAGAATGACGTTTAATTACACGCTTCCCTTCCAGAGAGACTATGTCTAGAACAACCACAAATATTAAGGATAACAGCCACACAAATATTTAGTTGAGATCTCATCACATATATCAACTATATAGTGACAACAATCTAGTATGTTAGATTCAGTGACCTTCCAACTTTATCGGAATAACATTTATTCTTTACAATTGAATATGTCTACTAAATCCTAACAAATAACTGAAAGTATGTTCTTCATAAGAACCGGAACACAATAACATTTATTTAGTTCCCTTATCAGTTTACTAGATCCAGAATATGGTAAGTGTTATAACGTTTGTTTCACCTTCCATATCTGTATTCAATCTTTCTAATTTAATCACACTCGTAAGGTATCATATATCTTAGAGTTGACTTTGAATTTAGATAGATTTATCTCAACTCACTTGCCCAGAATAGAGACTTCGATAAGCTCTCTATTTAAGCACATGTCCTAACTTTCCTTTTTAATCCTTTAAGCATTTGTAAATATTTCTTAGTGTAGTCTTCATAAGACTTAAGAAAGATCACAAGAGCTATGTCTTTGATTTTCTTTCATAAAGAAAATCTAAAGTTTATTAAATAGTTTATTTAACCTTTTGAATCGTATTCAAAACATTTACTATTTAATTAACCTTTAAGCAATGATAGAATTAAATCGATATTTAAATCTTACAATTTTGAAAACAACCTTTCCAAAATTAGAGTGGGCATTCTTATCCAACGTTTGAATTAATTGTCATCATATGACTGAATGATCATATTGGATCCTATCCAATGTCATGAGCTTCCGTTTTTCATTAATAATTAAAGTCTTGGAGCATTGCATTAAATATGTAGTCTCCTTGTCTCTAACTACTATAACGGTATTGCTCGTGTCATTGCTTATTTTAAAAGGATTAAAATTACTTAACCATATTTGAGAACGTTTCTTAAAAGGTAACAGTCATAATTTGGTTTTACTAATCGAGAAAAACATAAATATAAAGTTTGCTAAAACTACAACATAAAAAATGAAAATAAAGAGTGTTGTTGTTTATACACGTAAAATCAAAAATGGTCTTTTGGTTTATGATTTTGCTCCCACTAGTCGACTACTTCCAATTGACTTTCAAGAATTATTAATTTCTTTAGTGGACAAGATCCCACTAAACTACCGCGACCCCGCTTTGGCTGGTGGGCCGAAAATAGCCTAATAGGTAGACAACCCTTTGTAAATCGTATCTTATACGACTCTTGTTGTTTGACTAGTCAACTCTTTGACAATTTTCATCTTATGAAGTAGTCAAACCCTTGCCTCTAAAATCCAAACGACCCCGCTTTGGCTGGTGGCCGAGAGAATTCTTAGTCAAGTCATAACCCCAATATTCGTGAGATCTCATACGATCATATCTCGATAATGACGATATACCCGAGGTAGGTCAACCCCCTGCTTTGGCTGATGAGTTGGATCCGAACAAAGGCTCTTCACCGTCATTATAATATGGGGAGGCAATTTCAACTTGATTCTTTTGAGGTGGAAGTATTTATGTAAATTAATTCACTTAATTAATTTTGATTATGGTCTCATCATAAATCTGTCTATCTCTATAAACATACATCCTACACATTTATCTAGATCGTGCCTAGTCATGCATCTATCATATCATATAAAAAAAAAAACAAGCACAAAATAAATAAATGCGTAAAGTAACCTGTATGATCATGGACTTTTCCTAGGTGCGGTTTGTTAAGGCCATATTTATATGATTATTAAGGGTGTATTTCATTATTATTTTCCCCACATTTGCATAATTTATATAAGAATTAAGGGTTTAAGTGCAATTATTTAGTAAGGATGATTTTAGTATGGTTATTTGCAAAATTGGTTATTTTAAGTGTTGAATTGATTGATTTATTATGATTTGGACTTTATTACATTTTTGCAATGTTTATTTATCCTTTAGGAGGCTTAATTTCGAGTGCTATAAGTGGATTAATGAAGCTCAAGTCGAATTATTCAAGATAGAGTTGGAATTGGCTCAAAGAAATTGGATAAAGATGAAGAAATCCGACCTCAAAGCAGTCCAGCCGAGCGTCTGCATCCCGTCCATTCTAGACGGACGTCCACTGATCTTGGACGAAGGCCCGAAGTGAATCGGCGTCCATGCAGCGTCCAGAATCGTATTTTACATACAGAGTCTTCAGACTGCCTTCAGACTAGCGTTCATGCTCCGCCCAGGCATTCTGGACGGGCGTCCGGATATTCAAACGAGCGTCCGGGGCCGACTTACTTCCAGCCGACTTAAAACTCTATAAAAGCACCGCATTATGAAGCCTTAAACCCTAATCTTTTACACAACTCTTTCACGCATACTTTTACATAAAAGCTGCGGCCAGAGAACCCTAATTCCATAGAGATGAATTTCTCCAATCCGACAATCTTGTCCAACATGATTGTTGGCTAAAAGCCTTGCAGTGAGTCGACAGAGGAAGCTTATCAACAACAAAACCAACTAGAGGAGTTCGATACTAGATGAGTAGTGAGTTAATTCATAGTTTTTCATTACTTTGGATCTGTTTTGTATTGTTTAAGTTTTGTTGAATTAAGATTTGATGAAACGATCTATGTTTATTTGATGCTTGGATTAATATATGAAAATATATTGTTTAAGTTTGATTCGTTCAAAGTAATGCAATTAATTGTGTTTTAAGAGATTATGCATGATTAGTTGAGTAAGGGTTTGGAAACGATCTCGTGATTACGTTTTGATTCTTTGTTTAGTTTATGAAAAAGATAAACGAAGCCTTAGAACTTGATTAAAGAAATTTAGTCAACTTCCATGATAGATCACTACTAAAAACTATGTCTTTAGATCACCATCTATTTGGGGATTGTTTGTTGATGGGTGGATTCATTTGCCTCATTTGTGTTTTTCCTTTAATTGTTTAAATCAAATCGTTTAGATTAAGTTTAGTTTAAGTTCTAGTTTTATAAACCCTAATTTCCTGCTGTTTTCATGCACTTTTCTGTTTATGTTCGTAGTTAGACGCTCGTCCGAAATATCGAACGAACGTCCATTAGATTAAGCTTTCAGACGCTCGTTCACTTTAGTGAACGCTCGTCCATCTTTCTGTTTCTATTTTCTAAGCTGTTTTCATTCCTGTTTTAGTTTTAATTCTTAGGTTTAGGTTTTAGTTTAGTTTCAACCTTAGTTTAGTTAATAATTGTGACATAATCGATATAGATTTATACTTGAATTCGATAAACATTCCATTCCCTTAGGACGACCCGATAACATCCTATACTACGATCCTTATACTTGGGGTGTTTCGGTTATAAATTGTAAAACTCGTTTTTACCGAATAAGTTTTTGGCGCCGTTGCCGGGGAATCGGTAACGGTTGTCGGATTCTTTTAGGTATAAAATATTATATCGATTCTAATTTTAATTTGTGGGTCTAAATTTTAGAATTACGTTTATTTTTGTTTTCGTTTTACCATGTTTTATTTGATATTATTTTCCTTCAATTATTTTCCTTAATTTTTGAAAGTTATATTAGTTTCTATAATTTTAGATTTCTTTTTCGTAATTTTAGATTAGCCTTTATTTATTTCCTTACGTTCTTTTTAGTTTCCTCAAATATTTCTATTTCGTTTTTAAGTTTTAAGCCTTAGTTAGATTTTCGAAGTCTGGACGAGCGTTTAATAACCCGAACGCCCGTCCATTCTAATCCTGTTCTCTCAAAACGACCGTTCATTTATTTGAACGAGCATTCATCTCTGAACGAACGTCCACTAACACTGGACGCCAGTTCAGTCTGTTCAATCATCACTTCTTTTCTATCTTCTCTTCTCTTCTCTTTTCTTTTCTCCCTCTAAACCATCAAACCTTTTCTAAACCTGTTCTAAACAACCCTAGGGTTGATTTCTTCCTTTTCCTTTCTTCTGGTTTATGCAAACGAGAAGTAAGAAGGGACTTCTAATCTTCGATCCCGAGCCTGAACGATCTATTTTTAGAAGGAGGCTTTTCCCTGATTTGGACATAATGGCAGATCAAGATCCACCAATTCCAAATCCTGATCCCCAAGCTCAGTTAAATTTAATCCTTCAGCAGATGCAAGCTCTGCAGCAACAACAGAATCAACAAGCTGGCATAAATCAACAACTTCAACAATTTAGACAAAACCAACTTAATCAATTGAACCAGGACCCCTACACCCCATATCTAAATCAAGACTTTCTCGAGGGGCATAGACCTATTCGTCCTCCTGACATGGGAGGAGTGAATTTCGATCTAAAGAACGGAGTAGTTGCTCTAGTTCAGAATAGTTCTTTCCATGGAATCGCTCGGGAAGATCCACACGACTTCTTATCCACATTCGTACAAATGTGAAGGTGCCATTATCCTGGTGTTGATTCCGAGATCGTAAAGTTGAAGCTATTTCCTTTTGCTTTGAAGGGTGAAGCAAGTCGATGGTTTAAGTCGTTAGCACATCATTCCTCCATACATGGAATGATGTCAAAAGAGCCTTCGCTCTCAAGTGGGTTTCACCAGGCAAGATTATGGAGATGAAACGGAAATAGCTACTTTTGAGCAACTAGAGGATGAGGCTGTTGGCAAAGCTTGGGAGAGATTAAATCATTGATGAGGAAGTGCCCCAATCACGGATATGATGAGACATGAGTTGCTAGAATCGTTTCTATGAGAGGCGTCTCTCACCAAATAGAGACTATCTTGACTCATGACTCATGGATCCTTCTTGGGGAGGCGATGAGCGCGCTTATAGAGTGGCCGAAACCATCGCCAAGAACAATATGTGGTCGACCCCCATGAAGACCACCAATCGTTAAGAAAGAAGTCGCTGGTAATCCCGATACCAAGTTGTTAGCCGCCCAAATGGAATTGATAAGCAAGCGGTGGCGGTCTTGAGCCTTGACCTTCTGATTTAAATTATCTGGGAATGCAGGTAGGGACGGAGATGACGGAAAAAGTAAATCTAATGGATAATCAAAACCAACCCTTCCGAAACTTTAACTAGAATCAGAGCTACTCGGGATTTCAATGACAAAACTTCAATCAAGCCAAGTTACCACCTGGCCCTTCAAATTCGAATTCTTTCAACTCAAACTATCAAAGGACTGCTCCTAACTCCCAAAGGCCTCAAGGTGGATGGAACCAAACTCAAAATCATACCACCTCATGTGTCCCTCAACACAAATTTGATGAGCTGGTAGACATGGTGAAGACTCTGTCTACTAGTGTTAAAGCTATTGAGAGACAAGTTGGTCAGATGGCAGACCAGCAAGCAAGCAGACCTCACGGTAAACTTCCGAGTTATACCGAGAGAAATCCGAAAGCTGATGTGAATGTTTGCACTGCCATTACACCTCAGTGGGAGTATGGACAAGAAGAGGAGTTGAATGAAGTAATGTTGAGAAGTGGTAAGAAGGCTGAATCCGGCAAGATGTCGGGAAACGAGTAGCCCCTCCTGACGCCATGAGTTCAGGAGGGGGAAATCAGAAACCACATGCCGAAGAAAGCAACGATGAGGAGCTTAGTGACAATTCTTCGGAGGACGAAAATAATTCTGATGATGAGGAAAGGAAGGAAAGTCAGAAAGCTGTATCCCTGACTAAGAAAAAAGAAGAAAAGTTCGTGAGATGGAAGGATAAGGAGGATGAGGCGATAAAGAATCAGGCCACAGGGAATGATAAAACCCTTCCTTATCCCCCAAAAAGGAAAGAGAAAGCCCTCACTAATGACAAGCAGTATGATGGAGTGAGGAGGATGCTTAGAGACACTCAAGTTAGTATGCCCTTAGCCGAGGTATTAACTGAAATGCCTAAATGCTCTAAGTATCTAAAAGAATTATGTGGGAGTAAGAGAAAGCTTCAGGGGATGGCTGAAGAAGTGCTACGAAGAAGATTGTGAAGGTTTCACAGAAAGTCATTTGTTAAGCGAGGTGACCTGGCAGACCTTCAATCTCTGTGAGATCGAAGGCCATTTATTCAAAATGTCTTATGCGACTCGGGGGCCTCTATTAATGTGATGCCATTAAACGTATGCAAAAAGCTCGGGTTAGATAAAAGGATGCGGGAACGCCCTATTTCTCTTCGGGATGGTAGATAGATCTAGCGGTCTGCGGCCGGTTGTGTAGCTAATGTTCTCCTTCAAGTTGAACATTTAGTCTTCCCTACCGACCGGGTTATTCTAGACTATCCACCGATAAGGAGATGCCTCTAATTCTAGGCCGAACCTTTCTAGACACTTCTAACGCTCTCATCGACGACACGCAAGGACAATTACTCTTAGAGTCGATGACACATCCGTTACCTTCACCACGAGGACACATCCGAAAGAGCCGTAATTAATGAAATATCGTTTGTCGAAGCTATCTATGAGGACGAAAAAGATGCCTGCTTTGAAGAAGCAATGAAGCTGACGGAGATAGGTGTTTTTGAAGTTATTGAGGATCCAGCTGACTGCGGACCATCTTCTAATTCATTACAACCCGTAGTCATTGACGAGTCATCTTCACTCGCTCACACTGAGCCTGTTAGTGAGTTAGAAGCATGGAGATGCCCAGCAACAAACGATGATTTCAAAGAACTGAGTCATGAAGACTTCATCCCTGGTGAAGAAGAAGCTCTGATGGGTAGTTGGGACGAGGTAGACTTTTGGAGAGAAACTACTCATTGGGAAGTAGATGATTGGGAAGAGCTGGCAGAAGAGCTTAAAGATGAAGAGTTAAGACAAATGATCGATCATAGGAAGAAGGAAGCAAGTGTTGACCGGAGGATTTCTATGGATGAGTTAATCCAGTACCTTTCTGGGGTTGAGCCTCGGGAAGATGAGTTATTCTTTAGTCAACCACTCCAAGCTCATAAAGAGAAAGGTGGCCCGTTAAAGTCTAGTATTGAGCAATCACCTATTGATTTAGAGCTCAAACCGCTTCCGAAACACCTTAAGTATATCTTTCTTAAGGATGGAGATAAACTGCCTTTGATCATTTCTTCGAAACTCGACCCTGAGCAAGAAGCACAGCTGATAGAAGTGCTTAAAAAGAATATCCTCACGTTCGGATGGCAAGTGGGTGATATCCGAGGAATCAGCCCAGATGTATGCATGCATAAAATCTGAACGGAGGAGGAGCTAAAAGGTTAGACAACCTCAGAGGAGGCTAAATCCCGCATGCGCAGGAGGTTGTCAAAAAGGAAATCATCAAATGGCTTGATATGGGAATCATTTATGCCAAAGCTGATAGCGAGTGGGTTAGCCCTACTCAAGTTGTGCCAAAGAAGGGCGGAATCACAGTTGAAAAGAATGAAAAAGGGAGGAAGTTGCCTTACGACTCGTGATGAGATATAGAGTCCGCATTGACTATCGTGAGACTTAACGAGGTTATCGCCAAGGACCATTTTCCCTACCCTTCATTGACCAAACTTATCGAAAGGCGAGTGGTCACAAGTATTATCGCTTCCTCGATGGATACTCGGTTACTTCCAGATAGCCATCGATCCCAATGACCAGGAAAAGACCACATTTACCTCGTCCATCCGGTACTTTTTTGCTGCTCCATGAATGCCATTCAAACTTATGCAACGCACCGCGACTTTTCAACGGTGCATGTTAGCCATTTTTGATGGACTTGTGGAGCAGTGCATGGAGGTCTTCATGGATGACTTCTCAGTCTATGGCGACAGCTTTGATGAAATATTTAAGAATCTAGATATGGTACTCCAACGTTGTGTGGAGAAAAATCTGGTCCTTAACTGGGAAAAATGCCATTTTCTAGTAGAAGAAGGAATCGTTTTGGGACACAAGCTGTCCAGTGATGGTATTCAAGTGGATAAGGCTAAGGTAGAAGCCATCGAAAGGATGACGTACCCTAAGACAAAGTGAAAGGAGGTACGAGGTTTTCTAGGACACGTTGGCTTCTACAAAGCGGTTTATTCGAGACTTTTCTACTATTGCCAAGCCTTTATCAAATCTTTTGAAAGAAGATGTTGATTTCTTGTTCGATCACGAAGTGTAAAGAAGCCTTCAATTGTCCGAAAGACAAGCTTATCGCTGCCCCTATTTTAGTTGCACCGATCGACCAAGCCATTCGAGTTGATGTGCGATGCCTCTAATTACGCCGTGAAAGCGCAGATTTTAGGTCAACGAGTTGATAAAAGGTTCGAGGCCCATTTATTATGCGAGCCGCACCTTGAACCCGGCTCAATGCAATTATACCACAACCGAGAAGGAATTCTTAGTCGTTGTTTTTGCCATTGACAAGTTTAGAAGTTATCTTCTAGGGTCTCAAGTTGTTGTTTGGACCGACCATGCAAATTTTGCGCTACCTTATGGACAAAAGCAGATGCCAAACCAAGGTTACTTGATGGATTCTCGATTTTACGGGAGTTTGACCTTGTGATTAAAGATAAGAAAGGTAGTGAGAATATTGTGGTGATCATTTATCTCGCTTAGTAAATGAGGGTCTTGAGAACAACAATGAAATAGGCATTGATTTTCCCATTGAGCAATTGATGAAGCTTGAAACGGTTAGGCCGTGGTATGCCGATTACGTCAATTATTTAGCAAGTGGTCATTTAGAAGACATGACGTATCGGGAGAAGAAAAGTTCTTTTCCGACCTTAAATATCTTGTATGGGAAGATCCTTATTTGTTTAGTGGTCTCAGAAGACGGGTTGCTTCGACGGTGTGTTCCTGAGCATGATCAGTGGGATATCCTAGAACAATGCCACAATGGTCCCACTGGAGGTCACTATGGAACACCGAAGACGGTTGCAAAGATCCTTCAAGCTGGATTCTACTGGCCGACTCTGTTTAAAGATGCAGAAGCCTTTTGTAAAGGTTGTGATAGGTGCCAGAGAACTGGACGGCAGAGTAGTAGGATGGAAATGCCACTTAAGCCCATTCTTGAATGCGAAGTTTTCGACGTTTGGGGCATAGATTTTATGGGACCCTTTCCATCTTCGTGCGGTAATAAATATATCCTCGTCTGTGTCGACTATGTTTCCAAGTGGGTTGAAGCCATAGCTACCCAAACTAATGATCATAAAGTCGTGAAGAAATTCTTGCAAAAGAATATCTTTACCAGATTCGGTCGTGTCCGAGAGCACTCATTAGTGATGAAGGTACCCATTTTTGCAATGGAAAATTAGGGATAAGGACACAATCTGAAATATTATTAAGCAACAGGACAACTACATATTTTTTATAGGAGAAGGACAATCGTGCATAATTTTTATAGCGAGAAGGACAAACAGTGAATCCCGAAAATCGGTGAATCTCCTAGTGAATCCCGAAATCATGAATTTCGATAGTGAATTTTGATGATGAATCCGAAAATCGGTGAATCCCGACAATGAATTTTGAAAATTAGTGAATTTCGGCGGTGAATTTCGGCAAAGTGAATTTAACAAATGAATTTCGAACACAAGTGAATTTCGATAGTGGATAAATAGTTTTGTCCTTTATGCAAAAGTTTCAAAAGATCTGTCCTTCTACTTAATTGATGAAATATTTTTGTCCTTCTCCTCATTCCCCTTTTGCAATGCGCGCTTGATAAAATCCTTGAAAGATATGGTGTCAAACACAAAGTTGGTACACCATATCATCCCCAAACCAAATGGCCAAGTCGAGGTAAGCAACCGTGAGCTTGAAAAGAATTTTAGAGAAGACCGTGAACAATAATCGATCTAATTGGAGTCTTAAGTTGGATGACGATTGTGGGCTTATCGATCGCATTTAAAACCCGATGGGCGCGTCACCCTTCCAAATGGTCTATGGCAAAGCTTGTCATTTACTGTCGAACTTGAACACGAGCTTTCGGGCAATTAAATTCTTAAATTTCGATAGCCAACTCTCGTGGGGAGAACGGTTATTTACAGATTGAACGAGCTCTCGATTTAATTCGCACTCGAGAGCATACGAGAATGCTAATCTTAGCAAGGAAAGAACAAAGACACTCCATGACGCGCTAAGATCAAGGACCGAGAATTCAAAGTTGGTGAGATGGCTTTACTCTATAATACTAGACTTCACTGTTTCGGGTAAACTCAAGTCTAGATGGTCGGTCCCTTTGAGATTCTCGAGGTTAATCCAAGTGGAGTAATTACTTTGAACGGGTATGGTAATCAAGCTTTTAAAGTGAATGGCCATCGACTTAAGAAATATTTTGGGCAACCGAAGGAAAAGCCTGAGACTCTTTATTTCCAAAGAAGAGATGAGAGTACAGATGTCCTGATTTGTGAAGAGATTCCATCTTATTTCTTTGAGTCAGATGATGACATTCCTACCTCTACATGTGAAGAACCTTCTTCTGAGACTCCTGAGCATGTTAGCACACCTATGCCTATCATCCGTAAGAACAAGAAGAAGAGAGTCAGTGTAGTTTGGAGAGAAAGGTTTAATGACCTTATTGCGCACTTGACTTGTTGTTGTGGTGAAAATCATTTCCGCCCCAATACTTCGATTCCGATTACTGAGGTGGCGGCTGTTAAACCAAAGTGGCCCGATCCGGGTTAACTTTGAAATCTGTGTCAAGCTATTGACATTAAAAGAGCGCTCCTAGGAGGCAACCTAGTTTTCTTTGTTTGTTTTCTTTTCTTAGGTTGTTTTGTTTTCTTGTTTTTAGAAATAGTACTCTAGTGGCGTGTTGATGGTTATTCCTTTTACTCTTGTTGTAAGTGTTTTGTATGTTTGCTCATATACCCGGTGTACCCCGAGATTGTATGGTATGTCGAGTGTGGCAGGTACTTTTGAGCAGGTTCGCAAGCTTTTATGTCCAGTGTTGCCTATTCAAGTTGTAGCGGTACGTTCACGCTCCGGCCTGACCTCTGCCAACTTTCATCCGACAACCACTGTTGAAACCAGCTAAGTTTTTTTTTTTTCTTTTATTTGCACATTCTGCGGACATAATGTGATTTAAGTGTGGGGGGGTAAATTGGGTATGTTTTCATGTTATATCCTTTGAAATATGAGTGAATGTTAAATTTCCACTAAATTTAAATTTTTGTGAATCTCGAGCATATGATTGAAACTAAATGCTTGCTAGTTGTAGTTTTCTAACGATGATAGTATGTGACTTAGTGAGATAATTATAGCATGTCTTTAGTGTTATGAAGATAGTATTCATTTTTCACTCACGAAAGCCTTTGATATTGAAGCAAGATTTTTGAACTATATCCTTTCATTGTTTTAGTGATTTATCTTAGGAAGGTCAGTATAGTAACACCTTAGTTAGACCGTGTGCTGTAAATATCATAAAGTTCGAATGTGATAAGTGAGATGTAACTTATGTCTTGAAGAAAAGAATGAATAAGCAATCATAATAAATACGTTTGTCGAAAGCTGGTCGATGATTTGAGTGCGATAGGGTATACCACGTATGTCCTATACCACTATGATGACCAGAAGCTCACGACAGTTAGAAGAAGCTACCTTATGATTTGAGTAGGTAGGGGATTATCTCGAAATGTCCTATTCTACTATGATGGGTAAAAGCTCATTCTGATATGCGTCAAGTTTGGAAATTTTAGAAATAATGAGTAAACATAAAGTGAAGTCTTTGTTATCATGGATCTTATACCCAGTAGAACCGCATGATATGCTGTAGGGATTATCCTACTGAGTGCGTGGGAAGGCCTTGAGTGGAGCTATTACTGCCTATATCTAGGATAATCATTGGTTTTTTGAGAGGATATTTCTTTGGAAGGCTTGTTAAATTTGGAAAGGGCTTGTCACACATACACTGAATCTATCTCTGTGATGGTATTGTTTGCTATAGTTGTTGTATCTTTTGTTACGTGAGTTAGAGATATATGTGGATTACATGAAAGTTGAGCTATAGTTTTGATTGTTTTGTCCGAGGACGTACAAAAAGCTAAGTGTGGGGGTGTTGTTAAGGCCATATTTATATGATTATTAAGGGTGTATTTCATTATTATTTTCCCCACATTTGCATAATTTATATAAGAATTAAGGGTTTAAGTGCAATTATTTAGTAAGGATGATTTTAGTATGGTTATTTGCAAAATTGGTTATTTTAAGTGTTGAATTGATTGATTTATTATGATTTGGACTTTATTACATTTTTGCAATGTTTATTTATCCTTTAGGAGGATTAATTTCGAGTGCTATAAGTGGATTAATGAAGCTCAAGTCGAATTATTCAAGATAGAGTTGGAATTGGCTCAAAGAAATTGGATAAAGATGAAGAAATCCGACCTCAAAGCAAATCCAGCCAGCCGGCGTGCATCCCGTCCATTCTAGACGGGCGCCCATCGATCTTGGACGGCGGCCCGAAGTGAATCGGCATCCATGCAATGGCGTCGTAATCGTATTTACATACTGAGTCTTGAGACGCCTTGAGACTAGCGCTCATGCTCCGCCCCAGCATTTCGGACGGGCGTCCGGATATTCAAACGAGCGCCCAGGCCGACTTACTTCCGGCCGACTTAAAACTCTATAAAAGCACCGCATTATAAAGCCTTAAACCCTAATCTTTTACACAACTCTTTCACGCATACTTTAACATAAAAGCTGCGGCCAGAGAACCCTAATTCCATAGAGATGAATTTCTCCAATCCAACAATCTTGTCCAACATGATTGTTGGCTAAAAGCCTTGCAGTGAGTCAACGGAGAAAGCTTATCAACAACAAAACCAACTAGAGGAGTTCGATACTAGATGAGTAGTGAGTTAATTCATAGTTTTTCATTACTTTGGATCTGTTTTGTATTGTTTAAGTTTTGTTGAATTAAGATTTGATGAAACGATCTATGTTTATTTGATGCTTGGATTAATATATGAAAATATATTGTTTAAGTTTGATTCGTTCAAAGTAATGCAATTAATTGTGTTTTAAGAGATTATGCATGATTAGTTGAGTAAGGGTTTGGAAACGATCTCGTGATTACGCTTTTGATTTGTTGTTTAGTTTACTTGAAAAAGATAAACGAAGCCTTAGAACTTGATTAAAGAAATTTAGTCAACTTCGCGATAGATCACTACTAAAAACTATGTCTTTAGATCACCATCTATTTGGGGTTGTTTGTTGATGGGTGGATTCGTTGTCTCATTGTGTTTTTCCTTTAATTGTTTAAATCAAATCGTTTAGATTAAGTTTAGTTTAAGTTCTAGTTTTATAAACCCTAATTTCTCTTTGTTTTCTGCACTTTTCGTTTATGTTCAGTAGTTAGACGCTCGTCCAAATATCGAACGAACGTCCATTAGATTAAGCTTTTTTGACGCTCGCTCACTTTAGTGAACGCCTCGTCATCTTTCTGCTTCTATTTTCTAAGCCGTTTTCATTCTGTTTTAGTTTTAATTCTTAGGTTTAGGTTTTAGTTTAGTTTCAACCTTAGTTTAGTTAATAATTGTGACATAATCGATATAGATTTATACTTGAATTCGATAAACATTTGATTCCCTTAGGACGACCCGATAACATCCTATACTACGATCCTTATACTTGGGGTGTTTCGGTTATAAATTGTAAAACTCGTTTTTACCGAACACGGTTTCGAATACAAACTGACGAAACCGCGGGTCACAATCTAAGGGTAGCTGCAACCGCCAATAGGATCTTTAATGCTCCATTCTCCAATGGGATCTTTATTTTCGTCTTTCTTTGGTCTCCATCTTTTCGCTTCCATTCTTGTTACATTTAATTCTATCTAATAAAATAAATACACCCGCCGCACACGGGGGGAGCCAACGGGAATGGGATAAATGCAGAGAAAATAACTAGGTCCCGGTTTTCATAACGGCCTAGGACAATTTTAAACCAACAGAAAATTAAATCATTCACATCTATCCTATCGGTCGAGTCCATGATCAATCGGGGTCCATATAATCATATTATATCTACTATATCTAATCCATACAATAAAATCTTACGAAGGAGATAAAATTAAAATTTAACTACTTGTGTCTTAATTAATCAATTAACATTTAATCTATTAAATAATTTTATCCAATCAATTAACTAATTAACATTTAATTAATTAAATGATTTTAATCGAAATAAAATTAACGATTAATTTTAAACCGGTTTTAATTTTAATTTTAATTAATTAGAACTATTCCAAAATAAATCAAAATTAAAATTATTTCTCTTTTGTTTCTTTCCTTTTGATTCGTAATCAAAAGGGATGCTTTGGTTTCTAAACCAAATTTGGCTTAAGCACAGCCACTTTCCAAAATCAAAATTTTGGAAGTGGCACAAGCTCAGCCTTTACAAATCAAATATTTGAAAAGGGCTAGGCCTATTCCAAATCAAATATTTGGAAAGGCCAAATAATTTTAGTTTAGGTTTGGCCACTTTCCAAAATCAAAATTTTGGAAGTGGCACAAGCTCAGCTTTTTCCCAAATCAAATATTTGGAAAGGGCTCAGCCTATTCCAAACAAAGTTTGGAAATGCCATTATTATTTTAATTCCATGTGGCATCCCAATGGCCCAAACTATTTGAACCATTGGTTAGCCACATGACACAACTAAACAAAAGATGAATTACCAATCACAACTATGAACCATATTGAATCACAAAATACACAAAACAAAAGAAAGAGACCCGCCAAACGACCTCCACCGATGACCGTAATTATGCCGCGCCGCCGCCGCCGCCCGCCGATGGTGGTGTCTTGCCCGCCATCGGTCGAGCACCACCCGATCCCTTTTTTTATTTTATTCTTTTCGTGTATCATTTTGCGAATCTAAAATCTTTCATCTTTTAATTACGTGATTTAAACGATAAAATTAACTACGTAAATTAACATGCTTATTGCTTAAGCTCGAAGCTCGCTCTGATACCACTGTTAGGAAATCTACGCAGGAACGCAGCGGAATTCAAAAATTTATTTCCTATCGACCCAAGATCGACTTCGTTTAAGCAATAAACAAACGAGTTAGTAGACGGTGGTTACCTTGGTTGATCTAAAAGATCGACGCTTTGACCGTCTAAGGAGAGTAGTTCTACATAGAGCCGCCCAAGTGTTCGGCCTCTACCGCTAGTCCACACGAACAGCCCGCCGGAATCCCATCATGGATTGCTATTGGAAAACTCTGGTTGCTAGACCGGCCCTTTTCCCCTCTCTCCAACTCTCTATAGGATGCTCTCTAATTTTACACAAGAACTATTAGTTCTTGGAATTGTGTTGTGCAAAAGAGCTTGACACCCACACTATATTTATAGTGTATGGGGCGCCCCCTAGTAGTTGTGGAGGAGAAGAAAACATTTTCCCAATAAAATAAGGAAAATATAATTGATTGATTAATCTAATTTATTATAATATCTCATATTAAATAAATCTAGGATATTGACAATATCTTATATTGAATATTCCCAAGATATTGTCAATATCTAATATTGACTATCTTTATTTTATTACCATAAATCAATTTACACATGTGTATATATCACATATATATTACACATATAAAAATCTATTAATATATATTCCACAAATATGCGCATGCATCACCAACATGCACACACGCACACAAATTGGATATATATATATATATATATATATATATATATATATATATATATTAATATCTTATATTAATATTTGGTAATACTATTAATTAAATTGCACAATCCAAGTGTATCTTATACACTTCAATGTGGCGCCCCAATAGTCAAAAGATTGACTTCCGGAATATTCTTTAATTAATATAATATTATTAATATCTTGTATTTAATTTATTCATAATAAATAAATACCACCATATTAATTTACCAATTTATAGTCTCGAGATAAACTTTCCTTATTTGGTTATCATCTATAACCACATTTTAATCCGGCTAGATGTTCATATGTGTGTGACCCGATAGGCTTCCGAATATGTTGGCCGTAGACACAAAGTGCAAATTACAAAAATGCCCTTCATGCCTAACGATCACGGGATAGCGTCTAGCAACACACCGTGACCCCCAATCATCGGAAGAGTCAAATGCAATGACTACTACCTTTCATGTGAAAAGCGATTACCGTGCAACTTACAATCCTATCATTTGTAATAATATCCATACGGTCGACGTCGAGTGTCAAACATTAACGCATCGTATCTTATAATCTGGATATCATTTTCTCTCGAAGTAACTCGTTTACTCCCACTTTGCAAAGATTCACGAGAGCTAGACATTCCTTATAAGAAGGCCATTTCGGATATTTGATCCCAATCATAGGATACGCGATTCCCGGACGACCAATCATGTATACTCCGCATGCTTCAATATCATACCCAATCACTACCGCATGATCGCCCGTGGCTGTGGAAACCTCAATAGTGTCAAAGCATGACAATCCACACCGTGATGCCATGAAGACTTCGGTCAAACGGATAATTACACAACTGTCACATAGTGTGACACTTATCCGTGTAAGTGGGTCAGTCTAACGTATGCATTCTCTAATACACGTCCACGCATACCCAAGTGTCTCTACACTTCGATAGACGAGATCTATCCCCGCCTAAAGAGAAGACATCTAATACGTGCTAGCTTTGTTCATACTATCAATGCCCTGTTTGATAGTATATCAGCCTAGAGACATTTAAGTATCAAACTTATTAAAGTGATTAGAGATCTCATCAACCATAATCGCCTATCATGGTTTCTCTATCACAGTTTAACACTAAGGACGTCATCATATAACAATTCATAATTGGTTCTTTAAAAGAACATATATATGACAACTGAAAAGCCATTTTATATAAGTATAAACATAAAGAAACAGTAGAAATGATCCGACCCGGTAGGATCCGGTCCAACCCGATTGGGTTTAGGACACTATTTCAACATTATGTTGATAAAAAGATCTGAATAACCGCACTGAAAATTTGATGCCAAGCAACCGGCACCAAATTGCAAACCCCACCACACACATAACCCCGTTAGAGGCTATCTCGGGCGAAATACTAACCCATAAAACGGCTACTGACCAAATAGGCCGGACAAAAAGGAGTCTATGGCCAACTTTGAAGTGTTCTTGTAAACAAAGCAGCGATCTATCTCGCGATTGATGTGCGAAGTTATAGGGGTCGGAAGGGAGCCTAGGGGCATACCTCTCTAATTTTATCTCGTACATATCACAAATATCGTCTAAATCTTCCGGAGAAATGACAAATTTGATACCCTGACACCTATGTCGGACCTACTAGCCATTCGAGTTTGTAAAGTTACGGTGAAGTTTAGGAAATCCGTTTACAAAAGAAACGAGCCTAGCAAAGTAAAATATACAATAGAGAAGAAAAGCGACTTACTTGTAAGAAAGTCAGGAAGGGCGATAAAGAGAAGCAATCGGCAAGACGACTTCGGTTTTCTGATTTAATGGCAACCATAAGAGGGAACGTTTGATGTGACAGGGTTATAACCCCCAAGCACATTCTCAAAAAACCGTCCCACTTCAAACAAGTGGGTAACAATGTTAGGTGTAGTGTCCGAAAGACAATTTGTGTAATTGTTTAATAATGAATGACAGAACTTATCTCACCTTATTACTTGCTTTGTGCTTGTAAAGTAATACACTGCTGCAAACCCTAAGTATATCTGTATGTAACCACTTAACTCAGTGTATGGATTACACGTGAGGATTGAGTTAGTGGTGGTATACTTAAATCTGTTAGTCCGTGGTGAAATTAATCGAGTTTAGGGTCTCTTGATTAAAACACCAATAATGCTTGAGAACACCTTAGGGTGTGATAGTCTTATCCGGATTGTCGGTAGAGGGTACTACGTGGGGCATTTATATATGATGGCATTCATATAGATTTGGACCGATTTAATCTGTATTTTCGATATAATTCCGTAATCGAAGAATCTTATTAAATCATTAGATGATCATATATGGATCAACCTTAATCTGAGGTGATCACGTGGTCTTTGCTTGTCCCGGGTAGTGTTTGATGTGTTAGTTACGGTTCACTTAAATATGTGTTCCAAGCCACTTCTCATTGGCACTATCTCCAGGATGAGTGAGTAGTTATGATTTTCACTGGACATGGAATCCATTCCTTCCCGCGGGAAGTAGAGAGCGATCCCTTTATTTGTTAGCCCTAAGAAAGTGATCGATCCCGGAGTTCATATTAGACTAATTGATCACTAGTCGATATGTGAACTAATTGATCATCAGGGGTTGATGGTAAATAATGATAAGATATTCGAAGTCGGGTTCACGGAGACTTCCCACTCGAGAATGGATGATCTATGGAGGTTAATCCGTATGTAGTGATTATATCAATGGACGCTTATTCACTCTATGGGTTGAGTATAAGTATACATCTATAATCGGTAGAGTTCGATTTTGGGT
Organism: Gentiana macrophylla; assembly: GCA_026214975.1. Lineage (NCBI taxonomy): Eukaryota > Viridiplantae > Streptophyta > Magnoliopsida > Gentianales > Gentianaceae > Gentiana > Gentiana macrophylla. Next base: position 14,444,105 of record CM047812.1, on the reverse strand, counting down.
TTATGGTGGCGTAATCCCGAATTAATAATTAATGTACTTATTACGTTCGATGAATAATTAATTATTGAGCCATCGGTTATAGTCCATGGTCCCCGATGTGGCTTTCGTAATTCGGACTAATAATCTTGTTATTTGGGCCTCGGTGATAATTAAATTGGGCTAATTAATTGATATGCATGAATATTATTTAGTTGGGCTAAATAATATAATACATGAAAAGACATTTTCGTGGGCTGTCTGTGGGCTTAGTGTGTGGCGTCAATATGTCTTGGATTTTCCAAAAATTAGTTTTTTGGATAATGACATATTGAGTAATTAGTTATTTATTTGTTAAATAATTAATTAGATAAATAAAAGAAAATAATTTATTTATTATTTATCTCTTAACTATAAGGATAATTGTATTTTCTTATTATAAGATTATAATTATCTCTTATTTTTATTGGATAATAATAATTAGAATTATCTCTTTTATTTTGTTAAACCGATTGGGTATAGGTTTTCTCTCTTGGAATTTGCCTATAAAAAGAGAGTTCTCCCCGAGCCCTATGAGAGGTGAAAGCCACGAAATTCATAAAGAAAAAAAGGCTAAGGAGTTCAATCCTTAGCTCCACCCGGTTGGAGAAAAACTTAGGGTTTTTCTCGGTTGCATATCAAGGAGGTTCCAATTCCAAGAATCGGTGTCCACCAACCACCGTTTAGAGAACACATTGGAAGATCAAGGCTTCTCATCCTAAGATCTTGTCTTCTCTTCTTTCTATTGGTATGATTTTCTTAACCCCCTTGTAGTTGTTAAATCCTTTATTTATGTATTGTAATATATAAATCGTGATCCATCCGCTGCGCATAAATCTAATTCGTTTAGATCTAAGAACATGCATCCTTCAAACAATGCCTCGAATCAAGGGATGGTTATGATAGTGTCATAACGGACCTCTACCACCTAGTAGAAAACTGTTCTGAATTCTGCAAGTCTAAAGGACCGTGGCCGAGCAGTACCTTTGAACAAATCTGACCTGACCTCAAGAGCTCAGCTAGATTTGGGAGGGCTTGTGATGGAGGTCAGACTAGCCCTCAGCCACGTGTCATCCCAAAAATAAACTCTACATTAAATGAGACAGATAAGATACGACATTAAGGGTCAAGAGCCCCACTTTTAGCTTAAGGGCAGATCTGCACCCTAGGTGGGAGATCGTTCCAGCTCACTCTTCTGTCCACCGCAGGTTGGTCAGGGCGCAACGGAGCTAAGTCAGCGTTGTTCGTCCATAAAGGCCTCGGGAGCTCGACGCAGGTTGGCAAAAGTCCTCCTAGTTGTTTGGCACATGTGCTTATAATAGCTGATAATTTTGGAAAGAATCCTAGGTCATAAAGGCTCTGATCCTATCGTCAAAACCATCGTTCAAATCCCTTGATAATCTCCTAAAATCAAGGAATAAACACGGTTAAATCCTATACTTGAGGGATACAAAATAAAGTCCAACAATGGACACGGCACAGGCTTGCCTAGGGCACAAGGCCCTATTTATAAACGATCCCAAGAACTACGAAGAGACTTCATTCTTGGCAATATATAGGATACGTAGACAACTTGTGATAGCATTATTCTAGGCTCGGTCTAAACACACTCAAATCACCCCCTCGTTTCATATTTTCTGTAATATTTGGATCTTGAGTTATTTGTCACTAGGATAATACGGCCCAAATTAATATAAGACGATTTCCAGCATCGTCAAACCTCAAGCCAAAAGTGTTGATGGCTTGGAATTTAATTTTATTGTTTTTCTTTTCAACGGTGGATGCAAAAAAAATTTTAAGGGAATAGTGGACGCGTATCTAATTTCATTTTTGTCTTTTAAATTCAATGGAGATACTTGCACAACCACAACAAATAATAATCCCGAAATTTCGAAGGAGAAAAAAAAGGAAAGAAAAAAAAAAAAAAAAAAAAAAAAAAAAAAAATACGTGTTTGACCCAATAAAGATTTAGTGAGAGTTCGAGCTCCTCCCAAATAGATCGAGCTTAACACACCAATAGTGATCCTACTTGTGCATGGAATCAGAGTTCGAATAGAATTAGGATTTTGTCCCACTTACAATTTTAAGCAACGGTTTATTCCCAGCCCTTTAAATATATACTCTCTAATACTAATTAAATACTTCATCATTATATTAACAAATCTACTTTACTTAATTGCTAGAAATATTCATATTCGTTATTTTTTTTTTCTTCTGTTCTTGTGTTCAATAAAATACCGGATTTTCCTTCTGAAGGGATGGCGGCGAAAGACTTCAAAGAAAATCACGAAGTATCGAAGATGGTTGACGAAAAAGAAACAAAGATAAAAGAAGAAGAAACAATGATAAAAGAAGAGCTCCTCCGAGAAAAAACCAATACCTTTAAAATTGCTTTATTTGTGTACAGTTGTGTGAGTTTGATTCCAATCGGAAGCATTTATATGTGCTCGGTTTTGCAGAGAATTCCGAAGACCGATGATTCTCCATTTATCGTGGAAGATGGGCTATTAACTTTGTGTGTTAACATCGCCGCCACTACCATCTTGTTGCTTCTGATTTTGGTGGTAATGGAAGCCATATGTTATTGCCTTTGTAGAAAGAAATCCAGCAACACAATTGAAAACCGAGTTCGAGATTTATAACTCGATGATTTTAATATATCGTATTTGAATGATTGGGTGGATTAAAGTAAGATCGCTTACAAATTGTACTCAAATTGTACTCCGTTAAACCACAAATTTGTTTTAGTGCTTTTGAGAATTCATGTGCTGCAGTTCCTTTTTCTTTTTCTTTTTTTCTTTTTCTTTTTTTTTTTTTTCTCGCACGTAACTCTTCTCACTAATCCAAACCTAAGAAAGCATTTTAATATTTTCAAGAGTCGCCTTTGATAAATAAAACAATAATCAGAGTACCCGAATAAGCGAAAGCGGAAGAGATCATCAAGACTGTTTCCTTACATACATTGTTATTGGACTTCTGCTTTGTTTTTCCATTATGTTGTTGCCGCCTGTTGAGGATATTATAAATAGGGCATAAATTATTATATTTAGTTGTCTTTTATTATTATTATTATTAATGTTGTCTTGGTGGCTAAGTTAGATGATGTCTATATAAGAACAATTGTACTCTCAATATTATTCAATGAAATACTATTATTCTAAAGGTATGATATGGTATCAGAGCAACTCGATTTTCTCTCTCTGGTTATGTCAATTCTCCCTTAAACCCTAATAATTTTCTTTCAAAAATAAAAAAAAATAAAAAATACCCCACAACTACACCGCAGCTTCTTCTTCTCCGGCCACTCTATTCGCATCTCCGGTGAGGTTCCGTTCATCCAATTAAACCCAGCTTCCTTATCTCCAAAGCTCCAACCTTTTCGACTCATCTCCCATCTGGTTCCTCTCCAACCATTCCCCAAAAGTTTGAATAAAAAAAAAACAAAAAACAAAAAAAAACTATACAACGGATCATCGCGCAAAAAAAAATCTCGCTTTCGCGCCTCACCCCCATCGACTTAATCATCTCGAAAGCTTGATTCCTCCAACGTTCCCCATAAGTTTGTCTCTCAAAAAAAAAAAAATTTAGCAGATCGTTTTCTTTGCCATTCCGACGACCATGTCTGACAACCGTGATGTGTTGGTTTATTTCTTATGTTTTATGATGGTATAAAGCAATGCTTTTATAAGATGAGAGAGGGCTGAAATCCGATGTGTTGGTTTGATCTCGGCCGTCCATCAAGACCTAGTTTTAATCGGATTAAAAATTCTTTTAAGTAACCTATTAAATTGAATTAGCATGTTTCCTTGGGAAACTAATATCCTATAATACCACTATTACGGGGAAGGAAATTATTTGGGCACAAGTAATGGGCCGACATAATTTTCTTACATACTAGCTCCCACTTGGTCAATTGGAATATTCATTAGTGCTTTCCTTTTAAGGATCATAAGACTCGCGTTATATGGAAAACTAAATGACGATAGCCTTTAACGACGGTAACACAAAATAATTAACAAAATGAAAAAGACAAAACGCCAAATTTATGTGGTTCGGGCGAAAAAGAATATCTTACTATAATGGAGACGAAAGATACAAAGACAATAACCAAAATAGCTAAGACAATTAGAATTTATGTTAACTTGATATATCTAAAATTAATAGGCTAAACCTATTAAATAACATACTAAGTCGGCTGCTTCACTAATCTCGCTGATGTGAGAACAAACAAAATAAACAATTGTGGGCTTTGGCCCATTAACTAACAAAAAGAGTAATTTATGGCTTAGCACTATAAGAGCATTTACATCAGTGTCTCCTAGCATGTTGTTGGAAATAAAATTTATGTTTTAATGATGATTCATCACGCACTTAGAAAGATCGTTTATAACCCATGATGATGAAGTCATAACTAACTGTTATAGTGCATAATGAAAGAAGAAGCAAGAAATGGTCTAGAGAAAAATATATAGGATCTATCTAGAGTCTGAGCTTTGTATAGGTTGTTTCAGACAAGCATTGTAATAGATAGGAACTAGGCGAACAGCTGAGTCATAGCAAGCAAACTGAGGTGACAGACTCAGTTGGTGAAGAAATGAAGAACTGAGGGTTCAAACTCAGTTATTGAAGATTGAAGAACTGAGGGTTCAAACTCAGTTTATGAAGACTAGGTCGAGACTGTAAAGTTATACTTCAGGCAAGATTGTGATGACCTGAACTGACTTTATGGATCTTGTATGAAGTACTAAGTATCATAAGGACAATGATATCTTAGATGATTAATTTGGATGGTGTACTCTGAATTAAATCAATTATAATCAGATGTAGAATAAGAGTACTGAGATCTTGAAGAAGAGTAAAAACTCAGTTAATGCTCTTAAAACTGACAACTGACTAAGTTGTATTGAATCAGTTTTTGAAACTGGAATTAAACAAAACTGATGAAGGATCAGACCGTTATGGATGTCAGAAAGGACACTGACATACATAGAGGAAAGCAGGACCACTAACGGCTATAAAGATTCAAATTCAAATAATCCAACCGTTAGAAAGACCCCTATAAATAGACTACTTCTACAACAAGAAGAAGTAGGGGGAATTCTAAGAATCTATCTAGTCATGAAAGATCAAACTAAGGAGGAAAGCAAATCAAAGAATTCCTGCAACGATTTTCATAGAAAGATCAAGATTTCTTCAAGTGTTCATACGATTTCAAAGAAAGATCAAGATCAAATCATTTGAAGAAAACAGAGCCGTGCATAACTTACATATCTATAGAAGAAAGCTCATATCACAATTGAATCTTAGTTATTGATTCAAGTCTCAACTTTGATTTAATCAAAGGTTCAGACTGTGAAACACCAAGAAGGTGTGAAGGACAGTTGAGTGCAGTCAGGAAGACTGTGTTTGTGATGAGCTGGTGAAGATGTAAGACAACCCTCCAAGGACCAGTGTCTCAAACAATTGAAGAACAGCCATTCTACCTGTTCGACAAGTATTTAGATATTGAAGCTAGGGATTAGTCAAGGACTATCAGTTTAGAACTTTTTGTAACCGGGCCATCTCAAAGAAGTTCTAGTGGAATTTTTCTCCGCATCACAAGGGAAGAGAGGATTGACATGATTACACCACCTGGAACCTCTATAACTTTTGTTTCATTTACCTTACGCTTTTACATTCTGTTATTCATTCATTTACTGCTTATAGTTACACTCATCTAGTTCACAACACTCAAAGAAACACGAAACTAAGTCAACACCTAAAAGCGATAACTCTTATTTTAAAAGGCTTAACTAATCATTGCCGGTTAACTCGACTAAGGATAACTCAAGATCGATTTATACTCGATTAAGTTGACTTAACTCCGCACAAGTTTCATTGAACTCAACTGGAATAAGATTCGGTTTGTGGGTTAGTTTTGAGTGACAAGTTTATTCCCCCCCACCTCTCTAAACTTGTGTTAGCTTTTCCAAGGGACCAACACATATTCTCTATTTGACATATTCTTTTACCACTTTTTTCATTTTACAGATTCTCTATCGAGAGTCAACTGCATCAGAATCTCTACTATAATATATACAACATTTAAATAACTATAAACTATAATTAAAAAAACACATATTAACACACACAATCTAAATATGTTTACATATTAACAATCTATACAAGCTAAAAAAATCTATACAATAATACTATTTTTTTTTATTGAACATTGTTAATTTGGGTGAAACATCACATTCATTTAATAATGAGATAGAACTAAATTGTTAACTCGAGTTAAATTTGTTAGGTCAAGCGAGAACGACAGTCTAAGTAGTTACCGGATTCATTAGCGCTACTAGAGAATCGCAGTCATTTTCACTTTAGCAACATCATAAAAAAACATAAATTTACCTCTAATATTAATTCGAAACAAACGAAAGAAGAGATGAGAAATAAAAAATAAGTACAACATTATATTAATAAAAGAATACAAAACAAAAAAAACTAATAAAACTCAATAACTTATAAAACATAGGTGGAACATAAAAGACATTTAGAAAGACAAAGAAAAAGAAAATAGTCCCCCCTCAAAACCAAAAAAAAAAAAAAAAAAGAAAGAAAATAGTAAAGTTTAGATGCCGGAAACAAGCGTTCAGATGCTGGAGAAGTGGCGCAACTTCAATAAAATCTGAATTGAAAGTTTAGCAAACAAATTCTAATGCATTCCCTTTTTTTTACAAATCTGGTGAGTTAAATCTGTATAATACAGATTTAACACCTACGGCCAATGATTTTAAGGTGGTTCAGCCACACCAAGTTATCACCTTCTCCATCAATCAAAATTCTTAAGAAGAATAATTTTTTACCAAACATGTGAGACCAAGCAAAAATAGTAAAATATGATTGGTTACGGACCACCAAATCATACTTGTGTCCGGACCACCATAAAATTTAGCCATGACTATTAGGAGTTAACATTTTCAGTCATTCCAAACTAAGGAATTTTATCATAGCTAATCCAAGAGAAACTAAGAGTTTGAATTTCTTTAAAAACATGCCTGTCCGAAACTGACTTGGAACTTTATCATGTCACCGGGTCTTGTTAGTTGGGGTGCGACACCTCCTTTGAATGTTGTAAATGCTTGTTTGGGTGATATGATTTAATAAAATTGTGGTTGGCTTCCTAAAAAAAAATTTGTGGTTGCCTTAAAAAAAATTTAATGTCCAAATTAAAGATTAATGTCCAAATTACTTGATAATTACTAGGTAAGTCAATAATTCACGAGTGTTTTTATTCTAAAAAAAAACAAAGGATTTTCGTCAGTAATCCACAATACTGATAAATAACAAATAGTTATTACAAACTATCGACGAAAAAATTGAATATAGAAAACAAAAACAAAAAAACACAAAACAAAAAAAAAAATTTGTTTATCTCAATAGCCATTAGCTATTATTACATGAATAGCCAATAGGTAGACTTAGAAACTCTTAAAGATAGATTAAAACCCATCTATATTAATCTTTCATGGAATCAGAGTTCAACTCTAATTAGAATAATAATTATGCCCTTTAAGTATAAATACTCTTCAATGCGTATTACTTCATTCACAAAATCTACAATTAATACTATCATTAATCATTATTCTTTTTCTTTTCTCTTCCAAATCTTTTTTCCCTCCTCTGTCTGCAGGTATGGCGGCTGAAAATCGCAAAGATGTAACCGCGGGTAAAAATCGCGAAGAAGTAAGCATCACAATTAAGGAGGAGGATGAAACAATTAAGACCGCAACAGAGATGAAAAAAGAGCTCCAGGAAAAATCCGAAACATTAGGAAGCAGAATTGTGACCTGCTTTCTCCTCATTCTGTCTCAAATCGTAGTAATCTTAACATGCGTGACTTTTACGGAGAATCCCCGAGAACGAAGAAAAAACTCCACATATTCTACAACATTGGTTGTTACTTACGTTTGCAATTATGGGCGCCATTGTCATACTATTGCTTATAGCATTGATGGTAATAAATGTCAAAGATTATCGCGTTGTTAAAAAGAAATTGGCACTTCTGAGCATAATGAACAAAGCGAATGTAGCAGACGCCCACATTATCAAAAGCGATCCGATCCGTGTTGCCGAGCTGATCCTAGTCGTGATTATATATGGTCTGTTATCTCTTGGGTTTTCCATGGTTGCTGTAACTGTATTGATTGACTTTTTCAATTTTCCAATTCCAAAGGAGATTTGGAGGTTTTATGGGAAAGGGTTAGTAATTTTTATTTTTTATTTTTTATTTTATTTTTTTATTTTTTTTTATCCGAGAGAGGAAGTAGTACTTAGGAAGAAAAGGATCGTGTTCTTTTTTTCTTTTTCTTTTTTTGTTAGAAAAATTGTCTTCTTTTTTCCTTTTTTTTTAAAAATATTTTTTATATTTCAATGGTTGGTGTGATAAGAATTAGTGTACTCATGCAAACATGAGAATTTTTTTTTTTAATTTCTTTAAACCGGGTATCCGGCACTAACTGCGTGGCTAATTAATCCGTAATTCAGCTCAGGTCGTACCTGCAGAGTGTGAGTGTGAATTTTACATAGTTCAATGTTAAGGGTGATTTTATGACTAAACTTCGCTCTTAGGCTCGACACGCGAACGTTCTGATTTATATCGTTATATTTTGTAGCAATTCTCTCCATATTCGTATAATTCGCATAGAAATTAAGCGTTTAATTGATTTATTGAGCAAATGAGTTTTAAAAGTATTTAAGTGCAAATTCGGGTTAATTATGTGATTTTATTGGTAAATATCTTTATATATGTGATGTTACACTTTGCACGTTTTTATTATTGTAGGTACAACGAGCATATCGTGGGACGAGTCAACGAGTGAAGGGTTTCGATTTGCATTTTAATTGAAGATATATCTAGAAGAGGCAAAATTGGAATTATCATATTTTTATTAGGGTTTTATTATTTTAAGAAAAGAAAAAAAAGGATAATTGTTACCCTAGCTCTCGAAGAAGGTTATAAAAGGACGGCATTCAAAGAAAGAAAGACAGACACGAAAAAATCATCAGGAGCAGGCCGAGCGAGACAGAAAATCAAAAAAAAAAAAAAGGAGAAGCACTCGGTCGACCGAGCAACATATATATTTTTTTTTTTTTTTTTCGCTCACGGATATGATAAGCGAGAGGCTAGGCACTTACGGAACAAGCGTGTGAAACCGTCTCAAACAACGCTTTGATTTCAACTCTTGGATTGTTTGTGAGTTTAATTAAAGATTGTATCTTTATTATGTTTTATTGTTCTTATGCAATTTCATTGATAAATGTATTCTTTGTTTGATGTTTAATGTGTGATGAGAATCGTTATTAAATCCTAGATCACCATAGTAAAGGTTGGATTTTTAACCTAAAAATAACGAGAGTTGTTAGGTTAATTTCTAGGTTGCTAGATTGAGAAATCTTACACCTTGGTTATGGAAGCGTTAATCTTTAAGATCGAGAGATGATAGATTAATGAGCGAATTATCTACGAGTAGGAATTCATACCTTTGATAGGTGAACCACGTCTTTATTAAATCTTCACTAAACGATCTATAGTAGAAATTGAGGGTTGCGGGATAGGTGGATCAATGCTTGTTCTTCGTTGAAATTAATTGAAATTATCTTTGTGCATTGTTCTTCGTTGTTATCTTAGAAGTTTATTTTCTTTTTAGTTATAGAATAGATTTATTTAGTTAGTTTAGGTCCGCAACTATATTTCCTTGCTTTTGATTGACAACCCTCTGTCCAGTTTATTGTATTCGTTTTAGTTTTGTTTTGTGTTTTTCGTGACAACCTTTAGAAAAATTAAGAACTAGACCAATCTCGATTCCCTGAGATCGACTCCGGTTGTAGCTACTATACTACGATCCCTGCACTTGGGGTAAACCGGATTTATAATTTATTACTTGCTGTTTTCCGTTGATAAAATCCGAGACATTCAGATCGAGTGTGACTCTAACTCCGAAGTTAGGCGCCTAGCCACTTTTAACATTTGACTTTCCTAGGTATTCTCAACCCGCCAATTACCACTTTAGTTAAACTATTTGGTTACCTAAATTATTTTAAGGGTTTATTGTCAAAAAAAACAATTTGAACATAGAAATATGCAAAGAGGACAGTGGAATATTTTTCTGGGTAAAAAGAACATATCATTATTCCACTGTTATTTATATTCTTTCGTATTCAACTATAAAAACGAATATATATTTTGATTTCATTGTCGAAAGATGATAATTCTTTCTTTCATCACATTTTTCTTCTTCACGTCCTATTTATTTAGACATCTCATTTGATATTTTTTCAACATTATTTTCGAGGTCTTTTTTGTAAAAATCACATAAACAGTGGAACAATGAAACATTGGATTTGAGGTCAGTTCCACTGCAGCAAACAGTGGACTTGGGGTTATAAACACTAAATTTGTCTTTATCACCCAATTTACCTTTCCATTGTCTTCATTCCTTTTTCCCCTTCTTTTTTTTGGTCCTTTTAAACCATTCCCTCTTATTTTAATTTATAAATTTTATGATTAGTGTTTTGTCTATATTGGCAAAAGAAAAAAAAAACAGCATGCATGCCTATTATTGCTGCTAAATTGTCTTTTTTTATTTTGTAATAATATATTTTGGATTGTCTATTGATATTGATTGGTTATGGTAGATCTTTTATAAGAGAGCGGCTACAATCCAGTTTCTAATTGTTCAGTTTTTTAATCTTTACCGTTGAAGAAAATTTAAATAATTATGTACGTTGGATCATTTTTTAACACACCATAGTTAATATATGCAATAACACATCTAATCAATCATTTAACCTCCTAAACCGGTAAACAATTTGCCAAAAAAACAAATTAACTACACGGAAAATCAAAACGCAAATCTGGAAATAAAACTAATCAAGAACACAAGAGTGCAAGTCGAAGAATTCATGCTCTTGTTGAAAAAAAGAGTTCTTCGAGGTTGCTATGCTTTTATCTGTTTCTTATGATAAAATAGTCTTTTTTTCCAATGCATTTTATCTGTTTCATATGTTATGCAGAGGATTCAGCCACAAAATATCAACATGTCCCAAACGTCGCAAAGAAGAAGATCACAAGAAAGAGCCCGTGAAGAAGACACAGCGTGGTAGCACCAATAAGGAGGAGCCTCCCGTTGTGTCATTTAGTGTCGAGAGATCTTCAGGCGGTGTTGGTTTGGATGAGGACCCGAGAACAAATGCATCGTCTGATTCAGATTGAAACGGATTGACGTTGAAGGTAAATATGCTTAATATATATGTTTTAATATCAGTGTCTGATTCCTTATCATTTTGCAGACTACTTATGGTTTGTGTTTTTTTGGTGTTTTTTTGTTTTTTTTTTTGAGAAGTGTGTTTTAGTGTTCTAATATTGCAAACTTATGGTGTTCTAATTGGAGTCTTTTACTTTTCTCTAATTGGACTAAGATTGTGTAGGATGTGGATTACGGTCAAAAAATTGTGAAGGCTTTGATGAATCCTTCTGAATTTTGTTGGGGAATGTCGAAAGAATAGAATTATTCTGGGTTTTTGTGGGTTTACTGTTTTGAATCATTGACAAAAACCCATGAACATAAGACCTATGATTTGATCGTCTAAATTATTTGCAGGGAAGGTGAAAGGAATGAGTCAAATAAGGGGTGGAGATCGGAGAAGACGGCGTCGACGTCGAGAAAGGAGAAGATGCAAAACAGAAAATAGAAAGAAAATTGTGCAGTTTTCTTTACGCCATACATTTTAGACAGACAATTAACTTGGACAGATGATCCCAACCCAGTGATGACAGAAATAAAGGGTCACTTTTATGCGAGTACTACGACTGCAGCATATCAGATTTCTCGTTTTCAGACATGATTTTGGATTTTTTTTTATTTAATTTTATTGTTTTGTATTGGTTATCAGGAAAGTGTGGTGATACCTAATTTTCTGCTTTGTGTGAGATGATCCTATGGGTGCCTAATTTTTACTCTTGTTTTAATGAGAAGTGAAAGTATCTGAAAGTACAAAATTGAAGAACCAATTACAAGAACAATCATTTTTTTCACTCATTAGATGAAGGGCTTAACATCTGTTTATTTGTTGCTGTGAAGAGATATGTGGAATATGTCAGTTTTCACTTAAAATCTAGGGTCAAGTTGGTACTCTAGAAAACCTTTTTTTAGTTTGATATTGCATCATGGGGAATTTTGTGAGCAGGGATGTGGGTGATTGGTGCATCGGAGAGTTGGTTTAATTCCTTAGGCTATTGTTGGAATAGTTGGGGCTTGGCTCTGTGATCCAGGAAGGTGATCACTTGATGCATGATAAGAGAGAAGATACTTGTCATCTGAAGTTGCAGGAGAGTAGTTTGGGTTGCAGGTTTGCCTAATAAGGGGAAGAGAATAGTGTCTTCATATCCATTTCATTCAAACTTGGCATTGAATTAGACATCTAATTCTTCATCCGCCTTTTCGTTTAATATCCTCTGAAAATCTCTTATGTATGCACATGTTCCTTGACAGAGTTTGAATCAAACTACTCAGTCTGGTAGGTGGTCAAGTAAAATTTGAAAGTCAAGTTTAATGGGATTGCAGGTGAAGATACATTGAAGTGTCAAAAGCTTTATGAACCTTTAACCGATTGGACAACATAGTTGAAAGGAACACTCTATAATGTGCAAAATACACGAATTGTATTAAATGAAACTTTAATAAAAGGTCATTCAAATGAAAAATGATAACGATAATCGTCTAAAATGGGACGTGGACAAAATGTCATTCAAATAAAAAATAATAACGATACATAATTCTGAACATCATAGAATCAAGAGCATTGTCTAATTGCATTTTCCGTCTTTTCCTCCTCTTCCAGTCGACTTGCCTTCTGCCTGTACACATTTCGATGTACTCAAAGTATTTAGTAAAAGCATAATCAATTATATATACAGAAAATGTAGATAAAAAACTTTACAAAAGATACATAAAAGTAAGCAACTACATTTTATATTGAAGGTTATTAAAAAAATTCGCCAAAAAATTTGGTTAGGGAAAAAAAATTAAAATTTTCAATTTCATTCATTGTGCCGTTAATCTCTTTTTCGTCAAATCCATTCTAATTTATTTTAAACTGCCACAACGATTGGACGACTATTTTTATCATTTACTAAACCCCCTTAAACATCGTTCATTATTATAATTATTTTACAAGAAATGAGAGAATCATTTAATCAAACCGTACAAATCCTAGATGGAACAATAACCACAATCAGTGTTTCTCCCTTTTTGAGATTTCGAACGGAAAAATAGAGCTCGTAAATGATCTCAGAATGGTCCAATTAGCTAGGAACGGGTCAAACTTTGCAAAATAATAGAGCCAAATTCGATCAATCGTCACATTTAACCACAATCAGGGTTTCTCCCTTTTTGAGACCTCGAACGGAAAAATAGAGCTCGTAATGAGCTCAGAATAGTCCAATTAGCTAGAAACCGGTCAAACGTTGTAAAATAATAGACTCGAATTCGATCAATTATCACATTTGGGTTAATTCGGATTGTTGACTGGTCCAATTTCTGGTCAAAAAAATTGACTGGGTCGGGTCAACGGGCGGGTCAGACCTTTCTCTTTCACCCGGTAATGCTGCGAAAGAGAAGAAACAAAAAAAAAAAAAAAACTTTTTCACGTGATATCTTGCAATTTCGAGGTCCGTTATTTGCACCGTTTGTTGCGTTGGACTCCAAAAATCGAGAACTATTCAATGGGATATATAGACATCGATTTTGAGCAATTTCATGTGTCGGGTTTTTTTAAACAAACTATGGCTTTGATACCAATTCGTTGTACGGAATCTCCCGAAACGAAAGTAAAACACATCGAAATATATATTGAAGAACAAGAATTTTGAAGAAAAAAAAGAGGTTATAAAAAGAAGATGACGATGAAAGTATATGAAGTGTGGAAATTGGAAGAAAATAAACCCATGGTGAAGACACTATGAGGGAAAAAAATTCTGACGGAAAAACAAAATGGAACGTGATTGCAGTGAAATTTTGTTTTGTTTTGTCTTTTTATTTTTATTTTATTTTAATGGGTGACAATATGAAACATGTTACAAATTGTTTATGGTACACAATAACTAATAGTGCGTCAAATCAATCCAACGGTTGCTATTATTTTAATATTGATCTCACGGTAAACTGGATCGTCCAGTTGTTTTGTACTGACTGGACTGTAGTATTTCCTCTTTTATAATATGACGATTCTATTTATTGATTGTATTCACACCCTAAAATGTTCTATAAATACCCATTATATCATTGAAATAATAGACAAGCATTATTCGCCTTCTTCTCCATTTTTGTTATTCCTCTTGTTCTTTCTTTTTTATTTTCTTTGTTTTAAAACACGTTATCAGCACGAGTCTGTATTACAATATTTTTCCTTATACCATTATTTCCACGGAAATACAGATCCAAAATCCTTCAAAGCTCATGACAATCGTGTTCATCATCACCATACACCCCTTTTAATCAAGGGTGTGTGATATATAAAATATAAGAGACGAGGAGGCCCATTTTCAACAGCCTTTAGCATATAGAGAGTTATATATATTCTTTGTGTTAGTACTTGACAAAAGAAGCGAAGAATATACAATGTCCGCGACAAAAATCGGAGTACGCGTTAGAGTGTTTCAACCAACAACATGAACGGCGCCCGAGTTGTCGAGAAAATTAAAAGGTTTTTTTTAGGGTTTATTGTTAAAAAAAACAATTTCATTGTGATTTAAATTATTTCGTATTCGACTACAGAAACGAATATATCTTTAGATCTGATTGTTGAAAGATGTTAATTCTTTCATTACATTTTTCCTTTTTCCGTGCTCTTTATTTAGACAATTTGATATTTTTTCAACGTTATTTTCGAGGTCATTTTGTAAAAAAAAAAAAAAAAAAAAAGCACATAAATAGTGGAATAGTGAAACATTGGATTTGAGTTCAGTTCCAATTCAACAAATAATGGATGGATTTAGGGTTATGAACAGTGGATTCGTCCTTATTACTTAATTTATATTTCCACTGTCCTGATTCCTATTTTTTCCCTCGTTTTTGTCATTTTAAATCATTCCTCCTTTTTTAATTATTCGATCTTTAAGCATATTATATTTCCTGATAATCACTGTATAGAATAATGTGATTTCCTACCTTTACAAAGCTAAAAAAATGTGATTTCTTTAATTGGCTTTATCTTAACGTTTGAATCAGGAATTGAGATGTAAAAGTATTGAGGTTGTTTAGGCGTCGAGAAAAAAAAATTAACCGTGACCTTACTGTCAACAAATTTTATGATCAATTGGTTTGAGATAGAAGACACCGGAGGAGAAAAGATCTATTTTCAACAAATCGGCATAAACTGTATTGGTGAGATAATTTTTTTATTGTTCATTTTATGATATATTATTGCTAGTTACAATACATGTATATGATAATGATATAATATTGATGTTAATGGTCTTGATCACAATGATCATGTCATGATTATGTGATCGTGTGAAAATGATGATCATTATATTAAACGAGCATATGATGGACTTGAAGTCTACCATTAAATTTTAAGAGCTCGTTAAAGTGATAAAAAAAATTACATATATGGACATGTCATTCACATAAATAAACGAGGACATGAAGTCCATTGAAAAAGACGTGTCCGTACAAGTGATCTAATATTCAGAGATAAGAAACTACTGAATATAATATATATAATGAGATTTTCATGATCACATTGAGAAAAATAATATCACTTTTATCGTAATGATATGCTCCTGAAGTAGCAGTACCGATTAAGTGATTTATTAAGATAGTTATATCATGAATGAAAAAAAAAATACCCCAAATGCGGAATCATGAAAACAAAATAATGAGTTACTATTGATATAACTCATTAGTTGACAGTCTATTCCTCGTAGTGAATGTGACTCAATTTTTAATATTTGATTATGGTCGTGGACATGGACATGCTGGATACACTCCTAACAAAAATATTTTGTTGAGTAAGATAATAATCGTGAGAAGAAACAAAGTGATCTATAGAAGATCACGCCACGTACCGGAATCAGTGGCAATTTTTAGGAATAATTTTATACGGTGCATTTGAAATTTAAACATCGTTTGTGGGTAAATAAATTGGTATCTTGTCTTGGTATTATTTTGACAAGGCGTGAATTATTGTTTATATGTTGCTTTATATTTTAACAATATATTTCTCACTATAAAGTTGGTATGGTATGAAAATTAAGAACATGATTTTGTCATATCATTTAGTTAATTTGATTGATTGTAGTAATCAATGCATTCATTGTATTTTTGGCAATTGTATTTGCATTAATTATAATAAATAAAATAGTATTTATTCATTCAATCTAAAGAATTTATTTTGCATGAATAATGGTAAAATTAAATCTGGCAACAAATTATAGTACTTAATTAGTGAGTGAAATTTATACCCGTCATAGCTAGCATATGATGATTGATTCACTTATTGTAATATGAAGTAATTGTCTCTTGGATCCCTTAGCACATATAATTCCAATTCATAATCGATTGCTTTGAATGATTATAAAGTTATTATTGTACGAATCTATTTTTGTGATATACATTCGTGAACATTATTATTTGTTTAGAAGTTGTTGTTTCTCTTTCATGTGTTATGATTTTATTCTTTTTAATGAAGAAAGTTGAACCGATTAATGGTGATGACGAAGTTTGTCTCATCAATAATGCGACAACGCACGTTATATTGGACAATAAAGTGAATTTCTCGAAATAAAATATAGGAGAAACGAATGTCAAATGCATAATATGCAAGTTCTATATGAGGTTTCGAAAGAGCCATTGAAACAAATTGTTTGAAATAAATCAATAATTTCTCCCAAATCTCGAAAATATATTTTTGAGTAATATGGATATAATATCGAAACTGAGACAAATAAAGAGCAATATTCTTAAAAATGATGAGACATGTCTATTCATGGAAGAGAATGGAACTAGTACTATATGTATCATTTAAAAGTAATGATATATGTATTATATGAGATACATCACAATCAATTCGTCAAATGAATGCGACAAAATTAATATTTAAGATGCATATTGTGACTCTGAATATTTTGGTTATTGTGGTTAAGACTATTATTTATGTGAGAATTATGATGCAAAATCCACCATAATTGGGTTGGTGATTCAAGAACATTGGCATAACCCGAAATATTGTATCTATAATTGTGAGAAAGTGTTGTCCGAGAATTAATAAGAGGAGAAAAATTCATTGAATTATATCCCGTGACAAACATTGACATATATGAACCATGAGTTCATATATTATTCATTGACATAAAACCCACGAAAGGTATATTTTATTCACATTTTGCATACATCGAATATATTCTGAGAAAATGGAGAAATGAACCAAAAGTTCAAAGTCTCATTCTAGTGATTTCTCTACATATGATGTGAAAATTAATTTAAACGATTCTTGAAGAATTTGAAATCACATAGTAGTATATTAAACGCATGAAGCGCAAGAGAGATATTGTTCTCAAAAATCTCATAGAATTAAATATTTAACAAAACCTCTATGTTTAAATGTGTAAATCGCTTGAAACGATTAAAAGAGCATCAAGGTATAGCTCGGTGCAACATGTTTGATGAAAATCGATTCTCAACATTAGGTGAAGATAAAGAAAACCTCATGTTAGAATAAATGAATATCGATAAATTTTAACAACAAAAACGATCTTCCACGCGTCAGTTTAACTGAATTGCAAAAATAATCTTACTTAGTATTTAGCAAGTAATTTGTCAGATGCCTTAATTGAATAAAAAGAGTGACCATGTATAAATGCACCAAAAGTATAAAAGATAAATATCCGTGGAAAATGAATTCATATTCAGTCACTCGTGAAATCTCTTAAAGAAATTTGCCTTGAAGACGAATACTCCAAAATAAAATTGCACGTGCATCAAATGATTAAACATTGAAATTTGCGGGACAACCAATCCATACATTGATAAGGAATTGATTTATGTTAATATCGAATTAACAATGAATTTTATGGGATAAATTTATATAAAAAAAAGTCATAGTCATCGACGACGTATTTGCCACTTTAATTACTAATATTATATCTGGATCCAGTACCTAAGTCATTAGCGGAGTGTCGAAAACACTCAGACTAGGTAAAAATGAAATAAGCAATTGAGGTTGAGTTTGAATTGGAAATTTTTGTTTGTTAATGCTCAAATATGTTATAAATAATGTTATGTTCAGCTAATTAATATCTCTGACAGTAACTTTGAGTTTTCATATGTCATGACCGCATATTTATAGGTTGTTGGACATGAATATTGTTGATATGAAATCCTTGGTGAATTTCAGAAATGAAATAATATGATAAACGCAACATGCATATTGTTAAGTTGTAAAGGTCGTTAATATTAATGGTGAATGCAATATAACTAGTTGAGTATATTTTTATTGATGAAGGAATATATATGTAACTCATTCTTTATGTCATGAATGTATAGTACTACGACATGTGATAATGAAAACATATGCATACAAACTGCGATTGTTTTACCCCTATTGTTTTTATGATTATAGTGTTGATTGTGTTGCATATGTTGCACGAATGAGTAGTGGGTATGATAATTTATACACCCTACATTTAAGTATCTACATACACTCTAGAAGAGAATGATATAAGAAAGTACGCTCTAGTGACAACCTTACAGATTTGTTCACTAACATCCTTCCTATATCTATTTTGGAACAAAATTGTTTATGGTACTGGAATGCGTACATAAGGAAGATTGTTGTCGTCAGGAGAAGCGACAGCTTAAGAACTATTTTGAGCATTTGGTCTTAAAGACTAGTGATTGTACTATTTTTCCCTTTAACTAAGTTTTTTTCCCGTATGGTTTTCTTAGTTAAGATTTTAACGATGCAGTTAGTGCAACACGTAATGCGTATATGGAATGAATTATTTACCTTGTCTAGTTTTTTTTCCACTGGGTTTTCTAGCAAAGTTAATAGTACATGACAAATACGTTATGCAACTAAAATCGAGAAAATCAATTTAGTCACTTATTCATTGAGATATTGTCTACATGAGAACGAAAATGATCCAACTGTATTATATGAAGACAATGCATCTTACTTATCTCAATTGAAGTGAATTTATATTAATGGGGATTGACAAAACATATTTCAGCTAAGTTAGTCTTTACTCATTACTTGTAAAAGAGTCGAGAAAATAATGTACAAAAGGTTCAGTCAACCGACAATTTGATAGATTCATTACCAAGACATTACCGGCATCAACATTTGAAAGACTGGTGAAGAGCATTGGGATGCAGCGCTAGAAATATCTAAATTGATGCTTGGTTCAGGAGGGAGTGAATCAAACACAAATAAATATGTACTATTTTTCCTTAACTGAGATTTTTTCCCACTGGGTTTTTCATAGTAAGGTTTTAATGAGGCATATCATAACTGTTGTTTAACAATAGACATCCAAGGGGAGTATTATGTAATAACATATTTTTGATTGTATATTGATATTGATTGATTCTGATTGATCTTTTACAATATTACAATTATATTCATTTATTGTATTCACAGCCTAGAATACTATAGATACTCCTTATACCAATGAAATTATAGACAAGCATTATTCGCATTCTTCTCCGTCTTTGTTTTTCCTCTTGTTCTTTCTCTTTTAATTTCTTAGTTTTACAACATTTTCTTAACATTTATTTATTTTTTAATTAAAAAAATTTAATCTGAAAAAGAGATTTTTCATTATATTGGGGATTTTATTTGATAGATTTGTACTATTTTTTTCATTAAAAAATTGTGAATTGATAAGAGATTTTTATTATATTTAGGGTGGAAATGAAAATCGAACTCTTATTTTATATTCACAAAAAAATATAAATAAATAAAAAATCAATCATAAGGAAGACTTGCTATGGCAAGTCATAATAGGTCAGATTCAATTCTCATGTTTTCGAACTACTTTTTGTTTATATATAATGGTTATGCAATCCAAAGTTCAGGTCACAATGATACTTGTAGCAAACTTAAGTTATTAAACTTGAAATACTACAGCAAAAAAAATATAATGTCTAGCAGGCTGCAAGAACTAAGTTATTACACAAAAGTTCAGCAACAAACTATTAATCAAATTGCACGGTGCAGCAATTCAGCTAATTTATTACAGCAAATTATTAAAGGGGAAATTCGTTTTTTACCCTTTTTTTGAAAATAAAAACGAAATTTACACCCTTCTAAATTAAAAAATCACTCTTATCCCCCACCTAAAAGTGGGTGAAATCGCCCAAAAATAGGAGAAACCTCCTATTTATCGCCCATGTTTCGCCCGTGGTGAGAGATCCCGCCCTTCCCCGCCTTTGACACCTCCCGAATTTCTCCCAAGTTTCTCCCATGGTGGGAGGCCCGCCGAGAAGATGGGAGACCCCCTGGTTTATTTCGAGAAAATGTGGACGCTTTTATCTCGATTTTTCATCTCTTTTCATCTCATTTCTTCTTCATCAATGAAGAAAGCGATTATTAACAAAAGATGATATTAACACGAAATTTACAAGGATGGTGGTGAAAACTGAACCTTCGAATCCTTCGATTATGTTAAACTGAAATTCGAAATCTTGTGGAACTGAAATTTGACAAAACAATTTGATAAAGCTCGAAATTTAGTACAAAGAAATGGGTTTTGTGAGAACAAGATACAAAGAAATGAAGATTTCTGGAAATTCGTTGATGAATGTCGAGAATATTATAACCGAAGACAAATAGTGTAGAATATTTTATTTCTTTGTATTATTTACTTTACCTATTGTGCCTATAAATACCCATTGTAATACACTTTTACAATTCAATGACAATACAATTGCTTTTCTAAAACCTAATATGGTATCAGAGCAGAAGATCCTGAGTTCGAACCCCGCTTCTAGCACAATTAAAAACAAAAATAAAAAACCCAAGTGTTGGGCTTCTCTCTTCTAACAAACCCACACTTCTCAAACCAAAAAAAAAAACTCAAGTGTTGGGCCTCTCTCCCCTCCTATTTTTGGGCGATTTCATTTACTTTTAGGCGGGGGATATGAGTGGTTTTTGAATTTAGAAGGATGTAAATTTCGTTTTTATTTTTAAAAAAAGGGTAAAAAATGAATTTCCCCATTATTAAATGGCAGATTCAATTTGGATCGAAAATGTATATAGAATAAGTTCAGGTTATCAGAATCTTTAAACAAATATCACAAGTCACAACTGAACTTGTGAAATAAAATACGCAGCACAAAACAAGTACAACAGTGTGCACTAACAATAAAAACAGGCTGAACTTTTAGACCAAATTCAAGACTGATAAATTGATAATCAAAGGTGAAAATACCAAGAATATCAAGCCTGGATTTGTACACTCTGAATACAATGTTCAGCTCACTAAAAACTACTGCCAAAGAACTATAATTACAAGCCACAAGGTGTTCGGTTTATGCAGTTCAGAGCTTGGCAAGGCAGCAGGAAATGGTTAATGGTGCAAGCAAGATCAACAGGCTACCAAGAATGCAGCAGATATACAGTAAATCGTGCAGGCACAAATAACACAGCAACAGTGGATGTTTTGAGCTTGATAAAAAGTATCAGTGAGACTACCAATGATCAAACACAAAACCAACAAGATTATGGGGGCAAATCACACAAAACCTGAAAAATCACTTGGTGAAATCTCTTATAGTAAGTATAGACCTACTAACTTATCCACAAGGCAGGCAATATCAGCACTTCAAAATGATATGCTGATGAGTCAATACTTACAAGGACTTTGACTACAAGACTTCTCCGTAATGTGAAATTCACAACAGAAACACAAGGACCGAGAATCAGACTTAGACTTCTGTCCGAGTGCACAAACAGAAACTTAACGTATTGATTCCTATTAGACTCAAAGTACAGACAATCAACCTCACTAGGCAGTCTGACTTGGTACTTTGGGCCAACCAGACTGATGTCTACAACTTTGATCAGAAGGTATCAATCACCAAAATGACTCTTTACACACAAAACAGACCTAGACTACACAGCACAACTAGTATCACAAAAGACTACTAAAATGCAACTAACAAGAGAAAACAATTACGCATTCACAAAAACAAGAATGAGTCAATGTGTTACCTTAAACAGAAGAACACCAAAGACCTCAGTCCACTGATTCTGTCTAAGTTGTTGATTGGTACCACTCTTCACAACAACAAGGACCAGAATCAAGCTTTGATTCAAACAGCAGGCAGACCAAAGCAACATACTCTACTTCAGAATTTCTTGACAAGAACCAGAACAGAGAAAAATATAAAAATGTTTATGGAATGTAGGATTGCTCAAGAAGGTTATTCTGAGTTGTTGCAATCCTAGTTCACTCTACTGGTCTATATATAGACTAAGGGTATTACGAACCCTTAAGTCACAAGATTGTAAATAAGTTAGCATTTTATTTGAATTTGAATTTCAAAATCACATACACTGAATGAAACCTAAGTGTACTGATTAACCCAAATTCGAAGACACTGAAATTGGTCTAGTTTATGTGTTTTTGTTAACAAAATCACTTATGCCACCTCGGTTTGCCACTTAAGGCCGGAAATAAAGGCTGTGAAATTGTTGAACCAGTTTTAATCTGAACTAACCAAGTATGACACTAACAAATGAGAACCTGTAAACTGAATAAAGACCACTAGAACCAGATTAATCATCCTTGGTTTGATCAACACTAAACCAAAAGTTTATCAGGTAGCAGGCAAGGGTTCAGTATTGACCAAAAATTAAATTAATTTTTCACTCAGAATTTGATTTTAAAACCGAGCATCAAACCCTGAGCTTGTCTAATCATGCTGTAATAAACCGATTAATCCACAAAGCATGATTTCGACCCATCACTGAACCATTTGGTTATCAGGTTTAGACTCTAACCAGACCAAACATTGACCTCCTAGAGTATTAAGCCCTCAGTCAAACCGGGTATGAATCTAAAAAGCGGTTACAACCGATTTACCAGAGCCAATCCAGCATGGAATTCGGATTGTTGAAGCAACAAGATAGCAATGGACTATGAATTAGTCAAGGTTCTGATCTCTAAGCAACGTCTCTTTAATCTAATGAATCTATACCAAAGGGCGGAGGCACATGTTGTATGGTGGGGTCACGTGACCCCACTAACATCTGAGAAATTTTTTACTATTAAAACAATGTAGTTTTGCTTTTAGAAAGTGTCATTTTGTTGAAAAAAAGTGATGTTTTAGGCTCCGGTGACCCCACTGAAATTTTCTTTTGAATACAAGATGTAGTTTTAAACTCCGGTGACACTACTGGAATAAATTCCTGGACCCGCCACTGCCAAAGATGGGACCTTTTCAAACTATATATGAACGACCAACTATCCCTCGAAGAGTCGGGATGATGAAATCACCGACTCATTCTCCTTTTACAGCATTAATCATAGTCAACCTTTCAACATTCGACTTTCCTAGGTATTCTTAACTCAATTATCAATTTAGTCCAACTACATGGTTTTACATGAATAATTTTATTTAATAAAATTTATGATTAGTGTTTTGTCTATATTGGCAAAAGAAGGGGGAAATGTCTTATTATTGCAGCTAAATTGTCTTTTTTAACATTTATTTATATTTTAATTAAAAAATTTGGGACTCGGAAAAAGAGATTTTTCATTAAACAGGGTTTTTTAGGGGTATATTGTGGATTTTATGTAATAGATTTCCCGTGCTATTTTTTTTTTATTAAAAATTGGGAATTGAAAATAGAGATTTTTATTATATTTGGGGTCGAAATGAAAATTGAACTTTTATTTAATAAGATGTTAAAAACAAAAAAATGATGTTCACAAAAAAATATCAATCATAAGGAAGACTTGCTATAGCAAGTCAAAATATAAGAAATACTACTGCAGTCAAGTCAATACAAAAAATCGAACCAGTCCGTTTCTGAATTAGATTAATACTAAAATAATATGAAACGTTGGATTGATTTAATACGTTATTACTTATGGTGTACCTTTCATATGACACTTATATGTAAAAGGAAGAAAAGACAAAATTCTTGTAAAAATCTACACCTAGTCGAACATTTTTTAAGGAACTAGTCGATCAATCAAGATAGAACAATTTCATCTTTATTACCCAATGTCAACAAACCTATGGAGCTCAAGTAGAACCACGATGAATTTGAAGTTCTTGAAAGAACATTCATTTCACCGATTCAAGTTTCCTTCGCCCATTATCACCGATTCTCGCTCTCTCATGGCCATTCCCGACCAACCCGCCACATCGTGCAAAAACCGCCCGAGCACGCCACTCATACGCCCCAAATTGCGTGACACAACCAAAGACACGCTAGAAAGCAGCCTCTCTTTCAACCAAATCAACCACATCCACCACCCTACCACCACCAAACCCGAACTGTCATGTTCCATATTCTTGAAAAAAATATATTCCAGAAAAAATAAAATAACGATTCACAAGCTAGAAAATTATGAGTAAAATCTCAATTGCAATAAAAAGTGAATTTTTGAAAAATCATTTCTTCCTAAGTCCTCTTTGCCGTTTTTTCAATTTTTTTTAAGGTATTGTGATTTACAAGCTTATCTTCTTCACTGTTTCTTTTGCTTCAGCGAAGGAGGAATTTTTTTTTTTTTTTTTTTTTTTGCATGATGTAAATATATTAGGTGCGTTAAAGTACATATTAGCTATGGTATACAAAAGAAATAATCCAACGGATG
This sequence comes from Gentiana macrophylla, assembly GCA_026214975.1. Lineage (NCBI taxonomy): Eukaryota > Viridiplantae > Streptophyta > Magnoliopsida > Gentianales > Gentianaceae > Gentiana > Gentiana macrophylla. The sequence goes on along the minus strand of CM047812.1, from coordinate 14,419,213 downwards.
TAATTATTTACACATGTTTTAACCGTGGAGATTAAAAACTCAATCATCCAGTTAAAATATTCAACTGGACTGTAGCCGCTCTCCAAAATATATATTCGATTCTCATATTTTCGTACTATTTTTTGTTTATAATTTTTTTTTTGCCAGCAATATTTTTTTTTTGAGAAACATAAATAAATAGTTTTTTTTTTTTTTAGTGAGGTTTCCGATAAAGATTTACTGAGGGTCCTAAAAGATAAAACAAAAATAAATTGTCACACCGACAATTTTAAGCAATGATTAATCCCAGTCCCAGCCCTTTATAAATTACTCTTCAACATATATTAAATACTTCATCATTCACAACTCTATATTTAATATCCATATTCGTTATTTTTTCCCTCTTTGTGTTCCATAAAATACCCGATTTTCCTTCTCTTGATGGCGGCGAAGGACGAACAAGAAACAAAGATAAAAGAAGAAGAAACAATGATAAAAGAAGAGCTCCTCCGAGAAAAAGCCGATAACTTTAAACTTGCTTTATTTGTGTACAGTTGTGTGAGTTTGATTCCGCTCGGAAGCATCTATATGTGCTCGGTTTTGCAGAGAATTCCGAAGACCGATGATTCTCCATTTATTGTGGAAGATGGGCTATTAACTTTGTGTGTTAATATCGCTGCCACTACCATCTTATTGCTTTTAATTTTGGTGGTAATGGAAGCCGTATCTTATTGCCTTTGTAGAAAAGAAAAAAAAACCAGGTCCACGAATAATTAAAAACCGTATTAGCTAGAGATTAATATCCAGATGATTTAATATACCATATTTGAATGATCGGGTGGACTAACTTCATTAAACAAAATCCAATCGTTGTTGCGAAGACAATTGACATTTATTTTAGTGCTTTTGGGGGATTTTATCATGGTGCAGTTCTTTCCGTGTTTTTTTTTTTTTTTACTGCGAACTTGGTTTGATTTTTTTTTTTTTGATGCATGAAATTGACCTATCCTGAGTACTTAAGATAAAGATTCAAAGATTATTATCGTATTATAATTCTTGAACTGTATGCATGATATGTTTTCAAAAAATAATAATAATAATAACTGCATGTATGCATGATAAATGTCTTAATTTACTAATTAGTGATAAAGTTATTGATAAGTAGAGTGTCTTATCTTGTAGTAGTGCTGTGATTGTGACAAGTGTCACTTTTATGTTTTACATGTGTGTAATCACAGACCATTGGATCATTATTGTATATCCCAAGGAGGATAAAGTTGGTTAGTATCTTTGGTGATATAAGGTGTAAGCTTGAACACTACACAATTAATGAAAATCATCTTATCTTCTAATGCATTAGCCATTGTATTTCTTTAAGTTGGTAGCAGAGCCACCGTTGCTCGGCCTGATGGAACCACCGTCAGCTTCAGCTTCCGACCAAGACGCCGGACGGAGTCATATCTCCTCCATGCTTACTTGCCGCCTAAATGCATTCCGCCAAATTTGCAGTTTCCACGACAACTTCAGCGATACCAGCTTCAGCTGTGATATCCATGGGTGCTACATCAGTTCCGACCTCACCAATGATGTCCATCCCTCTCTCCTTTGGATTCGCAGGTGGTTTGCCTTCATCTCCCATGTCAGGATTTATGCAGAGTCCTTTTACCACTGGATATATGGGAAATCCGAGCTTCATCTCCTCACCGCTTGCTCAGATCAGATCTGGATTTGTTCCTTCTATGAATTTGCCTACACAAACTCTTGGAGGTAATCTCAATCAGACTTGTTCAGTCAAATTAGATAGGAACAACTATCTGTTGTGGAAGTTTACTATACTGCCTGTAATTAGAGGTCATAAGTTAGAGGGCTTTCTGTTTGGAGCGTTGCCATGTCCACCTAAGTATCTAGGTTCTCCAAATGTGACCTCGCAGATTATTATGTCTCATTAATCCCGCTTATGATGAATGGATGGCTAAGGATGCCTGTTAAGCTGGTTGGCTATTAGCCTCTATGGTCGAACAAGCCCTTGTTGAGGTTGTTGGATACCACTACATCACATGAAATTTGGCAAACGTTGGAATTACTATTTAATAACCAATGTGAAGCTCGGATGTTAGAATATAAAGATGCATTAACTAAAGCGAGAAGGGATCTAAGACTATGGTGATTACCTTGCTCAAATGAAAACATATTCGACAAACTTAGTGTCTTTGGTTATCCTATTACACGATCGAACTTATTTTGGCTACTCTTGGAGGATTGAGCAAGGAGTATGAATCAGAATTGTTAATCGACCTCTCAGGATGGGAGCTTTGTCATGGCACGAGGTACAAGCCCAGATTGATTACTCATGAGAGATTCTTTGGCTAGATTTAATCCCGCCATGAATCTGGATGGTTCTCATCCTTCGCTAATCTTTGCGATTAGGACCACTTTGATCCGATTCTTATCAAGGTAGAGGAAGAGGAGGCAATAACTATCAAAATCGAGAATGAGGCGGAGGTACAAATCGGAGGGGAAGGTCAGAGGAAGAGGTAGATCTGGATACAACAATAATGACAATGCTAGACCTACCTTCAACTGTGCAACAAGTCCGGACATTATGTGATAGAATGTTGGGTACAGGTTTGACACCAATTTCAATCCTCCTCAGAATCATGGTGGTCAAGGAAATGGTCAATCTTCTGCTGCTGCTTATTTGGTGGACTGAATCGCATTCTTTGATCCTAATTGGTATGCTGATAGTGGTGCTACAAACCATATCACTTCAGATCTTGGCAAAATTCAACTGGGGAATGAGTACAATGGATCAGACACTGTTGGTGTAGGTAATGGTTCTCAACTTAACATTGCTCATTCTGGTTCTAGTATGTTTCCTGTCTCTAATTCCACATTACACCTAAAACACATATTACATGTTCCAGCCATCACAAAAGATCTTGTTAGCATTTCCAAACTAACCTCTGATAATCCTGTTTCTGTGGAATTTACTGATCTTGATTGTATTGTTAAGGACAAAACAACAGGTCAAGTTCTTCTCAAAGGTAGAGTGATCAATGGTCTCTATCAGTTGCCCCTTTCTCAGTTCCAGAACTCCCTTCAATCCAGAAACAAGTCCTTCAATTCCAGCTACAAGACTGTGTCAAAGCAGCAGACTGGTTTTTGGAACCCTAAGTCTTATGTCAGTAGTGTAACTAGACCTAATAGTGATGTCATATGGCATAGGAGGCTAGGACATCCCTCAGTTAAAGTTATGAGTCATGTTTTAAAAGGTTGTAATGTTTCTTTTGGTAATCTGAGAGTTTTTGGATGTGCTTGTTTTCCCTTTCTTAGACCTTATAACAAACATAAGTTTGATTTTCACACCAGCAAGTGTGTGTTTATTGGATTTAGTGATAGTCATAAGGGGTTCAAGTGTCTAGATCCCTCTTTGGAAGAGTCTATGTGTCTACAGACATGTTGTTTTTAATGAGACTCGAATTTCCTTATCGGTAGGGTTTTCTCGATGCGCTTCTTGGTTCTTCTACTCCTACCATGTCTTCCTTGTCTCTCTTAATCTTCCAACTTATACTGAGTTCTTGCACCCTTTCCAGGCTCAAAGCTCCTATTCTTTTCCTGTTTCCCCTGCACTATCAACTTCAGCATCTCCTGAAATTTCAGTGTCTAATCCTGACTCTAGCATTAGTCCTGCCTCTCCTAATCCTTCTCCCATCACAACAAGTCTGTCCCGATTTTGTCTCCTCCTACACCCAACCTCGAGGTTTCTCCATCTCCTTCTCCTAATCCTGAGAGTTCTCCATCTCCATCACTTACTTCTGAGCCTCCTTTTGTTGGCCATCCTATGCAAACCAGATCCAAAAGTGGTAACAGGTGGATTTTTAAATTGAAGCTAAATCCAGATGGATCTATTAACAAGCACAAGGCCAGACTTGTGGCTCAAGGCTTCAGTCAGACTTATGGTATTGATTTTCATCATACCTTCACTACAATCATCAAACACCGCCACTATCGGGTTATTATGGCCATATTTGTTCATATGAAGTGGGATATTCAACACATTGATGTGAACAATGCCTTTCTCAATGGTCACTACATGAGGACATCTACATGCCCACGGCCCGGTTGGTTTTGTTGATCTGATAAGCCTCATCATGTTTGTCACCTTAAAAAGGCATTGTATGGGTTAAAGCAGGCCCCTAGGGCATGGTTTGATGCTCTAAAGACTTACCTTTTTTCTATGTGTTTCAAACAGTCCCCTTCTGATACATCTTTGTTTGTGTTTAAAGATTCTACTGTTGTGCTCTATGTACTTGTATATGTGGATGATATCTTGATCACAGGGAATTCTAATTCTGCTATTGCTGCCTTTATTCATAAACTGGATCAGAAGTTTGCTCTTAAGTCTCTTGGTTCAGTCAGTCATTTTCTGGGGATTGAAGCCTACAGGGATACCTCAGGTCTCTATCTTACACAAGCTCATTATGCAGCCCAGCTTTTGCATAGACTTGGTATGGACAATGTTAAACCATGTAGCACTCCTATGGTGACTCACAAAGAGCTTCTTCCTGGTGTTGGGCCTGTCATGACAAATCCTACCTTATACAGAAGTACCATTGGTGCTTTGCAATATCTTACACTCACTAGGCCTGATCTTGCTTATAGTGTCAACACTCTTAGTCAATTTATGGCTTCTCCTACAGAGGTTCAGTGGCAGGGGGTGAAAAGGCTTCTCAGATATGTTAAGGGCACCCTCCATCTAGGGTTGCAGTTCAAACCATCTACTGATCCGCAAATTCAAGGCTATTACGATCTTTGATTGGGCAACTTCACCTCATGATAGGAAGTCATTAGTGGCTATTGTATCTATTTGGGGAATTCTCTTATTTCCTGGACATCCAAGAAGCAACATGTTGTTGCTAGATCAAGCACTGAAGCTGAATATAGATCACTGGCCCAAGCTGCTGCTGAAATTACTTGGCTGAAGTTCCTGCTGCATGACTGCATCTACCACTGCCTCAGACTCCTATTCTCTGGTGTAATAACACTAGTGCTACATTTCTTGCTCACAATCCCATGTTCCATGCTAGGACTAAGCACATTGAGGTGGATGTGCATTTTGTTGAAATCAAGTTCGGACAAACAAATTATATGTCGATATGTTCCTTCTCATTCAAATTGGTGATACACTAACCAAGCCTCTTGGTACTACAAACTTTCACATGAGCTAGAAACAAACTCAACTTAGTAGATACCAAGTTTCGTTTGAGGGGGGATGATAAAGTTATTGATAAGTAGAGTGTCTTATCTTGTAGTAGTGCTGTGATTGTGACAAGTGTCACTTTTCTGTTTCACATGTGTGTAATCACAGACCATTGGATCATTATTGTATATCCCAAGGAGGATAAGGTTGGTTAGTATCTTTGGTGATATAAGGTGTAAGCTTGAACACTACACAATTAATGAAAATCATCTTATCTTCTAATGCATTAGCCATTGTATTTCTTTAAGTATTAGACGATTATTCATGAGTGACGTTAATTAATCCTTATGCTTTGTTCATCTGCTTAAAGTTATTATCAGAATTTGTATACTTAACATTCAAACAATACAATCCATGGATTTAAACACCAAAGCATTCATTTTGGAATTGAAGTTACAAAAGGAGGCCGGCCTTGACGGATACGAGGCCCTAGGCCGGTTATCATATTGGCCTTTTTATATTGAAGTATATAATTGTTTCGTAAATAATGAAAAAAATGTAATATCTTACATTGAAATATTAAGAGAAATAGTATTAAGATATAAGGTTGAAACATAATAAATTTGTCCAAACGAGGGCAATATTGGGCCTAAGTAGTTGTTGATCTATTATGTTCAAAAGACAGGCATACCACTTAAGGTACCATAGATATTGCCTCATCCATATCCTCATCTGCGTTGACTCAAGGTCAGGTGATCGAGGGATGAAGTCGTTATCCGCCACAACACACATTTACACTATTGATTATGATACCTATGTGTAATTGTAACAACCCTAATCATAGGCAATCATTGAAATGGTCGAAGGCCGCTCAAAGATGTTCATATCTCGTGAACAAATGCACATTAAACCTTACGAAACAACGCATCATATAAAGAGCGAAAAGAAAAAAATATTTATCAAAATGCATGGAAATCGAAACATTAATAAGACAACAGAACTGGTCAAACTCAGAACTGTATAGATGTAGCAATATCTAGAACGTGAAACCCAACTCTACCGCCGGAACGGTGGCCGAGGCTACTGCTTGCCCGGTAGGGCCGTAATCACAAAATTTCATCTCTGTTACAAATATATTTACTACTCAAACAACGAAAGAATACCCCCAAAAATCGCAAAAAACTCCATACTTTTTTTCATACTTCAATTCCACAAATTAAAAGAAACACGACTAACAACAATCCATTTCTCGAGGAACCAAAATGAAAAGACATGAATATCAACCGTACTGCAGATGCGCAACCCAAAAAATAAAATAAAGTGAAGTACATTTTATCAAGGTGAAAACTAAATGAAGTCCTGGAACATTTTAACTAAAAAGCATAGTAATAACTTTCTTCCCGCGGTTCTTCTCATGTCTCATCGGATAATAGATTCTTCAACTGAAAATATTAAGTAAGGGTGGGTACGACGGTCCGGTAAATAAAATATAATTAAAAAAGAATCATGGTAGCAGTACCTAGGAAATACGCTCTTTGTTCACTTTAGTGCAATTATATTTTCAAAATACATGTTAATAATTACCATACTTCAATGCTACATATAAGTAATGGGAACAGAGAATTGGACATGGCATAATGTAAGGCATCCTAAAAATACCAATGCATAATTATGAATTTTCTTATTTAGCGCATTCCATTAACTCATGTTCCAATAAAATGTCGTGCATAAATTGGGAAGCCATTGAACCCCAGGCGCCGGGCGCGTTATAGCATGTTGAAATTCTCGAGAACTCATAGCAAAATAAGGATATGTCAATATCTAACCAAAACTCATCTGACATGCGTAATGCTAATAATCCTATGATGCATCTAATTGCTACATGACATAATTTAATCATGAAATAAGAATATATAAATAATATTAAAGAATTCGTGCAAAATAACATTTCAGGCTGACTGGACCCTACATCATCGTGTATCGTGTACTAGGCATGCAATCTGCTGGAACAGAATCGGAAGCTGAGACTGCCATTGCGGCGGTGGTGACGATTCCACCAAATTATCCATCTTTCCCAGTAAAGTATTACTTCGATAATTGAGTGCATAATTAATTAAGTACTAAAATTAAGTACGAATTTAACCAATCAAAAGTCATAAATTTAACCAGTCCTTCAAGTATATTATCCTTACCTCTATTGGATGTCAACTGCGATATGATACAGATTTAGAAAAGAGGCACGAATGAGGATTACCTAGAAAAGCATGAATCTACGATTAAAAATTAACTTTATCAAGAACAAAACCTTAGGTTTATCCACTCAAAAAAGCACACAAAAAAACCCCTTAGATTTGAAGAAAACGAAAAAAAAATGATCAACTTAGCAAGAAACGGGGATAAAACCTACGGTTTGCATGTGGTTGATTGACTACGAAGATGAAACGACTAGATTGGAAAAAGATGAAATTCTGGGCGGAATAGAAGTCGTCTGCAGTTTGCAACATCTTCTAGGATTGAGAAAAGATGTAATATGAAATCAGATGGTGTAACATTAGGCTTTTAATTTATGACCATAAGAGCACTTGCATTAGAATCTGTAAAAAGTGGTAAATCTGTATATACAGCTCCAGATCCAACTAAAATATGCTGCATCAGAATCTGTATACATGATCTCTATTTAACAGATTCTGGATAAAATTGGACATCATACTCTATATCTACCGCAATTTGAATTTTTTTACAGATTCAAGTTTTTGCTATTTCTAACATTTTACATATATATATATATATATATATATATATATATATATATATATATTTCGAGTCACAAAATTTTTTTTCTACAAATATTTCATTAATAAGATTTTCTATACATATTTTGAATATCCATATAAGGTAATATTTATCACTATAATAATAGACAATAAATTATTTATATGTGTATTTGTTTTTGTAAATATGTCATAATTATTTTGGTTAATTTATAGTTACTTTATTGTTGTAGTACGGTAGAGATTCTGATACAGGTGACTATGTGTAGAGATTCTGTAAATGATGTTGGAGTCTGTAAAATAGAGATTCTATTCAGAGACACTGATGCAAGTGCTCTAAGTCGGCTAGCTTCCGCTAAGGCGGTGGACCCACTACCGAAACAGGGGTGGATTTTTTCCCGTCAAAATGATGCAAAGCTCATAATAATTATGAATATAGGGTATTACAATTATGTTGCAAACACATTATAATCGAAGGTCTAAAAATGTATTGTGTTACTCGATGTGTCTGATTGGCTGTGGTTAGAGCATTACAAAATACTCTCTCCGTCCCATTTTATTTGTCTACGTTTCCTTTTTGGTTTGTCCCAAAATAAGTGTCTACTTTGTGCATTAATTGTCTAATTTCTTCAAATCCCCCAACTCTTTACAATATTTACAATAAAAAATATGTAGCATTAAATGATTCAACAACTACTTAAATGACATAAATGTAAAAATATTAATCACTTAATGAAATTCAAAGCAATAACTCCGCTTTCTTAATCTGTGTGAAAAGTCAAATGATACAAATAAAATGGGATGGAAGGTGGGGAATGAAGCAGAATGACACAAACATTTCATCAATTAAGGAGAATGACAGTTTTTTGAAACTTTTACATAAAGGACAAAACTATTTTATTTATTTATTTTTCAACTTCTGGTGCATTTTTTTAATAAAATAAAATAAAAAATCAATACAGTTTCTCTTTTACCCACATTTTTTAAACACTCATATATCTCAATCTAGAACTTCAAATTAGAAAATTCTTTCACCAAATTTTTTATTTTTTTATTCTCTTTATTTTGAGATCACATTCAACATATTCCGACGTGATTTCAGAAAATCCGCTGTCGAAATTCACTGATTTTTGGGATTCACTGTGGATATTCACTGAGTGAATTTTGACAGTGAATCTCACAAAAAACGATGTAATTATTGAACCAAGTCTCAAAACGAAAAGCATAAAAAAATAAAAAATTCACTGAAATTTTTATCACGTTTGGATCTGTAGATAAAAAAAAAAAAAAATGAGCGTTTGGAAAAAAAAAAAAAAAAAAAAAAAAAAAAAAAAGGTCCCAGAATCCCAGGTATGATGCGTGCGAATTTTTTAATGTTGTTTTAGGGTTTTGTTCTTCAGGTTATAAAAAGTATAAAAGTTGTCATTCTCTCTAAAAAACTATTCCAAATAATATCATTATCCCTAATTATCCATATATAATTTAGGATGGACAAGATTTTTGTTGCCTATCGACTGGACCGGCCTTAGGATTATCCTTACTGCCTCAAAAGTTTTGTACGTGTACATTAAATTTTTTTTTTTTTTTTTTGAGAAACCATTAAATGTTTTTTTAAGGGGCATTAAATGTCAAATATTCAATTTTATTATTAGAATAAAAGTCTAACCAAATTTTTCATTAAATATCAAATTGATAATGATCGATTAAAGGAAAACTTTTTAAGTAGATTAGAATTAAAGATAGTGGATATTAGTTATAAGGCCATCATTAGAGAATTAATGATCATTTGGGACACTCCGAAATCTTATTTAGTTATAAGGACATTCTAATTTTAAGAAAGAAACTTATTCAGTTATAAGGACATTCTAATTTCATGTGGATAAAGAAGAAGAAGGAAAAAAAGGAAGGAAGGAAGGAAGAAGAAAAAAAAAAAAAAAGAGGAAGCGCTGGATGGAGGAAAAAAAGTGCGCTGACGTTTGTTTGTTTTTTTTTAAATTTAAATTCACCATATTTCTAAAGGTTATATATTTTGATCTAAAACTCGGATCGTCAAAATTCTAAAGAATACGGTTTGATGTCTGATGCAGTGACATTGATGTATGATGCATGGACATTGATGACTTATGCAGTGACATTGATGTCTGATACAGGGACATTGATGACTTATGCAGGGACATTGATGACTGATGTAGGGACATTGATGTCCGATGCAGTGACATTGATGAATGATGCATGGAAATTAAGCTAAACAAGATCGTCAAATGATTCAAGATCGTGTTAAAGAATTGAGGGATTCCACAATGAATCCAATTATCGAGAGGCACAAACAACGTGTGGCCATTACAAGAGTCATAGTGAAGAGTCTTTGTAGTTTCACCAAACTTGTACTTTATCCATATTAAAAGCTCCACATTTGGAGAAATGCAAAACAAGAGCAGATCTGACTGATGCAGTTGTTAGGTTTTATGCAGTGACATTGATGTCTCGATGCAGGACATTGACGATTTATGCAAAGATGACATTGACGACTTATGCAAGAACATTGATGTACGATCTGGGGACATTGATGACTTACGCAGATGACATTGATGTCCAAGCGGTGACATTGATGATTGTATTTACAATTAGATAACTGATCCAATGATATTGATGTCACCGCATATACAACTTGATACACACATTTGATAACTTTGTAAAGTAACTTTATTTCTTTGTTATCTTTAAATATTTGATTGATGTTGGTTTATTTGATTAGAGTTGGTTTAAATTTTCGATAACTTTGTAAAATAACTGTATTTCTTTTGTTTGTTTTTTTTGGTTTAAATGCATATTTTTACAACCAAAGGTATGCATAAATTGTTACAATAACACGTCACTGCATAAATCGTTACAATAACACGTCACTGCATAATTCAATACAATAAGACATCACTGCATAGATCGCTACAATAAGAAGTCACTGCATAAATCGCTACAATGAGACGTCATTGCATAAATCGCTACAATGAGATGTCACTGATCAAGGTTGTCAATGGATCGCGGCGGTCAATACATCATGGTAGCCAATGAATCGCGGCGGTCAATGCATCTGGGTGGTTAAGGGATCCCGGTGGCCAATGCATCCGGGTAGATGGTCAATGCATGACGATGATCAATACGTCACGTCGATTTTTATGAAGAAAAAAATTGATTTTATGAAATTTATTCGGAAAAATATCAAATTTGGTTTTAGAATAAAGAAGACGAAAAATATGAATTTTAGTGAAAAAATTATGATGATCCGAGTTTTAGATCAAAATATATGACTTTTAGAAATATGGTGAATTAAAAAAATTAAAATAAAAAAATAAAAAAATAAAAACCACCCACATGTTCAGTCAAAATTTTTTTTTTATTTTTTTTATTTACTTTGAACGCTTCTTTTTTTTTTTCCTCCTTCCTTTTTTTTCCTTCTTCCTCTTTATCCATTTGAAATTAGAATATCCTTATAACTAAATAAGTTTCCTTCTTAAAATTAAAATGTCCTTATAATTAAATAAGATTTCGGAGTGTCCTATTACTCCTAATAAGTTGAAAATCTATTTTTGTTGAGATAAAGAGGCAAAAGTCTTTTTTTTGGCACAAAATGAATAAATAGGAAACACACATTTTTTTTAGTTGCAAAAAGGACAAACAATTTCAGACGGACAAAATTACCCTTTATGAGTCGCGCGCGTAGCTTCAGTGGTATTGTTTGCATATATGATATTTTCATTTGTAATGCTTATATATTTTTTTTTTTTTTTCAAACACTCGTAACTTTTGATTTACAACTCCGATCATCGAAATTTTTTCACCAAAATTCATGTTTTTTTTGCTCTTCAATTTGAGCCCAAATACGATACCCTTCCGACATATATTTAGACACCACAGAACTATCACACCAACACAGATAATTAGAACATCCAGTTTCTATATACCTTGCTTATGCAATAACAAATTAAAAAGTATGTGGCTTATGGATTGCAGAGACACCGGAGATTCTTTCAGCGCCGGCCGGAAGCTCAGGACGGCGGAGGTGGCTGAGCGGAGGAGATAATGGGGCACCGAAACGGTATGAGTAACCGACATGGTCTCCATGGTCACGTTCTCTCCAAGCTTCTAGCTACCCCATGGCCGCCAGGTACCGTTTCCCTGGCCGGAGGATCAGCCACTCCCCTGGATTCAATTTTTTGACTCTATTATTGCCGGGAGATGCAACAAACGGTGTCACCAATGAACAACTTGAATGGGTAAATAGGGGTATATTTGTCCTTAATGCAACTAAAAAATTGAAGTTGGATTAACACTCAATTTTTCCATTTTTGTTTTCCTTTTATTTTGTAGATATGAGGGCTGAGTTTTTCCCGCAAAATTGTGAAGAAGCAACAATCCTAATAGTAAAAGACGATGATTCAGACTCAGAAAAATATCATGAAGCAAAAAAGACGGCGGACTACGACTTAGCAACAAAGATGAAAGAATTGAGATCCGAGCTGAATCTAAAGAATGGGTACTCGGCTTAATTCTGGACATTTACAGCATCGTGTTTATGATTGGAGTCCTTATACTTTGCGTGAAATTGCTGAAAAAACCCGAGACCGATGAAACTCCGCTGATTCAGAGGCATCTGGCATTATACACGTTCGTTCTTCTCGCCGCCATTATGATCTTTTTGAATCTAACTTTTCTGGTAATTCATGTCATATCGCATTGCGCTTTTCGAAAGAAGTGCAGAGAAACAAATGTTCTTCTGAATAAAACGGCGAAAGGCAGCAATATTGAAACCGCGATCGAGGAGTTGAAGGAAGAGTATCGGCGTAAACAAGAACCGCACGATGTAGGGAAGATATATAGTTTTAATCGTATCGATTATATATGTGTTTGATGTTCTTTGGGAATGCATATGCTATTTGTGTAGCTGTGATTAGTTAGTTTGGGTAGGGATGAATTCATTTAGTTTTCATGTATTCGAATTGGTTTGTTTATTTTCATGCATGATCGGTTAGGGTTTTTTTTTTTTCCCTTTTGTTTTATTTTTTTCAGCATTCCTATACCTTTCTGTGGCTTAAAATTTATAGACCGATTGGTAAACTAGATCCTTCAGGTGGGGGATTTATTATCAGGGACGAGGATATATGGCCGGCTCATTCATGCGGCAAGTGATTATTATGGCTCAATTACCAGCATTGCTGCAGAAGCAAAAGTCCTCCTTTCCAGAATTCTCTTTTGTATCACGCATGGCTTTCTTCACACTCATATTGAGACCGATTCTCAAATCCTAGTCAAAATCATTGAAGGCACTTACTCCACCCATGGAAAATTGACAAAGAGGTTACAACCATAAAGGACTTACTTCAACACCTTGGCTTATACGTCAAGCACATCTTCCGTGAACAGGGGCGGACGCGGGATCATGGGCGACAGAGGCGATAATTCTAAAGATTTTTTACAATCAAAAAAATGTATAGTAGTTTTTCTTCGGCCCCTGTCATTCGGGAAAAAAAACTATTATACTTTGCAAAAAAAAAAACACGACTATACATTTCGTTTTATATGATAAAGAAAAACACTACTATATATCACAAGATTCAAACGCATTAACTCTTCTAATTCTATCACTAATGATCTAAAACACTACAAACCATGAAACCAATATTCTAAAACCAGTATTCCGAAACCGATTAATATTTTTTAAATGTATCACTTTAGTAATAACTATGTACATTTATTTACAAGATAAACTTTTTATATCAAACTATCATATTATTATACATGATAGAGGCGAAAATATATTTATGCGGGGTGAAGAAAATACATAACATGTATATAGTAGTGTATTCTCCGGATCCTGGAGGAGTGCCCCTCACCCATTGGGGTGAATTTGCCCCTGTCCGTGAAGCCAAAAACGCTGCAGACTTTTTAGCCAAGCATGCCTCTACGTATACTACCTCTACTTTTTATGATCACGCCCGCACGGTACCTCTTCAGCTACGCCTTATCATTCATGTGGATAGTTTGGCCATACCTGCTCTACGCACCGCGCGATACTTGCCTCAATATTCTGGACGCACCCATCATATCGTTGAAGGGTGCAAATCAGGTCATTTAATTTTCTTTTTAGTTATCACTTGGCTGACTGATATTTTAATTTTTCTTCAATGTTGCACACCTCAAAACCATTATTTGCAGGATCAGTTGGGCCAAATGATTGGTTTGGTGCTCCATCTCCTCTGAAACTGCATAATCTTGACATCAATACATGTTTCAAGCGTGCAAACGTCGATTATGTTGGTTTTGTGGTTTAAATCTTGGAGGATATTTGGAAGCGTCCTTCATGTTCATGAAGGGCGCAAAACTGGTGCTACTTTACATTGATAAATTTTGTCTTTATATCAAACTAGGTTTTGACCAATGCTATTGTTACTTTTCAGGTGGGCGTTCCATCTTCAACCAATGGAGCAACAAAAATCTGTCCATGCTATTTTACATTACTGTGGTCGTTTCAATTAAGTGATAAAACTGGTGCAAATTTGGTGCAAACTGATGCAAAATTGGGGACATTGAAAGACAATAAGCACAGTGAAGGAGACTCGAAAAATTTACACGGCGCATATGCCTTTATATTTCTTTTTTGAATTCTTACATTTGTTTCAGGGATCTCCATTTTTTTGGATACACAGGGTGTTGCTGGTGTGTCGTTAAACCACAAAAATTATATCCCTTCTTACTCTATAACTAGTACAGGGTAAGTCGGAGTCGATTCCACGAGGAACAATTGATTATTTCTTTTCAGAACACTAATAAAACAAATTTTGTAGGGTAACTTTAAAATTAAGTATAAAATCACAAATTTTGCAGAATTAAATACTAGCAGAAAAATGAGAAATAATAGAGGAAAAATCCATTTAAGATGATTCCAGCTAAAGCCATTATTTTCTCCCTTAATCAATACAACTGATCATTGATGCATAAATTACTCATTGAACTCGTAAACAATTAGTTATAGCTGCCGGCAATCACCAGCCAACCAATTTTTCCTATATTCGATAGGCAGGACAATCGCCACTACTTATTCTCTAACTGTGTAGCACACCTCTCAACAATCGACAGAGGTTTGGTGAGAACAATCGCATTAATGCTTAGAAAAACCTAATTCTAGGTATTAACACGCATCGGGTTAATTTTAACCTAGATTACTTATTCCACAACAGGAAATCCTACAGGCTACGAACCGACAGACAATGTGTTGGTCACCACTAAAAAATCTTTGTGACAACCGTCTCGATTGGATTTTTGGTATTCGATTAAATAATTATACTAACAACCCTGCAGTAGTAATTAATTCAATTATTCAATCTTGATTCATTAAGCATAGAAAACAAGTAAATACTAGTACAAATTTAACGAGGTTGAAACCAATTTGATCTCACACTTGCATAATCAAAGTATTAATAATGCTTTAACCGGAAAAGAGGGAATTAGCTACTCATCGGCATAATAAAAAGCACGCGAAATAATTCAGAGTGCTTAGTGAATTGTAGAAAATAGAGAAGAATTTAGTTGTTGAAGAAAGAAAACCCTAGAGTCAATAAAAAGATGTTAGTCACACAAGCTGCTGTTGAATGTCGACTCAAATTCTGAATTGTTTTCGCCAAAGAAAAGATACACTCCTTCCCCTGATGCTACGTTGGGAATAATTTTCTTTAAGGGAATTGGCTAATAAATAATAAGGTCCAATATTAGAAATAAAAAGCCTAATAAATAAAATAATCCATCTAGTAATATAAACCCATGAAAAATAGGAAGTTAAATCCATGTCACTACAAAAAAATACATTTTGCTACACTATAGCTTGACACGCCACAAAATAAGTGCCGCAAAAAGGAACCTTTAGCGTCCCTTGTTATGTGCGTCGCAAAAATTAGTTTTCGTGTCACTTTTTAACCAAAAATACAGTAAATTACCTTTTTGCTTCGCTCGTAAAAAGTGACGCAAAAGGTAACTTTTTGCGTCGCCTTTTCTTTGGAGCGTGGCAAACAAAAGTGTAGCAAAAAGGTATTTTTTTTAGTAGTGTGTAATCCAGCTCGTAAGTGGAGTCTTGTGATTTTGGCCTTGGTGGCCTTTTTGTTTCTCGCGGTAGTCGGGATCCCGTCATCATCAGAAGGTGAAAATCGCCACTCTTTAAGTCTTGAATTCTTCACTTTTTTCTAACCTCGTCTCTTTCAGCCATTAAATCCATCATATTTCTTTAATTCTTTCTTCCAAGCTCCCTAAACGTGAAAATCAACAAAAAAAATACCCAAAAAAGTGTACGTATCTCTCGAGAAAATAGGTATGAACTACGCACCAAAACATCGTTAATTATGGACTTATCAGCTGCAGTCTTATCTATTAGAATGATTTTCCCACACTGGGTTTGTGTAACGCCCCCAGACCCCGGGTATGGCGGCGCTAAATGAGTCATAAATGGTCCGGTCAACTTCTTAGGCCGTCCTCGCTTGGTCTAAAAAGGCTAACCCAAGTTGACAAGACCTTTATGTCTCACACTTATATGAGGGTGAGCATTCTACTATTTTTCCTATGTGAGACTTTACATTCTCCCCCCTTATAAGGGACTGGCGTCCTCGCCAGGACGGCCAAGACTGTTCCCGGATCATCACTGCCAGAGAAAACTAAAGTTCATCCTTACACCGTATTCTTGTACGGTGCAGCGCATGGTCCCGTCTGATAGTCGGCCCTGAATATCATTCTGTAACGCCCCCAAACTCCGGGAATGGAAGCGCTAAATGAGTCATAAATGGTCCGGTCAACTTATTAGACCGCCGTCCTCGTTTGGTCTAAAAGGGCCAACTCGAGTTGACAAGATCTTTATGTCTCACACTTATATGGGGGTGAACATTCTACTATTTTTCCTATGTGGGACTTTACAGTTTGTCACTAATAGGTTTTAAAGAGACGAGAACTATGTTTAGATCTACATCTTTTAGTATAAGGGAGAGGTCATGATAAGTCGAACATTTTCTTCTTCATTTTTCAATTAAAGTCTTCATTTATTAAAAAAAAAAGTTACTACTAGCAAGAATTTCCAATGGCAATATAATTGGCTTTAACCGGCCAAGTGGTAAAAAAACACAAAAATTAAAAATATGAGTTAATACTTTGATTTTAATGCTAAATGACTATAAAACTCTTTAATTACTACTAGCAAGAATTTCCAATGGCACTATAATTGGCTTTAAGCGGCCAAGTGGTAAAAAACACAAAAATTAAAAATATGAGTTAATACTTTCATTTTAATGCTAAATGACTATAAAACTCTTTAAATAATTAATGCAGTATTATTTTTCCTTTTATATCATTTATCATACAAATGATCTTTTGCTTAATCAATTCGACGGGAAAATATTTTTCCCATATTTATTGAGAAATCGTTCCATTACGATTTACGTGAAGACTAGTCTAGAAGCTACAATGTTTCCATGCATATAAAATGATTTCAATCACAATGACTAGTCTGCTCTCTTTTAGTAGTTCGGTATTGTATAGCTGATTGGCGTTGATTTTTCGAATTTGTTTCACTTTAATTTGGCTTGGTCGGTTGTTTCCTAAGATCACGTTATTGGAGTTAACACATAGCAATTGTGTGTTAAGAACAAGTTCAAATATTCTTGGAGTCATGTGATCAAACATTCAACTCAAGAGTCGGTTATTCGGTTGTTGCAACGGTTACAAGCGGTTATTCATGAAGATTCCAGCTCAGGCTACTCCTATATATACTACCTCAACTCACACAAGTTAAATTAATGAGAACAATTAGGCAAAACTAGTGAAATGCTGCTGCATTCCTGATTTTTTTAGTTTTCCCCTCATTGTAAATTCGTTTCTCCTCATTAATGATATTCATCATCTTCTTTATGATTTTCTTTGTTTTTGTTCATTAATTCAATAAAATCTTCATGGTGTCATAGCATTTGTTCCGTTTTTTGCGTGATCTTCTGATAATTTGGCAGAATTATACAATTTCCTGTTGTTCTTGAGTTTCTTGGAGGAACTTTTTGCTTCATTTGATTTGTTCCTGAATTTCGAGTTTCTTGAGTTCGTTGTTCTGCAATTATGGAAGCTGCTGCCCAGAATCAAGGTGTTCTTCCTGGTAATCAACTTTATCTTCACCCCAATGAGAATCCTACATTGGTATTGGTTCAGCTGTTGCTCACCAACAAGAACTATCATCCATGGAGCTACTCAATGAAAATGACTTTAATCACAAAGAATAAGATAGGATTCATAGATGGTTCCACCACTAAGCCTGCTGTGACTTCTCCAAAATTTTAGGTTTGGTTACAATGCTATTGCATAGAGTGTTATGTATAAAGAAACCTTGAGGATGTTTGGTTAGATTTGCAGTCTAATTTTCTATATTAGATTTTGTTTAGGAGACTTACAGGAACATGTTCATGGTATTAAACAAGGGGATTTGGATATTACAACTTACTTTACAAAGCTAGAGACACTTTGGGATGAAATAGCAGTTATGAGACCAGATCATGAATGTACTTGTACTTCTAGGTGCCATTGTGGTGTTATTAAAACCTTTATTGGTTATGCTAAAACTGACAAAGTTGTGAAGTTCTTGAGGGGTTTGAATGCTGAGTTTTCACAAGTCTTGACACAATCACAATTGATGGTGCCAGTTCCAGATTTGCAAACTGTTTTTGCTATGGCATTGAAATTAGAAGATCAAAGGGAATCTGAATAGAAGTTTCCAGATGCCATAGCTTTGTATAACAGGGCTTTTAATAGTAATCCATCAAATCCTTTGCCTAAAAATGTAGGAATTTCACGAGAATTTCAACAAGAATCACCGCTAATAATTGTGCGAATTTCAAGAAGAATGTTAGGAATAATCAGCCGTGGTAAAAAGTGCAATGTACTTTCGTGGGTTCATAAGGAACACATAGGATAAATGCTACAAAATGCATGGGTATCCACCTGGTTGGTAGCCAAGAAGTAGGGTCAATATGGCAGAAACAATGTCAGAAGATCATGGTCAGGTTTCCACAAAGAATTTTGGTACTCATGTTCAAGAATCTGAGAGTTTCACTTTGAGTAGGGCACAGTATCAGCAATTGCTCAAACTCTTGGATGTCCAGAAGTCAGATTCCTGTGATCATTTGGCTAATCAGGCAACTGTCCTTTCTACAAACTTTGTACCGACAATGATGTGTCAGGTTTGTCTAAACCTAGTTCTTGTTTGACTTGGATTATAGATTCTGGTGCCACTGACCATATAGTCCGTAGCAACCTCTATTACATACCTCTAAACCTGTTAACAACATGTTAGTTGATTTACCTAATGGCAGCACAGTTAAAGTTACACACATAGGTACAGTTTGGTTGAATGATCAACTTTTGCTTACAGATGTGTTGTGTATACCAGATTTCAACATTAATCTTGTTTCTCTGGCCAAATTAACTGCTAACCCTAATTTGGCTATCATCTTTGATCTTGATTCTTGTCTAATACAGGACAAGAAACTTGGGATTCAGATTGGATCAGTTAAGAAAGAAAAGGGGTTATATGTTTTGAGCACTAATCTAAAGCCATTATCACAGTCTAATGTTGTTAGTAGTGTGTTTGATCAGTCTATTATTATAGATGACCAGCTATGGCATTATAGGCTTGGTCATCTATCAAATAAAAGATTGTCAGTAATGTATAAGTGTTTCTTCTTTTCATGATGTTACAACTTGTCATATCTGTCAATTAGCTATACAGAAAAGAAATCATTTTCCTTTGAGTCAATCATGTGTTCAAAGTGTGTTTGATCTTGTTCACTTGGATATATAGGGGCCGTATAAACAAACAACTGTGCATGGTCACTCCTATTTTCTTACTGTGGTTGATGATTTCTCGATTTACTTGGATATATTTGATTAACACATAAGTTTGAAGTAAGATGATTTGTGCAATCCTTTGTCCAATATGTTCAATTTGGTAAACATGTTAAAGTGATTAGGATGAGATAATGGTGCGAGAATTTGATATGCCTAATTACTATTTAGAGGGGTATTCTGCATCAAACCTCATGTGTACACACCTCATAACAATATGGCATAGTAGAAAGGAAACATCAACGCATACTTAATGTGGCTAGGGCCTTGAAATTTCAGTCTAATCTTCCTATTAAATACTGGGGATATTGTGTTTTGCATACTGTCAATTTGATTAATCATACTCATTCCCCAGTTATCAATAACAATACATCCAACTTCTTATTATATGATAAACCTTTTGATTATACTGAACTGAAAGTATTTGGTTGTCTTGTCTATGCCTGCACCCCTGCACATAACAGATCCAAATTTGACCCTAGATGTAGGAAATGTTTGTACATTGGTGTTCCTCAATTTACTAAAGGTCATATATTGCTGGATCAACAAACTAGGGACATTTTTGTATCTAGGGATGTTCATTTTTATGAAAAGGTTTTCCCATTACATATACCTTATACAGACAGAAATAGAGAAGGTGTGCCCTTGCCGATGCCCTATGCACAAAATGAAGAAGACATTATACAAAGTGTTAAAGTTCATGCTTCTGATGATGAAGCACAGATAGAAAACTCAAATGTACCTGCAATTCATGTGCAACAATAAACAAGGAGGTCCAACAGACAAAGAACTACCCCTGCATATCTCAAGGAATATGTCATTCCCATAAGACAATCACCACATTTTATCCACAATGTGGTCAACTATGACACTGTACCAACAACTACAAATAGTTTGTATATATGGAAGATCAGATTCAAGAGCCTAAAACATAAAATCAGTCCATTAAACATGACTGTTGGAAAGAGGCAATGCAGAAGGAATTGGATGCCCTACAGGCTACAAAGACCTGTGAGATAGTTACTTTGCCACCTGACAAGTCAACCATACGATGTAAATGGGTATATAGGTAAAGTATCATGTTGATGGTTCAATACAAAGGTACAAGGCCAGGCTAGTGGCCATAGGTGACAAAGTTTCTTTGTAGCACTCCTTGTTTATGTTGATGGCATAATAGCTACAAGTTCTTCCATGGATCCTATTAATGAAGTACAGAAAGTATTGCATCAGAAGTTCCAAATCAATGACATTGGGGATTTGAGATACTTCTTGGGAATTGAAGTTGCTGGGTCTGATAAAGGGATCTACATCAACCATAGAAAATACACTTTAAATCAGCTAGAAGAATATGGATTTCTAGAAGCCAAACGTGTCAGTACTCATATGCAATCTAAACAAAAGTTGATTTCAGGGGATTCAGAATTACTTGTAGACAACACACTATACAAGACATTGGTTGGTAAACTTATATACTTGTCATTTACAAGACCTGATATAGCATATATTGTCCAGCAACTCAGTCAGTTCCTATCTAATCCCACAGTCAATCATATGTAGGCTGGTCATAGGGTTCTAAGATACCTAAAAAGTAACCCTGGACAAGGTATTCTCTTTGAAACAGGAAATGAACTAATTTTAAAAGGATATACAGATTCTGATTAGGCAGGCTGTGAAGAATCCAGAAAATCTATCTCACACTATATCATGTTTCTTGGAACATCCCCAATCTCTTGGAAATCCAAGAAACAAAGCATCATTTCTAAAAGCTCATCTGAGGCAGAATATAGAGCTATGGCTAATGCTACTTGTGATCTACAGTGGTTAGTTTACATAATGAAGGATATGCAAATCCCACTTTCACTACCTATTCTCTTATTTTGTGACATTGTGATGAGAGTCAACTCGGATATCATTTTCTATGTAATTATTCCCCGTTTATACCTCGTTTTATATGTTTCCAGAGACATTTGGTTTTATTTTGATGCATTATAGACCTTTGTTGTCATTTCGAGACCTAAGAAGTAAAGTCCAAAAATCTCGTCGTTTTCGGTGTTTTGATGCATTCTCGGTCACCCTAGTGTCATGTAGGGGTTTTACGTGGTGTTTCTTGTGATATTGTGCAGGTATTAGGCGTTTGGGATGCCTAGAAAGCAAGTTACGAAGGTTGGAGCGTGTGCCTGAAGCTTAAACGTTCAAACGGATCGAAATTCGTTGGTATTACAACTCTAGCTTCACTTCATCTACAATTTGTTCCATATTAGAGGCATTTTCTGGGCTAGAAGTCTTCATAA
The DNA here is from genome assembly GCA_026214975.1 of Gentiana macrophylla. Lineage (NCBI taxonomy): Eukaryota > Viridiplantae > Streptophyta > Magnoliopsida > Gentianales > Gentianaceae > Gentiana > Gentiana macrophylla. Next base: position 14,397,059 of record CM047812.1, on the reverse strand, counting down.
AAGTTGTAGAAAGTTTCATCAGCTTTCCAATTCATTTTGAATCACTGGATTTGGAGGTCTACACACAAAGTTATGACAGATTTACTGAAGATTTGGCCAAATTACAATTTTGGTCGTCTAACTAGACACGTTTTCGATTTTGGTCTGATTTTTCTCGGCGACAATTTTAGTCCTTTAGTGGTCTTCTTTTGCAAAAATAGTCCTGAACGCCGGAAAGACCACTTATAGGACTAAAATTTTTCGCCGAAAGACAACTTACAGGACTAAAATTGTCGCCGGAAAAGACCCGGTTTAATCCTCGTAAGTGGTCTTTCCGGCGTTCAAGACTATTTTTGCAAAAAGACCACTTACAGGACTAAAATAGTCGCCGGAGAAAACCAGACCAAAATTGTAAAACGTGTCTAGTTAGAGGACCAAAATTGTAATTTAGCCACGAAGATTTGTCCATAGGTGGGTGCTCAGGAAGCCGCCTATCCGATGCAGACTCCCCAAATTGGCCCGGTTTTATAGGCGGCCGCTTATGAATAATGAGCGACCGCCTACTGAGTGTAATTCGCCACTTGCACCCCTCCACCTATAAATACCCCAATTTTGGATCGATCGGTTTCCATCGACCAGGGTTAAAACCCTCCATTTTTAATATTTTAAAGCTTTCTTAGATCTAGGTTTCAACTTTGATCCAAATTAGTAATTTTTAGTGTAAGTCGTAAATCGAAGGCTCATGCTACTAGCTTGTTGTATTTTGAAGGGATTTCATCGAAAGCGGATTTCTTCATCTTGTTTAAAGTTGGTAGCTAGCTTGAATCTAGTCTTATTTCTTAATACATATTGATGTTTATCATATTTCCTTGTGCTTTTATCATTGTAATGAGTAGCTAATCTCCGGACTTGATGAGTTATGTGATAATCTTCGAAATCGAACCCTAGTTTGTTGACTGGGGTGTTCTTGATGTTTTGACTATTGATTCTCGATGTTACCGTAGTTCTAGAACTTATATTTAATCACGTTTTTTTTGAACTGGCCATTCAATAATCGTATCACACATATCGTCTTTATATATGTATTTTGCGAGAGGATACGGAACCGGGGTTCTAGGATCACCCTGTAAAACCGACTGAGTTGTTTAGATTCGGTTTCGTGTGTAAGGTTTGTATCAACTTTTTGAGTGTTTCATTGATCGTAGACCGTGTTAGGTCAGTTTAATCCGGTCAGCAGACTGTTGAACCTGACATAGGAGGGTAGATTATTGAAATAATGTTATTCTCGGAAATAGGAAACGACACCCTACGTATGACATCGAGAACGTTTAGGTTAATCAAGAATACCTCCAGACTTAGCTAGGGTTTGGTAAATAGTTGATTGGATCATAGCTCGGTTATCTCTTTTAACCGTTTAAAACTCTTGTTTTAATTTAGTCGTCGTAGAAATAGGACGTTGTAGTTTAATTACCTTTACAAAAATCGTGTTCTAAACTAGAGAGGACGCTAGCTTTGGTACTTGACTAGATTCCCTGTAGGATTATGACCTTGCTCGCTAGTTTATACTAACCGACTCGGTACTCTACTAGTCAAAGTTGGTATACTATAAAATGGCCATCAAGTTTTCTGGCGCCGTTGCTGGGGAATCCGGTTGATATCTATGAGTTAGTTGAGTTTTTAGGATTGGGTCGTTTTTCTGTTTTACCCTTTGTTTGTTTTGTTTCTTTGTTGTTGTTTGTGAGTCACACCACCTACTCTGGTAGTGGTAGTGACAAGATACCATGATTGTGTTCGTGTTTTTTCCCTGTTTTGCAGATGATGAATCCATACTACAATTACAGCTCATATCCTTACATATTCGGAGGCTACAACTACGGTGCTATGGGTTACAGTACACAACCATTTTACCAGTTCAACCCATACATCTCATCATACGGAAATGAGTGGGATAATGCCCCAAGTTACTTTGATCAACAACTCGATACTTCTCCACCTCCGGAAATAGCGATCTTAACGGATGAACAGGTGCCAATTTAGCAAACTGTTGAACAGTTGAGTAAATTGGTCCAAGATCATATCAGAGAGTTTCGTAATGTCTTCGCAACAATGCAGACAGCTATACGGAACTTGAAACATCAAGTGCGACAACTGATCGAGAGGGAGGAGGTTGAGAGGAGAGAACGTGAAACATTGGTAAAAGTCACCCCGGAAGAATGCTACGACGATGGTATGAATCTTGTTTCCATTGGATCATCTATTTCGTCTTCGTTTAGCCCTACTGTTATACCTACGGGGGTGCACCCTATTGAGTTTGTTATGGATGTAGAAGCTTATTGTTATTACTTGGTGGTAGAGTCGTTGTTAGTTGGGATATGTTTTAGTTCAGGAAAAGTGAATTCATTGTTCTGTGCAATAGATTCATCGAACCAATCGTGGTGGTGGGGATTGAGCCCCATATTGCTATTGTTTCATTTTCAGGGGGTGCTTAATTCCTACGATTTTGGTGGGGAGAAGCAACGGTTTGCTCTCCTTTGGTATAACTATCCTTGACATAGTTGGGGTGGGAAGTCGAGCTGAGGACTATAAACTCAGAATGTGTTTTTGTTGGTTTTCTTTCCCCTCATGTGTCACTGTGTTCCTTTAGTGTGTATTATGATGCTTTGGGTAAGTTTTGATGTTTTATAACCCGAAGAAGTGTGTATTGGGATGCTAGTGAAGTTTTTTTTGTTTTGATGATGACATTCTGAGTCTCACTTTTCTTGTAATGATATCATATCTCATTGGGCTATTAAACCAAAAGAAAAAATATTCTTTTGGCCACGGTAGTTTTTGCGTCTAATATATACTTAGTTTTTCTCATTTGCTACACGAATGTGGCAAAAGTATATCAGTATACTAGAGCCATTTTTTAATAATTTTTTTAGTACATGCACCATAAAATTTCTTTTCTTCAGCAGATTTCACGTTTAAGTTCTTTTTTTTTTTTTTTGTAGAAACGTCATCTCAAAAAGTGTTCAATATAAAAATTACCGGCATTGATAGCTAATGCTACTCATCATCGTCATCTTTAGTGACGATCATACAATTTAGGAAACGTACATTCTTCTTTTTTAGAATTAAAAAAAATTTGTTGTCAATAAAATTGACAACAAGGGACGTTTTTCTCGTAAAAAAATCGTATAAAATTGTTGTGTCTCATAGTAATTTATATATTGCATTTAGTGATTATGGTGCTTAAAGCGTGTTTATGGTGTCAATAGAGCCCCTAAAAAATCCAATTCGTCAATCAAAAAATTTGACATAGGAAGATAGAGCTAATAGTAAGAATGATCTCTCATCTTCACCGAAAAGCTGTTACAACAAAACCTGTTTTTTGGGACGACATTTTATCGTCCCTTTAAAACCATTGTCGTCCATGATGATACGAGAATACACACCTCCACGTGGAATTATCTAATTGGTCCATCTGGCGTTTGCATAAGTCTGGGCCGGCTATCGACATCGGGTCGATACTAGACGTACCAGTGAAGACCACACCGAAGTGGGATTCACTAGTGTCCGACTCGAGCGCCCATGTCGGCCGTCGTCGAGTCGATCTCGGATACGTTAGCCAGTGCTCCTGGGTCCACATCCCACAGGTTACTTGGGAAAGGGGGCAAGGCCCATTTAAGGGTATTTATGACAATAACTCCAGCCGCCCTTAGTTCTAGGGCAGAAGAAGGACATGTGCCTATAAATACATAGCTCCGGGAACTACGTAAGGCTTGATTCCTGGACTTTCACACAGGATACGTAGGCAATCCAAGATACATTCTTGGACTCAGCCGTAATACATCAAAAACACCATCTTTCGTTCATATTTAGCCATCTCGATCTCTTACAGCTCATCCTTAGATTACACGTGGCCTCATTTCACTGGTGGTGCATTATTTAGCATCGTCATTTGGCGCTAGAAGGAGGGCTTCTACCGTGAGTTGGTAAAGAGATTGCAATGGTGCCGCCAGGCCAAGGAAGAAACCGACGAACAAAGAAGAACATGCAGATCGAAGAGCACACGGATGTAGATCCATCAGGGTTCCTCACAGTTCAAGAAGTCCCCATCGATCTAGACCGCGAGCCATGGATCCTCCCAGCCTCGCCTTCCCCCACAACCGCAAGACGTGGCGGCACCACTTAGCATCTTTGGATGAGGACGCTTTGAAGAGGTGGTAGCCTCGGCATTCATAGGTAAAGGAATCTGCAATCCCTCGTTGAACACCGTTAGACCCTCCAGTCGTAAGGAGATTGATAATGCTAAGGGTAAGAGGCCTGTTGGGGTTGAAGAGGAGTGTGAGGAAGGCGCGATTGAAATCGGGCCGTGACTAACGCCCGCAAACGCCCCTGAGCAAGAAAAGCTTCGTCGTCGGTCGAGGATAGCATCCAAACGAAGTTCAACCGCGATTGTGGGGAAAGATCAACCCACCGAATGGCTTGAGTCACCATTTAGTCCCGAGATCGAAATATATACGATGCCCGAATCCTTTAAGCCGCCAAAGATGGAGCCCTATGACGGTACTACGGACCCAGAGGACCATCTATATCGATACATATCTTTGATGAGGTTGAGGAACGCCAATGACGCCATGAAGTGTCGAGCTTTTGATACGTTGCTCACTGGTCGAGCTCGGGAGTGGTTTCATAAGCTACGTCCCGGATCGATCTCTAGCTTTCTACAGTTGGGACAAAAATTCCGAGACGCTTTCATTGGGAACAAGAAGTTCCATCTTAGTGCCACCCACCTTATGAACATCAAGCAGGAAAAAGGAGAATCTACTATCGACTTCATGAGACGTTTCAACCTTGAAGCCATGAAAGTGCATAATGCCAGTGATGCGCTGCAAGTTAATGCCTTTGTGGAGGTCTCATGGAATATGAAGTCGTATGATAAGCTATCCAAGAAAATGCCGAATGATATGGATAAATGTGTGAACATTGTCCATAGATTCTCGCCAAGGTGAAGAGGCAGCATGCCTCGCACACCATTTCACTTGGCCTCGGCCTGAGGAACGACTCCCGGCCGCAACGCGGTCACCTAGGGTCGGAATGAAGAAAGCAAGTCCAACGTCTTTGATCGATCGACGCCCGATATCGGATCGGTTGGGAAAGAAAGGAAATTTAAAAGACCGAGATTTTATCCCCTCAACCGATCTCGGGAGGTATTGGCAATCATGATCAAGAAGAACATCGCTAGGACACCTAAGCCGATGTCCAAAGATCGGAGAAAAGGAAAACACTCACAAGTATTGTGACTATCATAGAGATGTGGGGCACGACACGGAGGAATGCTTTGATTTGAAGAGGATATCGGCGCTTTGTATCCAAGAGGGTCGATTGGATGAAGTCGTTGATGTGTCGAAAAAGACGAGCCGGCGGCCGCCGGGAGTACAAGAGAAAGAGCTACAACGGAAAGAAAGATCGGTCCCACGCCGAGATAATCGGAATCGGGCGGGAAAGGTCATCCGACCCAAACACGTAGAGACAATCGCCGAGATGACCGTCAAGAAATTCGTAACCGAGATCCTCATCGAGATAATCGTGCGGATATGACGTTAACACAATCGTGGCAGAGCATGAGTCGGATCGACCTCGATCAAGTCGGCACTCGCCTGACAGACGAGAGTCAAAAAGATCAAAGTTGACAACGGAAGTAGGTTACGGACCCAAGGACGATGTTCCGAGTTCCCTGCGCCATAGCGAGGGATTGGTGATCGAGGCGACAATAAGCAGAGGTCGAGTAAAAGAGGTTTGTGTCGATAGTGGAAGCGCCGTTAATATCCTTTATTATTCAGCTTAGGGTCATGAGGTTGAAAGATGAAGATATCATTCCGTTATCTACCCTCTTTTGGATTTACAGTAGGCAGCCATCCACCCCGCCGGGTCGATCGCTTTGTTAACGACGGTCGGAGATGGAGAAAAGGGGCGTACGATGGAAATGACCTATGTCGTAGTTAAGGCCCCATCAGGCTACAACGCGATATTGGGTCGACCGGCTTTATATGATCTCGTAGCTATTATCTCGACTTTCCACAACAAAGATGAAGTTTCCCACCTGCACGGTACCCATGAGGTCAAGCGGAGACGCTGAGGTAGCCCGGAATTGTAGCTTGGTTACGATCAAAGGAAAAGGAGTTGGGCAAGTGCTAGTTGAGGAGTTGATACCGAGGAAGAGGAAGATCAAGCCGGTTTTTCGCCGACCGACCGAGGAAGTTCGAAGTTTGGAAGGAGGAAGGAGGTCAAGGGTCCAGATCGGGAAGTGGTTGCCACACCCGGACACGAGAGCCTTGGTCGACCTCCTGGTTGAGTTTCGAGACGCTTTTTTGCGTGGAAGGCAGATGACATGCCTGGCCTATCGGCGGATATAGCTATGCACCAACTTAACGTCGATTCCAAAAAGAAGCCAATACGGCAAAAGAAGAGAAATCTTGCACCTGATAGAAAAGAGGCGGTGAAGAAGGAAGTCGACAAGTTGCTCGCTGCGGGGATCGTGAAAGAGGTATTTTATCCGGATTGGTTGGCCAACCCAGTGTTAGTTAAGAAGCCAGATCAGAGCTGGCGAATGTGTGTCGACTTTACAGATCTTAACAAGGCATGTCCCAAGGATTCTTACCCGCTACCAAAGATCGACCAGTTAGTCGACTCGACACTAGGCTTCGAGGTGTTCGGGTTCCTCGATGCGTACAGAGGTTATTATCATATCTTTATGGACCCACAGACTCGGAAAAACCGCTTTTATCACAGAGTTTGGCACGTTTTGCTTTGTTACGATGCCGTTTGGGCTTAAAAATGCAGGGGCTACTTATCAACGGGCCGTCAACAAAATTTTCAAGAGGCAGATAGGTCGGAATATGGAGGTTTATGTGGATGATTTATTGATCAAGAGCAAGTCCTTGGGACAGTTTCTTGTCGATGTGAGAGAAGTTTTCGAAGTATTGCGAGCAGCAAAAATGAAGCTCAACCCAAAGAAATGCACATTCGAGTTCGATCGGGAAATTTCTAGGATACATGATATCGAGAGATGGGATCAGAGCTAACCCAGATAAAATCGAGGCCCTCAAAAGCATGCCCACACCTCGGAATGTCAAAGAGGTGCAGAGGTTGACAGGTCGGATGGCGGCTCTCAACCGTTTTTTCGTCGATATCGGCGCAGAGCTCTACCTTTCTTCAAGATTCTGAAAAAGCTAGTCCGCTCCGTGGGACGGGAGTGTCGGGCGCTTGACGATTTGAAAGAATATTTATCTCGATTTGCTAACGCCGCCCTCACTCGAGATGGAGAGAAGCTCTTAGTTTATCTAGCAATCATGCGAGGAAGTCGTAAGCGCTGCCTTAGTTCGAGAAGGAGACCAGGGACAAATCCTACTATTTTGTCAAAAAAAGCCTACGGGTGGTGCAGAGATCGATATACCCTCGCGGAGAAGTTAGCGCCGAGTTTAGTTCATGCGTCGAGGAAGTTGAAGCCATACTTCCAAGCACATCCTATTGCTGTGGTTACTGACCAACCGTTAAAACAAATTTTGGCAAAGCCCGAGACATCGGGTCGATTAACCAAGTGGGTTGTCGAGCTAGCGGAATACGACATAGAGTTTCTACCCCGAACAACCATCAAGCGGTCAAGCTCTGGCCGACTTCTTAGCGTAAGGGTTGTCGATTCAGTTAGAGCAAGGAAAACAGTCATCAGAGGAGCAGTGGACACTTCACGTCGATGGTGCCTCGAGTAAAGAGGGGGCTGGAGCTGGTTTACTGCTAGTTAGTCCGAAAGGAGAAGAGTTTCCGTATGCACTTCGGTTCGAGTTCAAGGCTACGAACAACGGTTTAATATGAGGCCTTAATCACGGGTTTAAAGCTAGCATCGGTTGGGAGTCGAGAATCTTCGGTATACAATGACTCTCAACTCGTGGTAAATCACGTATGGGAGAGTATGAAGCTAAAGAAGAATCAATGAAAAGCTATCTAAAGGTTGTTCAGGGTTAATGTCGAAATTCAAGACGATCCTAATCGAACAGTACCTGGAGTGAGAACAAGCGAGCCGATGCGCGTTGTCTAAGCTCGCCGAATTTCAAATCAAAGAGGAAAGTTTTGGTTGAGATGCTAGCGGAACGGAGCTATAACGAGGTCGACGTGGCAGCCCGTAGTTCAAGGATCGACTGGATGGACCCTATAGCACTATTCTTGAAAGATGGAATGCTCCCCACCGATAAATCTCGGGCCAGAAAATCCGACTTCAAGCCTCCAGTACGCTCTTTTCGATTATGTGCTTTATCGAAAATCATTTGTAACCCTTGATGCGATGTGCATCGGAAGAAGAGGGGCTTATCTCGTCAAGAAGAGATACACCGGAGGGGTCTGTGGTAATCATTGCGGAGCTCGAATGTTGGCAAGGAAAGTGCAACCGCGCAGATATTTCGCCATCAATGCAAAAAGACGCGAGTCGATTGGTAATGAGTTGCAGAGCCTGCCAGGTACACGACGTGATAACTCATCAACAAGCATGAGAAATGAATGCCATCGAAGTCCAGATGGCCGCTCGATGAATGGGGAGTCGATATAGTCGGACCTCTACCTCGAGCCCGGGAATTTCAAATACGCGCCGCCGCTGCGGTTGATTATTTTACTAAATGGGTCGAGGCCAAAGCTCTTCATCGACATCGTGGCCTGCACCATCAAAAATTTCGTGGGAGAATATTTTGTGTAGGTTCGAATTCAAGTATCCGGTCTCGGACAACGGGACTCGCTTGATGATAGAGTGTAATTGGTTGAAAGAATTCAGGATCGAGCACGTAACGACGCCGCGAGTCTCGACCTCGCCTAATGGACAGTCGAGCGCATAAACAGCAGATCAAGTTTGGATTGAAGAAGCGATTGGAAGATGAAGGCCGAGATTGGGCAGCTCTGGCTTACTCCAAGATATTATGGTCATATCGCACAAAGACCCAACTCAAAGAACCCAAGAAACTCCTTATGCCATGGCCTATGGATGTGAAGCCGTGATACCGGCAGAGATCGGACTAGCATCGCCTCGGTTTTAGCTTATAATGTCGAAACTAATGCCGCCGATCTAAGAGAAGAAAAAGACAATGTCGAAGAGAAGAGGAAATGGCGGCGATCGGATGGCCGCTATAAAAGAAAGATTGCTCAAGATTACAACGCAAGGGTGAAATACAAATACTTCCAAGTAGGAGACCTCAGATTGAGAAAAATGAAGCCGACAAGAAGGTGACCCAATAGGCAAGCTCGAGCCGAATTGGGAAGGTCCGTATAAAATCTTGAAAGTGCATCCTAAGGGGTCATATCGGTTGGGGTGTCGGATGGAAGCACAAAGGCCTCTAACTTGGCATGCCACCAACCTCGTAAAAGTATTATGTTTAAATTATTTCTTATTCTCATGACTTTTGCGCTTCTACTTCATCAATTGTAACAGGTCGATATGACGATTATATTTCGATTCCTTTATTAAGCATGCTTTCTTTTTTTCTTTTAATTACGCAATAATCGCAATCACGACATCAATTCTCCGACCAACAATCGACCGACGGTGAAAAAGCCAAGTCATTGACAATGCTTATATCACTCGACACGATGAAGCCGAGGAAATAGTGAAAAAAGCCAAGTCACCGACAATGCTTATATCACTGGCTACACATCCATCGACACGATGGAGTTAAAACAAAATAGTGAATAAAGCCAAGTCACCGACAATGCTTATATCACTCCGACATGCCAAGAAGCCACGATGCTAAGCAATGGCGCATCGGCGGATCCTAACGATGCTCGATCATAAGCTATGTGCTCTCAAAAGCTCGATCATAAGCATGAGCACGGACTTTCGATGTGCCCGATCAAAAGGCAGATAGTCGAATCGAGCCCGACCAAAAAGCCAAGTCAAGCCGACAAGGCAACACAATGCTAGGTCGACTCATACTCATGTACCAGAGTCATGAACTCCTACTACACTTCGAGGGGCCAAGAGGGAATTAAGTCCAAGGACTACACCCTATAAGGCAACATTTTCAAGGGAATTAAGTTCAAAAGGACTACACCCTAAACAAACGATCAACAAGAAACAAAAGATATTCAAATGAAAAGCATAATGATGATTCAAATTCAAAGATCAAAATGCAAATTAAAATGTCAAGTCTATGGGATCGAAATGACCAAATACAAGTTTAGACAAATAAAAACGTAAATGTTATTACAACCAGATCGAATAAGAAAAGTTCAATAAAAGGCGACAAGGGAAGAGCATCAGCGTATAGGTCGGTTTGAAGTCGAAGCATCGGGATCGACCTGCTCATCCAACTCGGCGTTTCACTTCACCGCTCCCTCCGTGGTCGAACCACGACTTGTTATAGAGACACGCCACCTTTGAAATCGGTGATGTATCGCCATATCGGGAATGGACTCGGGTCATATAAATAGGCTTTGCCGATGCTCTTGACCTCAAGTCGTGGAACGACCATCTTGACTTCGCCCGGCGCGCTCGAGAACCCCTTCATGGCCCGACTCATCGTGAGCGCCAGGTCGTTATCAAACTCGCCGACGCCAGGAAATCCTTCTTACCGCGCCTGCCGGTCGTGAAGCTATCGACCTCGAATCAAGATCATCTCGAGCCTTGGTAGAGGCAGCCAGCTCACCGTTTGATCCAGCCCGACTTTACCGCCGCCACCAAGATCTCTAGCAGATAGTGTCTTCGTGCCTTAGACAGATCCGACTCCAGCCAGCGCCTATCGCCCAACTTATTGGCTTTAGCTTTCACCTTCTCGAGATCCGATGTCACTTAGCAATTGTCTCCTTCGCCTCTAAAGCCGCGAGGAGACTCGATTCTATTTAACGCCACTTTCGCGCCAGACGAGTCCTCGCAAAAAGAGAAACATTGTTAACTTCAAGTCGACAAAACTCAAGATACAAGGAAATGAAGGAAGACTCACAACTCGCTGACTCTTCATGATAAGGTCGTGTAGCTCCTCCGAGTCATGCCTCCATCTCTCGCCACGCTCATCTCGGGATCGCCTCAGAGATTTTGGTGGAGCAAGGTTACGGGTCTCCTTCCCACCCCATGTCTCACCTCGGATGTTTTATGGCGTTTTCGAGACGGTCATCTTCGGTCGCTCTACCACATTAGCCTCGCCAGTCGACTCCTTAAGATCTCGATGTCGGAGCAGAGTAGAAGAACGAGTCATACCCCTTTGTCCGCCGGATGTATCCGAGGAAGGCTTCTTCGACCGATGCCACCATTTCCTCGGATTGTGCGAGGATCTACCTTTTTAGGGTCGGGCATCTTTCCAATCGCTTCTAGCCTTGCAAAGTGTTCCATCGCGAACAAGAGATAGGTCGACGTTAAAACAAAGATTAAAAATCTAGAAAATACAAGTACAACAGCTTCAACAGAACGAATAAGTCGCCACGCAAAACTCGAACGCCCTCATCGAAGTTCCAGATAAGCGCCCGACTCGCCGCCTCGATGTCAAAGAACGGATATAGAGAATGTAGGTTCCGAGTCGCGACATCGGGATGAGCGCACTCGATGGTCGCGCACTCGCTGGGAATATCCGATTTGAGCCGATCATGCCATTTTTGCGGCCTTTGGAACCAAGTATGTATGTCGATATTAATCAGACCATGTCGAATAAAGAAAAAGTTGGGTTTCCAGTCGCCATGAGACGAGATCACCTTCCTCACGAACTCCGATGCCAGAGGACGCTTCTGAAATGTATACCATCCCACGTCCTGCAAACTCGCCAAGGCAAAGTACTGACGGAATAGTCGAACCGAGAATTCAACCTTGGCGATTCGACACGCCAGCGCGAAACCCATTACGCTCCTGATCCCATTGGGAGCGAGCTGGGTGATGCAGATCTTGTAGTGTTGAAGGACGGCGATTAGACACGGGTCGAAGGGGAATCTTAATCCCTCTCTCAATTGCGCCAGATATGGCATGTAACCAAGGGGAGGGTCGATGCGAATCGGTATCGATCGTGGTGACACTTTAATGTGGTCGACGAGCAGTGATTCCATATCTCAAACAGACGCTTTGGCTTTCTCGGCGTTAGATTTGACACACATCCATACGGTCCCCGACCTTGCATTCTCGTTTTGCGCCTCGGCAACAGTCGAGAAGATCCAACGGGTCGAGGAGATGTCTCCCGCCTCCTCCTCTTCTTCTTCTCCGCCGCCTTCTCTCACCGGAAGCGGTTGATTCTCGTAAATTGTTTCTTCCGTCGATTCTACCTCGCTTTCAACAATCTCCTCTCTATTTTGGGAGTCACTATCGCCGCTAGACATGGGCTTAAGGAGAAGATGCAAGAAATAACAATAAGAAGGAGAATTTAAGTGAGTTTAGTGGCTTACTTGAACTTTCGCTAAGAAATCAAACTCGCCAAGATTATAATGACGAATGAGGAACGCCAAGGTCTTGGACTCCTTTTATGCGTGTGAATCTTGCAAATGATTTGAAAGGGTGGAGGTTATGGGTAGTTATAGAATACGTAACGCGAGAATCATGGTAGTGGGCCGCCTAAAACGCTTCGCTTCCTCGCACCCATTAATGCTAGTACAAGATGACGTCATCCTACGGCAATTTAGATCGGGTAGATAGATACATGCTGCTCCCGCCAAAGAAGACCACGGTCGAGAGAGTTATTTAAATTTTCGATCCGATCTCAAGATTCGAGATGAGCTTCACCCGATCCGGGGCTTATGATGATACGAGAATACACACCTCCACGGAATTATCTAATTGGTCCATCCGGCGCTTGCATAAGTTCGGGCCGCTATCGACATCGGGTCGACATCGACGCACTGAAGACCACACAACCGAGTGGGATTCACTATGTCCGACTCGAGCGCCCATGTCGGCCGCCGCCGAGTCGATCTCGGATACGCGTTAGCCGCTGCTCTCGGGTCCACATCCCATGTGTTACTTGGGAAAGGGGGCAAGGCCCATTTAAGGGTATTTATGACAATAACTCCACCGCCTTAGTTCTAGGGCGTAAGAATGACATGTGCCTATAAATACATAGCTCCGGGAACTACGTAAGGCTTGATTCTCGGACTTTCACACAGATACGAGGCAATCCAAGATACATTATTGACTCACCAGTAATACATCAAAACACCATCTTTCGCTCATATTTAGCCATCTCGATCTCTTACACCATCCTAGATTACACGTGGCCTCATTTCACCAAGGTGGTGCATTATTTTGCATCGTCAATATTTGTATTTTGCCAGCAAATATTACATTGGTTTTGTCAATTTTGTTGGTTAATACATTATTTATATATTGTTGGTTAAATGCTTTGTCAGTTTTGGTATCTATTATTTAATTTTTTTTGTCGAACGGTCGGTTGATAGAAATAATTTATGAAAATAAATTGTTTATATCTTCGAGTATAATGGGTATATATGAATGGTTTATATACCTCAAAAAAATGAATGGTATCTAGACTAAAACAAAAACCTAAATGCGTATATTATCAATGAATCGTTAAAGGGGACACTTGACCTATTAAAATGAAAACGCGACCTATTAAAATGAAATAGTATTTAATGCTAATATAGAGAATTATAATTGTGATTGCATTGCTTGATTAATACTAATAATAAACAAAATTACAATATTTATAGTTAATAGATGATATGTAGAAGTTTATCAAAACAAACTTTTGAATCAATCTCACATTATCTCCGACACGCCTCCCGCAATCATACAGAATGAACGAATATGGTGATTGGTTCAGAATGAACTAATCTTGTTTCCTTCACATGTTGCATGTAACAACCTTCTACATATCAATCGGCAACAACCGATTCACATCAACCTCGCTATCGCTTGAATCAGAATCGCCGATACCAATTTTGTTTAAAGAATCTTAGAAGAAATGATAGAGAGGAAGAAATATTTGAATGGAAAATCATCCTTCAGAGAAATTGGTACCCTAAAAAATAGAAGAAGTGATAGTGAGAATAAATATTTGAGGGATTAACATCTTTTAGAGGAATTGATACCCTAAAAATAGAAAATTTATAATGAATAAAAAAATTGATGTGTGGTCACCTAGTGATCAACACATGGTTGGGGCAAAACCTAATATAATAAATTGGGGCAAAACTTAATACAATAAATTTTGAATGAAGTGTTGTACCCGCTGGATATACGTAAATCCTAATCCGATCCGGTCCATAATTGATCGTCGATTCGTTCACAAAGACCAATCGAGATACTCGATCATGCACAAATGAAGCTACTTAATTAAATTCGCATACGATTTTACCACGATTTAATTCACACGATTAATTAATTAACTACAAGAAAGTTTAAGATTTACCCAATGTAAGAGAAGCCGTGATCTTCCGGAGTGTATCTCCAAGCGATGACTGGTGGATGTCGATCCTCGTAGTAGAACATCCTCGAATATGCTCAAGAAAAACCCTAGTTTTTCTTCTCCAATTAGCTAAGACAAGAAAACAAAATTTCTCTCTTTTTTATTCAAAAGGTGCGCCCTTTTTTTTCCAAAATGGCGCTCGACTTTTTTAATTTTGTGTTTAGAAACTCAATTTTTATAGAAAATAACTAGTAATTTGAGAGTTTATCTTTTACACACAAATTTATCTTTTCCTTTTGGGGAAATAAAAATATTTATCCAATAGGAAAACAAATTTCTTATTTATCCAATAAGAAAACTAATTTCTTATTTATAATTATTTAACACATAAATAATTACATTATCCACATTATAATTAATTAGGAGAAAATTTCTTTTCCTAAAACCAAATAAAAGTGTCGCCATTTTGTTTGCTAATTGGGATAATAGAAAATGTCTTTTCTATATTACATATTATTTACCTAATAAATAATATCCGCATAATTATTAAATAGATTAACTATTTAATTTATTCTCTAGGTTCCAAAATACGAATTCACTCACGCAGCAGAGCCAACCCGGGACCATGGACCTATAACTAAATACTACAATAAATTGAATAAAATATTCATCGAATGTAATATTTCTACTCAACTTATTAATTCCGAATTACGCCACCATAAATCCAAATCAAGTCTATCGATTATGTATATAACTTATTCTCAAGAGTCAATGAGTGTCCATTGATATAATCATTACATACGTATTAACCCTTCATAGACTATCCAGAACGGTTTAGATTATTTCGTAAACCTTATTCATTACATCTTATCCTTATTTACCATCATCCCACTAGTGATCAATTAGTTCATAACCAATACGTAACTTTGCCGATCGATCGCTTTTAGGATTAACAAATAAGGGATTGTCTTTCTACTTCCCGCAGAAGGAATGGATTCCATATCTCGTTAGACACATACTTCTCACTCATTCCGTATCAAGGCCAACGTGATAGTTGATTCGAGCGCGCTCTTAAGCGATCTTTAACGAACACATCAAATCCTATCCCAAACAAGTTGAGTTTGCAATCACTTCAGATTAAGGTTAATCCATATATGATCATCTTGTGATTTAATAAGATTTCTCAATCACGGAATTATATGAGAAATGCATATTAAATCGGTCCAGTCCAATATGACTACATCATATATAAATGCCCACTTAGATAACCAATATCGACGGTCCAGATAAGACGGTCACACCTTAAAGTGTTCGGGCGATTAATGGTGGTTTTATCAATAGACCCCATACTTTGATTAAGTTCACCATTGACTAACAAACAAGTGTATCACCATAAACTTAATCCTCATGCGGTGACACACACTAAGTTATATGGCTACATATGATACGACTTGGGGTTTTCAACGTGTATTAAATATAAGCACAAAACAATTAATAAGATGAGAATCAATCTGTCATTTATTAATTATAAAACCATTACATAAATTGTCTTTCGGCGCCATTTCCAACAATCTCCCACTTGCCCGTGATAGACAAGCAACAATTGTCTTTCGGCATTACATCCAACAATCTCCCACTTGCCCGTAAAGACAAGCAACAATCTTTTTAGAGCACCACACCCTTATTCTTTCTATCCACAACATTCTCTCACTTTCTAAAGCAGATGAGACATATCTCCCAATTTCATACCCACAAGCGCTTTATCGCTGACATTAGATGCCACACTAATTGGTAAACTAATTAGCTAGGTTGTCGGCTTGAAGTGATCTTTTAGGACCGAAACGTCACCTCTCTACACGGTCTGTCTGATCAGGTGGTACTTTCCCTCAATAAGCTTTTGACTTCTTGTGATTGCGAAGATCCTTTGTATGAGCTACCTCTTTAATCTGCTTTCACAAGAAATGGTTTCGCTCGCTGAGACCTGGAATCACTTCCCGGTCCAACAAAGAACTTCTCAAGCCACACTCGCAATGCTGGATTGATAAAGACTATAGCTCCATCACTATGAGTAAACATCGAGGCCGGATCGACTTACGATAACCCTTAATCGACTTAAAATCGTAATCGTGTAGTCAACAATACATAGGTTCGTGATCAATATGACGCACATTACTCCTCGCTCAAGGTACTTTGAGGATGCACTATATCGCTACTCAATATCCGAATCCTTGATTCGCCTCATATTGACTTTTAATAACCTCGACTTTCTATCCAAAAGAGAATCTATCCCATTTTTTCTATATCCTAAGATTTAAGAGAATTATTCCAAGAGGGTCAGAAACCTCTCGTTAAATCTAGCATTCGAATGCATCATCATCTTAACAATAAGATGAATGGGTAGTCTTATTAGATTTTCGTAATTCATTCACAATCTAAAAACAATAACTCATGAATATTAATTAATCCTCCCACTAGTTCATCGGTTCCAAATACCGCCTAACTAGTGTCACTTATTCACGACTTTCCAATTTCTCGATTTATAAATTCTTTGTGTAGACACTACACAATTAAAATTCACCAAGAATTTTATAATCCTAATACATAAGGACTTTATGAATTTTCTAATAATTCAAACACAATAAATCACAAAATTGAAAGCTCCAACTAGTTTATCGCTTTCAAATACCGCCTACCTAGTAACACTTTTAATGATTTTCCAATTTTCCGTTAGAAATTTCTAGTAGTCACTACACAACTAAAATTCACAAAAGAATTTTAAAGTCCTAATTTTTGTCATGATAAAAATTAGATCTTAGAATTTTCCAATAATCGAAAACAATAAACCATGAAAAGCAATCACCAACTTATCGCCCAAATACCGCTTAGTGAATGTCTCATCTTTTCACGCATTTTCCAATTTTGATTATCGAAATTTAATTTATGTAGACACTACATTACCTAAAACCGTAAAGGATTTATAATCCTAAATCAAGTCTATCATGTGAATTTTATATTCGATAAAATTCGCTTTCCTTTAATTAATTTAATCTATTATTAAACTAAATTAATTAACGCTTTCATACATGTCTAATTAATGCCAATATTAATTTTCTACATGTATGCATATGTTAGAGTGGAATTCATGAATATGATGCATGGCATGGTTATATCACATAAATAATCACAATGTAAAATAAATGCTAAAAACCATCGAGATGGACCGTTGTTACCCCGTGATCTAATCTATAAAATTAAAATTAAATAAATAAATAAACCCGCGCTTAAATGATTTACTAATCTTTAATTAATATGCCGCTTCTGTATATTAATTTATCCGTCCATTCATTTCACAACTTGCCTCCAAGCTTAGTTGGCTCGCACTACTTTCTTTTACTGTGGGAGCCTGGGTTCGAATCTTGTTTTTATTCTTCCTTTATCAGCCAAAAATCCATCGTTTCTAGAAAAATTTCTTCTTGCCTGGGTTCGAATCTTGTTTTTATTCTTCCTTTATCAGCCAAAAATCCATCGTTTCTAGAAAAATTTCTTCTTGCGGGAATTGAACCTGGGTCTTCAAGTTGCAAAACTTGCATCTTCACCACTGAGGCGCGGTGATGCTTGTGACAATGCTCCACGAAAGAAATTAAATACAACAGATGCGCCGAATTCATCTAAAATCTAATTACTAGGAAATTAAATTACACAATTTCCTATACCCATAAAGAATTTGAGTTTACAATAGATCTAACGGTAAACAAGTACCAACCCCAATCCATCTCGTCAACCAAATCATTCAATCACGCATATATTTAATAAACATATAAAAGATGCATTTTTTATTCAATTTCACTCCTATTTAATCAATTATGCAATCAAGATCACAAAATCGCTTTAACCTGGATCCGATACCACATGATGGATATACAGAAACCCGAATCCGGATCCGATCCATAATTGGATCGTCAGATCTGATTCACAGCACCAATCGAGACACTCGATCATGCCCAGCAGAAGCTACGAATTAACTTTGCATGTGATTTTACCACGATTTAATTCACATGATTAATTAATTAACTACATGAAGGCTTAAGATTTACCCAACATAAGAGAAGTTCGTGATCTTCCGGATTGATCTCCAAGTCGACGATCATGGACGCTCATCCTCGTAGTAGAACCTCCTCGAATGCTCAAGAAAAACCCTAGTTTTTCTTCTCCCAATAGCTATGACAATAAAACAAAATTTCTCTCTTTTTTATTCAAAAGGTGCGTCCCTTTTTTTTTTTCTTTTTTTTTTTTTTTTTTTTCTCAAAATGCATGTCAAATTTTTTTTTAATTTTGTGTTGGAGAAACTCTCTTTTATATGAAAATAACTGGAGAATTTGAGAGTTTATCTTTTACACACTTTATCTTTTCCTTTTGGGAAAATAAAAACATTTATCCAATAGGAAAATAAATTTCCTATTTATCCAATAAGAAAACTAATTTCTTATTTATAATTATTTAACATAAAAATAATTACATTATCCACATTACAATTAATTAGGAGAAAATTTCTTTTCCCAAAACCAAATAAAAGTGGCGCCATTTTGTGTGCCAATTGAGATAATAGAAAATGTCATTTCTATATTACATATTATTTATCGAATAAATAATATGTGCATATTCATTAAATAGACCAACTATTTAATTTATTCTCGAGGTTCCAAAATACGAGAATTCTCTCACGCAGCACAGAGCCAACCCGGGACCACTGACCTATAACTCAAGAGGCTACAATAAATTGAATAAAATATTCATTGAACAGAATATTTCTACTCAACTTATTAATTCCGGAATTACTCCACCATAAATCTGAAACTGAACTCTATCGATTATAGATATAACTTATTCTCAGAAAGTCTAGTCAATAAGTGTCCATTGATATAATCATTACATACAGACTAACTCTCCATAGACTATCCGTAACGAAGCGGGATTATTTATGTAAACCTTCTTCATTACATCTTATCCTTATTTACCATCATTCCATTAGTGATCAATTAGTTCATAACCAATACGAACTAGGCCGATCGATCAGTTTTTAGGATTAACAAATAAGGGGATTGTCTTTCTACTTCCCGCAGGAAGGAATGGATTCCATATCTGTGAGACACACATTTTTCACTCATTCCAGAATAGTGCCAACGTGAAAGTGATTCGGACCGCGCCTCTTAGCGATCCTTAGCGAACACATCAAACCCTATCTTGAAACAAGTTGAAGTATACAATCACTTCATGATTAAGGTTAATCCATATATGATCATCTTGTGATTTAATAAGTTTTCTCAATCACGGAATTATATGAGAAATGCATATTAAATCGGTCCAGTCCAATATGACTACATCATATATAAATGCCCCACTTAGATAATTAATATCGACGGTCCGGATAAGACGGTCACACCTTAAATTGTTCTGGGCGCATTAATGGTGGTTTAATCAATAGATCACATACTTTGATTAAGTTCACCACGGACTAACAGTTCAAGTGTATCACCATAAACTTAATCCTCATGTGTGACACACACTAAGTTATATAGCTACATATGATATGACTTGGGGTTTTCAACAGTGTATTAAATATAAGCACAAAGAAAATACTAAGATGAGAATAAATCTGTCATTTATTAATTATAAAAACAATTACATAAATTGTCTTTCGGACGCTAATTCCAACAGTACCATAATTAAGAAAAATTGGAATGGAGGATTGTAAAAACCCTTAATAAAATTTGTAGGGAAGATCATCCTTAAGATAATGAGATGCCCTAAATAAAAAAAATATAAGAATTTATAAATCGAGATAGAATTTGGGACAGAAAGAAATCAAGTTTATGAAAAGACAAACCGCTGATGAAAGGAGTGAATTGAGAGAGCCAATTGATTTTGATTACTAGAAAAAATATCAGTAGAGTGCTTGGAAAAAAGTTCATAGTTGCAAGAAAGGAGAGAAAAATAAATATTTTGGAGGATAATCATTATTTAAGTGATTCGATCGTCCTTTTTTTTTTGGAATAAAAGAAAGAGTGGACCACGTATTGCTAGGATTTTGGAGATTAGTGACAAGAGAGCAATTTATTTGGTAAAAAAAATCAACAAAAAATAACATAAAAGTGAAAGAGCAAATCGGCGGCAATAGCACATGCAGTTTACCAGTGGTCTTCTGCTTTTCACGGCAACTGATTCACCTTCTTCAATCATTGACTAGAGATAATTTATTTGGAGACTAAAAAAACAAACCAAGGGCAATATGATGAGGCCGTGTTTTATGAGATTTTTTTCGCTTATTATATATATATTTTCTAGACGCCTGCTTTTGATGTTTTGGCTGATTTTTGCGCTTTTAAACTGAAAGAGATGCTTAATATTTTGGGCCAGAGAAAGCAATTTCTAAAAGTTTTATTAAGATTTTATAAAACGCTTTTAAAAATCGATTATTTCAGTTCTCAACGATGTCGGGATCCCGACATGTTGAATAGAAGACAGATCCACCGGAACCCACTTCAGATGTTCTCTCTTTTATTCACATTAGATTTATTATTATTATTATTATATAAACTTTCTATAATTATAAGTTTTTTATAGTTATTATATTCGTTTCTAAAATAAGATGGGCTTGGCCCATGAATTTCAATTCCCCTTATTACTCTTTACGTTAGCAGCAGCATATTAGAAAGGGGAATATTATATATTAGGTTTTATTAGATATTAGGTTTAGTAAGCAATGTAATAAAAAATGATAAACCCTACCATTAAGGGTCCCCTCACCCCCGATCCCACAGAAAGAAATGAGAGATGTTAATCGTGAACCTAAGAGCTCCAACACGGGATGCCTTTGAAACCTCTCAGACCGGGCGGTGTTATCAATCGGAAATCAACCCCATTACGGAATCGAACCGCCGACCTCCACCAGCAGGTTAGAGGTCAGATTTACGCACCCATGTCTTCACCACTAGGTTCAGAACGAAGCCGAACCCACCGAACCCTGGTGGTTCGCTCGCTCGGTATGTTCGAACCTTAGGCTCGGCTCGCTCGAAATGGCCGAGCCTTATATTTTCATTATTCGCCGGGTTCGGTCTGGTATTTGGAGAAAAAGCTCGGCTCGGTTCGCTCGAACATGTCGAATCGTTTCAACATGTTCGCCCGAATCGGGTTTTAAAAAATCGTAACATGTTCGCTCGAATCAGATATGAATTTATGATATCCGAGCCTAACATGTTCGAACATGTTCGCTCGACCACCGAATATCTAATTTGTAAGGTTCGCTCAAGTTCAAACCACTAAACGAGCCCGAATCGAGCTTTTCGAGTTTAACATCATGGATCGAATCGAATACTTAGGTTCATTTACAGCCCTATTCACCACTAGGTCATATCCAGGGGATTTAGTAAGCAATGTAATAGAAAAGAGGGGAGGGAGTGAACAGAGAAGAGGGAAGCTGCGTCCTCGACTTCTTTTGATTTATTCTATTTTTTTTAGAGGATGATTTATTCTATTTTATATTTCAATAATGAGTAGGTAGTATTTTTTCCGGTTGATTAATTGTTAATCCCTCGATTGCTAAAGATTGTGAGATCGAATTGTTTGTATTCCTTGATTAAATTGTTAGTATTTACTTATTTTCTGGTTTCTCTGTTGATGATTAGATTGTTCGTTTGGTTATTTGTGCACGATAATTAAATGAATTTTCTAGTTTAGCACCAAAAATCGAATCGAGGCGATTGTCAATAAAGATTTGATTTTAATTGATAAACAACATATTGTCTGGCCGTTCAGAATCCGTCGTAGATTCCTCGTTCAGAAAATAAGTGATCTAGGTTCAAGTTAACTCGATGTGCGTTAACTCCTAGAATTTGGATTTTCTAATCGTTAATGCAATTGTTCTCACCAAACCTCTGGCGATTGTTGAGAGGTGTGCTACACAGTTAGAAAATAAGTAGTGGCGATTGTCCTGCTTATCGAATATAGGAAAAATTGGTTGCTTGGCGATTGTCGGCAGCTATAACCAATTTATTAATGAATTAACGAGTCATCTTTGCATAAATGATCAATCATAGGAGTTGAGGGGAAATAATTAATTAGCCGGAGTGTTAAGGGTGATTTTATACGTTTTATAAGGATATATTTTATGTCAATTTCCCCCATATGTGGATGTTTTTCATAGAAATCGAGCTTTATAATTGAAATATTGAGCAAGTGGTGTTTTCAATAGTTAAATTGCAAAACGTAACGAATTATGTGCTTAAATTGTGATTTTATATTATTTTGGAATATCGTTACGCTTTGGTATGTTTTTCCTACATTGTAGATACACATTGTTGATGGAAAAGATGATTTTTAAAGAGATAAATTCGAGTGGAAAGGAATCAATCGATTATGGAAGAATAAAAGAAATAAGGAAAAAATCAAGTGTTGATCCAAACCGAATCAAGGTCCACTATGCCGCACGGGCGTCCGGCCGAAATTCAATTCGTAGAGTTCAGACTTGCCTTGAACGTGCGTCAAGTTGCGCCCGTAATGGACGGGCGTCATGGAATGGACGGGCGTCCAAGGGAGGAAAATCAGAACAAAGTCTTCAGATTTTATGTGAACGGGCGTCCACCCTTTTTGAACGAGCGTCCACGGCCGACTTAGGCTAAACCGCCTCAGATTTCTATATATACAGCCGCATATCTCAACCCTAAGGAATTCATATAACACAGCAGGCGCATATATCAAGCAGCAGCCGCACTTCTGAGGCTTTCAACGCCGATCACCCAAGCCTTGTGCTCGGGTGATCCGGGTTAGATTAGGATGCTTTTCTTTTCGTTTGTTGATTCATGGAGATCATCCATTGTACCAAACTAAGTGAGTTTATCTTTTAATTTATTCAATCCTTTGTTTATTTTTATGATCCTTGATTCGTTTTGTATCTTTCTATGATTTATGATGCTATTGTGTGACTAGATCGAGAGATTGGTAGCTAATTGTTGTCTAACGTTGATGAGAGTCGTTGTTAGGCTAGATCACCATAGAAAGAACGGATCTTTAATCGTTAATTCGTGACAAATTAATTGGTTAATTATCTAGGTTGCTAGATTCTAAAATACGAGAGTTAACTTGAATCTACACCTTCGTTTTGTATGGAAATTGGTCTCAACATTCGAGAGAGGAGAGATCGATAATTGAATTCACTAAGAGATTAGGAATTCATAGCTTGAGAAACGGATTCACTAAGAGATTATGAGTTTGTATCTCGTGTAAATGTGAAACCACAATATCGAATTAGAATCATGAGATGAACTTGGATTGAAATCACTTAGTTTGTGTAATGTTTAATCCCATGTATCTTTAGTTTAGGTCGTTTTTATTATTCTTAGCTTATGTTTATTTTTCTATGTGTTTTTATGTTTGTTCTTTCGCTTATTTGTTTTCGTAAGTAACAATTTAAGGAATTAATAAGATTAGATTCAACATCCCAACCCCTCGTGGATCGACTCCCTTACTTATCCCGCTTTACTAGCAATTACCCGGTATTCGGCCGTTAGAGTTAGTTTTGCATATAGGTTAGTGGTTTATAAATTGTTTTTGTTTAATGATGCAAACCGTCCGAACAAAATGGCGCCGCTGCCGGATCGAACCCGGTCACCCGCGTGACAAAGCGGGAATACTCACCACACTTGGGTTGTTAAAGGCACGTCTACACTTCACATGACAAGCTTCTGTGGCATTGCATAATCGAATCTTTTTGCGCTTCCGTGGCGCTATTTAGTAGACGTTTATATTCTTGACCGTGCTTAGATTAAAGGCGACATCTATGGAATTAGTTGGGCTAGTTTATTTTCTTTATTTTCGCTTTTCCTTTTAGTATAGTTGCATATCATTTAGTTGCATTGCATTTTATTCTCGCTTTTTTTTCTTTTATTTTTATTTATCTTTTAGTGCACCTAGCCCTCGCTACTTTGTAAAGTGTCCTCTATCCTTAGTCCTTTATGCACACGTGGGACCTTATTTGTATTGTAAAGCTTCGTGGCTTTATTTTTGATGCTTAGTGTGTCCTGCACTTTCCTCGTGTGGTGATTTTTCCATCCGAGCCATTATATCATGTGCTTATTTCTTGTCTATAATTATTTTCGCCATGTTATATTCCCCGTGTTTCCGAGATAACGCCATGTTTTTCAAGTGGTGCAGTATATTTTTAATGCTCTTGTTGTCGGGCCTTGGAAGTGAATCGAGAGGAATACCTATGACATCTCGTGCCTCGGAAACGCGGATCGATTATCTATCCTTCTTCAGCCTATCTTCATATCATTACCGAATCAGCTAAGTTCTCTTATCTTTTCTTTAATTCTGCACAACATGAGGACATGTTGTAATTTAAGTGTGAGGGAGGGAAATGGTTTTATGTATCTACATTCATTTGCCATACTATTATATTTCTACGAAAAAGTGCTAAATTTTTAAAAAAAATTGTTTGTTTTGTCCCAAGTGAGCAAAGGCATATCTTTATTTGAGTTCTTATATCATTGGTGCATTATTTTGCATATTTAGTAAATTTAGATGTTTCACCCAACACTATTTTTCACGTGCCATAGTAAATGATGAGCTATATTTTAAAGCTATGTCCATTTGATTAGAGATTTTTTGATGATTATCGCATGATTCTTTGTTTACATACGAATTTTGAAAATTTTAATAGGTTGTGTTTAGAATTAAAGTATGACATACTGTGAATATCTGAAGGTTTGAATGTGATAGGAGGGATATAATTTAAGGTTTGAATACCACTCTAATATGAATTATATATATATATATATAAGTGTATATAATATAAGTGTCGGAAGTAGTCGCTAATGATTTGAGCGGTAGTATGCTATCACTAAACGCCCTATACCACTATGAGGTTAATAGCTCCGGTCGCTCGATGATAGTAGTCCTAATTAGGTGTTATCACGAAACGTCCTATTGCTGGGAATGAGGGCATATGCGATAAGTGTGTAGTGAAGTGGACTTTAAGAAAAATTAGAGCATGGCAATGTGAAAAGAAGGGTGAAAAACCGTAGTTATCTTCAAACTATCCCCAGTATAAACTGAAAGATATGTTGTAGGGATTATCCTCTAAGTATGTCGGAAATATTTTAAATACTCCTATTATTTTTCGAATATGTATGTTTTGTGAGGTGCATGTTATAATCATTTTTATATTTCTGATCTAAATGGGATGTTGGCTAGTTTTGCTTGAAATTTTCAAGTGTGGATTTAGTGGAAATTTATTATGGCTATGCACACACACTTGGGTGAACCTCTAAACTATTGAATATGCTTTATGGTTGCATAAATGTTTATATGTCTCGAGTCTTGAATATTTTTTGTTTTGCTCGGGACGAGCAAAAGCTAAGTGTGGGGGAGTTGTTAAGGGTGATTTTATACGTTTTATAAGGATATATTTTATGTCAATTTCCCCCATATGTGGATGTTTTTCATAGAAATCGAGCTTTATAATTGAAATATTGAGCAAGTGGTGTTTTCAATAGTTAAATTGCACAACGTAACGAATTATGTGCTTAAATTGTGATTTTATATTATTTTGGAATATCGTTACGCTTTGGTATGTTTTTCCTACATTGTAGATACACATTGTTGATGGAAAAGATGATTTTTAAAGAGATAAATTCGAGTGGAAAGGAATCAATCAGATTTATGGAAGAATAAAAGAAATAAGGAAAGAAATCAAGTGTTGATCCAAATTGAATCAAGGCGTCCACTATGCCGACGGGCGTCCGGCTGAGAAATTCAATTCAGAGAGTTCAGACTTGCCTTGAACGTGCGTCAAGTTGCGCCCGTAATGGACGGGGCGTTCGATGGAATGGACGGGCGCCCAGGGAGGAAAATCGAACAGAGTCTTCAGATTTTATGTGAACGGGCGCCCACCTTTTTTGAACGAAAGGCCCACGGCCGACTTAGGCTAAACCGCCTCAGATTTCTATATATACAGCCTCATATCTCAACCCTAAGGAATTCATATAACACAGCAGCCGCATATATCAAGCAGCAGCCGCACTTCTGAGGCTTTCAAGGCCGATCACCCGAGCCTTGTGCTCGGGTGATCCGGGTTAGATTAAGATGATTTTCTTTTCGTTTGTTGATTCATGGAGATCATCCATTGTACCAAACTAAGTGAGTTTATCTTTTAATTTATTCAATCCTTTGTTTATTTTTATGATCCTTGATTCGTTTTGTATCTTTCTATGATTTATGATGCTATTGTGTGACTAGATCGAGAGATTGGTTGCTAATTGTTGTCTAACGTTGATGAGAGTCGTTGTTAGGCTAGATCACCATAGAAAGAACGGATCTTTAATCGTTAATTCGTGACAAATTAATTGGTTAATTATCTAGGTTGCTAGATTCTAAAATACGAGAGTTAACTTGAATCTACACCTTCGTTTTGTATGGAAATTGGTCTCAACATTCGAGAGAGGAGAGATCGATAATTGAATTCACTAAGAGATTATGAATTCATAGCTTGAGAAACGGATTCACTAAGAGATTAGGAGTTTGTATCTCGTGTAAAGGTGAAACCACAATATCGAATTAGAATCATGAGATGAACTTGGATTGAAATCACTTAGTTTGTGTAATGTTAATCCCATGTATCTTTAGTTTAGGTCGTTTTTATTATTCTTAGCTTATGTTTATTTTTCTATGTGTTTTTATGTTTGTTCTTTCGTTTATTTGTTTTCGTAAGTAACAATTTAAGGAATTAATAAGATTAGATTCAACATCCCAATTCCCTGTGGATCGACCCCTTACTTATCCCGCTTTACTAGCAATTACCCGGTATTCGGCCGGTTAGGAGTTAGTTTTGCATATAGGTTAGGGTTTATAAATTGTTTTTGTTTAAAGATGCAAAACCATCCGAACACGGAGCTTTTCTTGATTTTATTTTGTTTTTATTCTTAAGAAGTGGATATAAAAAACCGAATATCTTTTATATTTACGAATTTTAGGAGAAATAAATCCACCGTTCCCTGTAAGTTCGACCCCTATTTCTACTATA
The DNA here is from genome assembly GCA_026214975.1 of Gentiana macrophylla. Classification (NCBI taxonomy): domain Eukaryota; kingdom Viridiplantae; phylum Streptophyta; class Magnoliopsida; order Gentianales; family Gentianaceae; genus Gentiana; species Gentiana macrophylla. The sequence continues at coordinate 14,369,648 of CM047812.1, read as the reverse complement.
CTAGCTATAGAGGTTGTAGGTGAATTATTTTTGGTGGCTTGACGACCCACCGCAATATATATTCAAATGAAAGAAGACGCATTAAGACGGGTGAGGGTTCGTGCAGATTATGGTGACAAACCTCACCCAAACGAATTTCTTTTCAATTGACCAGGATCTGATAGGCGTTAGTTGAAAAGCTTTGATACCATAATATAGAAATATAAAAGTGATGGCATTGATTGATTAATAATAATTAACACAAATACAATATTTATAGACTAATATATGATTGGTAGAAATTTAGCTAAACAAACTTTTGACTCAATTTTGTCATTATCTCTAACAAATGCCATTATTCACAATAATTTTAAGGCACGATGTTGTTAGGACAAATGAAGGGGAAAAAAGAGAGAAGAAGAGATGCATTTGCATTCTCTAACAAAAAATATGTGGTAGCATAGGCAGTTCGAACCCATGACATTAAAAGCTTTGATGCCATACTATAGAAATATAAAAGTGATTGCATTGATTGATTAATAATAATGAACACAATTACAATATTTATAGACTAATAGATGATAGGTAGAAGTTTATCTAAATAAACTTTTGACTCAATTTTGTCATTATCTCTAACAAATGCCATTATTCACAATAATTTCAAGGCACGATGTTGTTAGGACAAATGAAGGGAAAAAAAAAGAGAAGAAGAGATGCATTTGCATTCTCTAACAAAAAATATGTGGTAGCGTAGGCAGATCGAACCCATGACAATAAAATAAATGATAAAGCTTTCAGCAATTGAACTAAATGGATCATTAAACTAAAAATTGTCTAAATGATATACATACACAATTTTAATATTATTAAAGAGGTATATTAGCCAATTCGCTTGAAAATTTGAGTGGGGTCCATGGACCCCACCCTTAACATGCTGGGTCCATCCCTGAGCATAGATTTAAGTTACAAGATATAAGACTTATATAGACAAATGTCAAAAACACTAAAATGCAAAATATCTAAGGACATATGTTATCACTTGAATGTTCGTTTGTATGTAGAACAATTTAAATTCAAATTTGAATTTGGTGGTCATTGATTAATGACCGAAATAATGACGTACAACCTTAACCGACAGTGTACCGGGTTGGATGCACCATAGTGGAAAGCAAGGTTGTATCCCTTGAGGAATCAATCGAGTACCGAAGTCATTTTTGAACTTAGTTTAGGTTAATCAATGGTGAAACAAGTTGTAACTAACACTACAATGCAATATAAAGTAAAGATATGAGAGAGAGAGAGAGAGAGAGGAACATAGCCAAATCATGATCCAGTTGATTACTTTCGCCTCTCTAATCAATTAATCGGGAATGGGCATTACCAACCAATCAACCTAACGACTATATCGACTCATTCGTGGGTGCAAACTCCTAAAATAGTGTAAGACTCCATGCAACAATCAAACACCCTTTGCCCGGGTCAACAGTTTACCTTTAAGAATTTAATTGACAAAACAAGATTAAGAACTAAAGTCGCTCGATTAACACCGACAAACCACGTTACTTAATCGAATCTAAACAACTCAAATAACGATCTTAGAACCCCCTTTCCCACACCCCTTCGCAAGATACATTTATAAAATTGGTGTGTGAGATTATGAATCAAGTAATCAAGTCAATTCAAGCATTAAGCACAAGTATTAAGACATGAATATCGTCGATACAACAACAATTAAGCACTACGCATTCCCAATTTCATCAATTAAAGGGAGATTTCATCAATCTTCACATGATTTTGCTATGTAAATGTTTACTCATTATATTACTAGAAAAAGATGAAATTAAAGCCATAAATGGAAAATGAAATTAATTACCAAAATGCAGAAAAGTTGGAATTATATCAATTTAAGCTAAACTATGTTTAATCTAAGAGGATATGGTGTAGAAAGTGAATCTAGGGATCAAAAGTGTGAAATTCGGCCAAAGAAGAGCTCTACCTAAAAGTATATTCTAATATGTCTGTAAAATTCTATGCAAAAAGCTATTTATATGCTCTCAAAATTGTGCAGGAAGTCGGCCATTAGCGTGCTTTTATCCTCTTTTGGCGGGCGTTTAAGCAGCTCAGCAAAAGATGGAATCGATTCTGCTGGGATTTTGGCATATGATAAAACTGATCAGAAGCTTGTTGATGTTCATGTTTCTGGCGCACGGTAAAACTCGTAATAAACTTGATGAGTGTTCTGTTAGCCTTCAGCGTGCGCTTGACCACTTTGGCGCACGCTGAGATTGAAATCTCTAAATCTGAGCATTCTTTTTCCACTTGGCGCACACTTATCCTCTTTGGCACGCTCCAAACATGCCCAGGAGCCAAATTCTTCACTTTTCTTCGTTTCTTTCATTCCCGAGCCGTGATTTCACCTTTCAAAGCCTCATGCATTGTCTTCAGGGCTCATAAGACACATATTTCCTGCATTTCACGTGACAACTGTTAAGGCCATATTTATATGATTATTAAAGGTTTATTTCATTACTATTTTCCCCACATTTGCGTAATTTATATAAGAATTAAGGGTTTAAGTGTAATTATTTAATAAAGATGATTTTAAGAGGGTTGTATGCAAAATTGATGATTTTAAGTGTTTAATTTAATGGAATTATTATTATTTGGATTTTATTACATTTTTGCGTTGTTTATTTATCATGTAGGAGTTAATTTTCGTGCATATAATGAGGATAAATGAAGCTCAAGTCGAATTATAAGAGATAGAGTTGGAATTGGCTTGAAGAAATTGGATGAGGATGAAGAAATCAAGTTCAAGTCGATCCAGACGGAGTCCAGACGAGCGTCCATCTTCCGTCCATTATGAACGGGCGTTTGGTGAAATGGAACGCGCTCAAGTGCCAAAATCAAAATCAGCAGAGTCCAACCGCAGTCTGAACGAGCGTTTGATTAGCATCCAAGTTGAGTGAACGAACGTCCATTGAAGCAGACGAGCGTCCATTGCCGACTTAGTCATAACCGACTCAAAACTCTATATATAGCAGCAGCCTCTTAACCCTAATTCATACCACATAATTGAGATCACAATTTTACACCAAAAAGTCGCGCCACAAGCCTTTTACGCAGAGATGAATTTCTCCAATCCAGCAATCTTGTTCACCATGATTGTTGGCTAGAAACTTTGCAGTGAGTCGACGGAGGAAGCTCATCAACAACAAACCAACTAGAGAGTTCGATACTGGATGTTTAGTGAGTTTAAGATCTAGTTTTTCATCACTTTTTAACGCTGTTTTACATTGCCATGTTTTGTTGAATTATCAATTCTATGAAACGATCTATTTATCTATCTTTATGCTTGAATAAATTTACGAAAGTCCTGCTTATTTGAGTTCTCTTTCGCTTAAGTGATGCATCTAATCATGTTATAAGAGATTAGGCATGGTTAGTTGAGTAAGAGTTTGGAAACGATCTCGTGATTTCGCTTTTGATTGCATGTTCGATTTACTTGAAAAAGATAAACGAAACCCTAGAATTTGGTTAGAGATATCTAATTGGATCCGTGAAAAAATCACTACTAAAAACTATGTTCTAAATCATCATCTAGTTGAGTTGTTGGTTGATGGGTGGAATCTGATCGCCTCGCTGTGTTTTCCTTTATTGTTTATTAATCAAATCATTAGTTTAATCTTTAGTTAAGTTTTAGTTTTAGAACCCTAGTTTCTTGCTGATTTTCTACATATTTTCTGCTCAGTTATATTCGACGCCGTCCGTGAAATCGAACGCCCGTCCATTAGCTTTAGTTTCCAGACGCTCGTTCACTTTAGTGAACGCTCGTCCATCCTTCTGTTTTCTTATTTTTCAGCCTATTTTATTTCTGTTTTACTTTTAGTTTTAGGGTTCAGTTCTTAGGTTTAGGTTTTAGTTAGTTTCAACCTTAGGTTAGTAGTAGTTCAGTGACATAATCGATATAGGTTTATATTTGAATTCGATAAACGTTCCATTCCCTTAGGACGACCCGATAACATCCTTTACTACGATCCTTATACTTGGGGTGTTTCGGTATTATAAATTTAAAACGTGTTTTTACCGAACAACAACCAACATACCGGGCATAATGCCGCAAGAAAGATAGGGCTCCAATTGAGTTAAAATCACCGTAAAATGCCAAGGTTTACCGTCTATATGACGGTTTACCTGTAAGTGAACGTGCAATTCAATTTTACCCTAATGTAGGTCTAAAAACACCCAAAATAATCCAAAGTGTAGTAAACGGTGGTCAAAACAAGCACTGGAGCATAGTAAGGTTGACTCTCATCATTGATCACCATAAAATTTACCTATTAATATATATACTAACAGTTGCATGGTATAAAATGAGAATGTGAGAAAGATTCACTGGGTATCCACACCGAGTGTTTTTTTTAACAAATAATTTTATTTTTATTTCAAGATAATGGGTGAAACTCCCAAGTACCAAAGCCAGCTCCTGGTCCGTCTTGCATTTGAAAATAAACAACATCCCGCCTCCTCAAAACCTTCAGCTAGCGAACCCCTGACAAGGAAAATGTAGCAAAAGGAAAGAGTACGACACTCATTGTCGAGCAAAAGAAAAGAAAATGTAAAAGAAGGTAGATCTAGAAACAAGTGACATCTCAACCTGGTCGACACACGCTTTAATAAGGCAGTTATAGCACATTGTGGGTGGCATGAGAATACCCATCGTGGACGATTGTGATTAGCTTGAATGCCAACTATTGTTTGTCCAACTTTCAGCGGCAGAATACTGATTCAGTTGTAATATAGTAGCGGTGATAACATGATATTTAGTACCTTAAACTACACATTTATTTACCCTGAATTATGCTCGGGAGAGGAAAGATAAGTTGAATATGATGAGAAATACATGTTAATTGCATAATGAGTGTTCTCTAGACGTTGATTCTGCATTTGTATGATTTCTCCGTGGATTCAGTATCGTTCTACGTTGTTTTACATGTTTTATAGGAGTACCTTATTCTGGAGCAGCTAAAACATGGATCTGGACCAATGGAAGTCATAGGGCCAAGTTGGAAGAGTCCATGAAGAGATCTTTCAAATAAAGGAGTTGAAGTTGGGTTCGATATCCCGAGGCCCTTCACCAACTTACCGATTTCTTAGAAGACACAAAATTAAACCTACAACGTTTTACTAAGTCGGCTAGGGTTTTATTGAGTCTTATGTCGGCTAAACTATCTATATAAAGCCACAGCATTTCATTGTAAACATATACTAGAATAATCTATCAAGTTTTATGAAATAAAAGTTTATAGTTTGATCTTGTGAGTTGTTCCTCCAGTTTCTCTCTTCCACGCCGTCTCTAACTTGAGTAGATCAAGTTAGATCTCCATAGCCGAATGTATGAAGCTTGAATATTCCTTTTATGTCTTAGTTATGGTAGATTTACTTGCTTTCTACGTGTTGTAATTAATCTGAATGTGTAACCCCGTAATTTACCAGAATTAATCATAACGAAGCAATGTAGTTCCAAAATTAAGAACCACCGCACGCGATCTACCGGCGGTCTATACCGGTAAATCGAGGCACTTTTAGGTCACCTTAATCTGGAGACTCAATGTCAGCTACGTTGATCAACAGGTTTAATTCATGATAGTTTAGATCTGTCCAATCTTCTTGTCGTACATCGTAAATTAACATGAAGGACGATAAAGTGAAGTGTTAATTAGGACATAGTCTGGATCGATCTCTAAGAACGTGCTAGTCAATCCACGATAGCTACTTATGGAGGTTCTAGGTCTTGAGCCGGCACTTTCTAGTACTTATTGCATGTAAGTTAATACAACCAACGAATGAGGTTAACTACACATAGACGTTTACTATCCTTTTAATAGAAGTAGACAAGGTTCGGAGACTTTACCCGTAGCTAAAACTGAGTTAATAAATTGTTTTGATTGATTCGGGTAATTACTGTGGGGAAGTACACATGAAGATTAATCACACCAAGTTGTGTGATAGGTTGGGAAGGGAAGAATATCGTGTTTATTTCCATTCTTATGTTGGCCAATGACCATTTATGTGTTCTTAGTTAGATTAAGTGCATTTATTTCTTAGTTGCATTGTCTCTGTGGGATCGACCTTGATTCACCTTTGCTATACTACGATTGACCTAGTACTCTTGCTAGCATAAACGACCTCACGGGCGACATCAAGTTTTTGGTGCCGTTTTCGGGACAATGGCCAACCTTACTAATAAATTCATTTATATCTCATTAAGAATTATTCGTTTTTCTGTATATTATTTTAACAAGGGTTTTGAGTCATTATGTATGTTCCTGCAATACTGTGAGATCATAAAGAGAGAATCAAGGCCAGATTCAGCGTGGTGTCACTGCGGTGAATCGAGTTCTAGAAATTCAAACTCTGATCCTCTTTGTGTTTCTGTGTTTATCCTTGTTAGTTTTTAGTTAGTAGGTACACAGTAGTTGGGTCTGAACCCAACTGTAACGGAAGTTGGTAACCGTGTTTCGTTTTTTTATTTTGTCTCTTCCGCAGGAAGTATGGGGCATTTCTTATCTCTTCTTAGAAAAGATTTTTGGAAATCCAAGGTTAGACCAGCACGACACCACGCACAGTTCATAATGTCATACCCATCTCGATATATCCAGGATCTGAGGTATATGAGCAACACCAGAAAGATAAGAAACAAGTGGAACTGGAGGAGGAAGAGGGCAGAACAAAAAGGGAAGCAGAAGCAATCTTGAAGGACTATGAAAGCTTCCTCCAAGGTAAGTCTTTTATGCTAACAATAGATGTACCATCTTCCGACTCCGATCCGGAAGAAGACCCTGACACTATGTTCTCTGAGTCCGAGGACAAACCGGACTCAGATGTAATAGTCAAACTAAGAGACCCAGGCACCTTTAGGCTCCCTATCTCGATAAATGGAGTATCTTTAGGACTAGTGATGTGCGACTTCGGTTCTAGCTGCAACATTATTCCTTTTTCACTCTACAAGGACATAAACTTTCAAGTTGAGATGAACCAGAAGTACAGTATGCGTGTTGTCGATCGTAAGGTCGACATGGTCTCTGGTGAGCTAAAAAATTGTAAACTAAGCGTGGGAAGTTTCTCCTTCCCTACTGACTTTTAGTTTTGGACATTCACGATGACCCGAGTGCGAATGTTTTGCTGGGACGTCCATTTTTTGCGACCAGCGGAGCCATTCTGGATTACGACTGTAGCGACATCACTATTAGGGTCAATAATGATGCTCAAGTCTTTAGGATCCTAGAGCCTCTACCCAATCGACCTGAAGAGTTCCGTATTATCTCAAGCTCTAGAGAAGTGAGAATCATCGAAATAGAAGATGTGCGGGATAGACAGAAAAGAGTTGTGGTAAAGACCAATGAGTAGGAGTTCATGAATGTTTTACTCTGAGAGATGAATGAGAAGATTCATGAAAATAAGCAAAAGAAAGCGGACATATCTGACATTCTTACCCTGTGCAGTGAAAGTCTGGATTCAAAAGTTGAAACCGTGAATTCTTTGGGCTTTAAGGATAAATCTCGGAGTAGGCGAGGGAATTCTAGTGCACTGGCAAGAAAGGCCAGACGTGCAAGGAAGAAGGCTCAAAGTCCTACAATGGAGATCACAGAAGGTGTATTTCTTGACGGAAAAGAAAAATGCCTCTTCCTCGGCTCAAAAAGCCCGGGAAGGGCATAGGTAGAAAGAAAAGGGAAATGCACTTCTGCGAAGATCTCGAGATTGCAAGTTTGGCGGACGAAAGTCCGAGGATCTGACTAGGGAGAAGTAAGAAAGAAAGTCAAGCTGGCGAATCTAAACTCAGAACTACTCTTTACCTTTTAGGTAGCCGAGTCAATAAAAGTAGCTGGAGAAGCGACGAGCTTTTTTTCATCCTACCGCATCCAAAGACCATAAACCAATGGATGGTGGGAAGTTTTTTTTTTCTCGTTGGATGTTCTAGTGAAGTAGGTTAGGTGAGTCAGGAAAAGAACAAGTAAAGAGTCAGAAATTGGTCATGAAGGAGTAAAAGGAGTAAAATGAAGTGAGAACCAATGGAGGATACACTGGATTGGAGTTTGAAAAAAGCTGGAAAAAGGTACCCTTGATTTACCACATCTATAGGCCGGTATATCGAGTTGGGTAAACCCTAATTTTAGGGTCAGAATTGAACCTGGATGCTTCTGATAGCACGTGGTGTGCGCACGCTGCATCGGGCATTGGCAGAACTGACTTTGCCACCCATTCTTCCCTCTTTTCCTTCAATTTCTCCTTTCCACACTCCACCATCAATTCCTCAGCTCAATCCCTTACCACCATTACTCCATTTCCCACTCCCCCGGTAACCCTTCCATCTTCACCTGATTTCCCTATTTAAATACCCACCATCACTACCATTTCCTCACCATTTCAATCACCAAAAATCCTATATTTTTCTTCTTCTTCATTTTTCAAAACCATCATCACCACCACAACACCACCATAAACCACCATCTAAAATCACCCTACCCATCATCTACCTTCACCACAAATAGAATTCTCAGTGCTGCTTTTGCTCTGTGTTGTTGTTGCTTCCATTATTGTTGTTGTTCGTCATCTGCAAATAGTACCCAAATACAGCTCGGATTTTTCATCTCCGATTCAGTGCACCTAGCTGCTGGTATATCAGATCCTACTCAATATAACGCCAACCACTTCCAGAAAATCCAGAAAATCCAGAAAAACCCGCCTCAATTTACTGTGCCCCACTTCCAGTATATCGAGCCTAGTTTTAGCCTATAATTTTTTTTCAGCAGTCTCTGTTCATCATCTCCTATGGTCCTGAAATGCAGCCATACCAGTCGTCGTCTCAATGATCAGTAGGAGGTTCAAGGTGATGCCAATCCCTTAATTGACGGGGTTGAGCAGTTCGCGTCCTTGCAGATTGATAAGTCATTTCGAGGGCATTGGAATGCGAGACATGTTGCCTGAGGAAGGGGAGTTGATTTGGAGGACTGCGGTATGCTTTTACCATAGATTCTTAAGCATCACGAGGCCGGCCCTCCGGCTAGGTTCAATGCCACACTGGTACAGGAGTTTTATACGCACGTGGTGCATAATCAGGATGCTACATTTGCTATAGTCCGTGGAGTCCGAGTGGATTTCACGATAGAGCGCATTTATACATGTTTGGGTGTTAGCCATGCACCTATGTGTCCGGATGAGTATTCTTCATCCTCTGACATCTATGATATGAAGCGGATACAGATGATTGCTAACTATTTCAGGGTGGTTTAGCAGAGAAATTCTATGAGAGTCCCCACAATTTTTTTGGAGAACAACCTGTTGGACATATTTTAAGTTTTAATGATGAGTGCCAGACTAGCTGTTACAGAGCAAAGGCAACAAGATGTCTAGATCAAATGTATAGGCTTATTAGAGTTTGATCTTTGTATAGGTTTGATCAAACAAGCATTGTAATTAGGTCAGTTGACTGTATCAGCAGACCTGTCTAGATCAGTAGAGTAACTAAGTCAGTAGACTAGTTAGGAACATGCTGAAGACTGAAGGCTGAGGGGTCAAACTCAGTTATTGAAGGCTAAGGGATCAAACTTGGTATTTAAAGTCAAGGACATGGAATCAGAATTTAAGGAAGTCTGTGATGACCTAAACTGATTACATATACCTTGTGTACAAGGTCTAAGTTCCATATGTTAAGTGGTGATTAGAACCTAGTTATAATCAAAATGGTGTACTCTAACTTCATAATAAAAAGTTAGATGAAAAGCAGTCAGCTGAAGTGTTATTGAAACACAGCAGACTTAAGCCAGCTGACAGATATGTACATCAGCAGACTAAAATAAGTCAAACATGTACTGATTATAATTCTCGATTTAATCAAGGGTTACATTGGAAGATTACAAGGATAAGGATGGATTGCAAGCTTTGATATTGTCAACAAACCAATGGCCAAGATAAAAAGAACGTTGGGATGATTCAGAGGATTAACCAATGGACATAAGTTAAAGGGTGGACAGACTGAAAACTAACAAAAAGTAAACTGATAGTGTCAGACTATGAACAGTCAGAAAAAGCAAGTCAAGGTGGAGACAAATCTGAAACGGCTATTTGAATTTCAAAGAAGAAGTCACATGTTTCCTACCTATAAATAGAGGACTTCTGACTCAGTTTGAAGATGATGAAAAGTGATGAAAAACAAATAATCTACTCAAAGCTATCAAGTTTCTGATCAAGAAATTCACCCTGCTGACATCACTGAGCTAAAAGCTACTGATCCAGAAAACTCTTCAAGTGCAACCTGTTATCAAGTTACATCAAGTACACACACTTGAAGACATCAAGCTGCTTATCATTTCATCCTGATCAAGCTGCCGACTGTTGAATCATTCACTTGATTCAAACTTTCTTTTACAAGAAACCTGCTGAAGACAGAGAAGCACTTAGGTGTCAAGAACTGTTATTTGTGGTGGAGCTGGTGAAGAGGCAATCATACCCTTCAAGGACCAGTGGAATACTTTGGAGCAGCAATCCTACCTGTTTCAAATATTCAGTTTGTGAAGCCATAGATATTGGTGAAGGACAAACATCTTAGGGATTCTTGTAACTGCAACCTCAAAGATCTCTAGTGAATTTCCTCCAACATCACAGGAGAAGAGTGGACTGACAGGATTACACCACCTAGAACCACTATAAAATCTGCCTACTTACTTTCTGCATTAGTGTACTGAAACTAGCAACTGAATCACACACTTACACTACTGAGTGTCTAATATTCAATATCATCTTTTTAACAAGTAACAAGACTTAATTTGAATATATTCGGCACGCAACAAATCCAAGAATATCAATCGCCGCCAGACTCATCGAGTGGTCGCCAGATCACCGAAAGCAAAGAAAAGCATCGACATTGCTGAGTTTGTTAACTCAAAAGTTTTAAGTGTTAAGTTTATTCACCCCCTCTCTAAACTTAACCAAAGCCTTTTCAAAGGACCAACACAACCTGTCGTGGGACAGGAAGATGGTCCACCGCTTTGTCTGTACACACCGTTTGCCGACCAAGCATCATGCCTCCGTCACACCAAAGCGATCTAGGTTGATGTTCTATCTGGAGCAGGAGTCACCGGTTAATGTGGGATTGCTTATGCATAACGGCATTTGGTCTATTTCCAATGACTCTGAGCGCGAGCTTCTACCCTATGGTCATATGATAGATATGTTTGCGATAGAGGATGGGGTTCCGGTTTTAGCTGGTTATGCTTAGGGAGAGCCACAACCTATTCTAAGTTCAGTTTCGGTTACTCGTACGAACCGACGCATTCTGCTAGCTGAGAGACGTGAGAGCACTCCGGTGTATGGGGGACATAGAACTCAGAAGGAGATCAATGAGGACAGTTCCAGAGAGCTTGCGGCCTTACACCGCAAGATGGATTATGTTGGAAATAATATTTGTGTTTTGATGATAATTCATCACGTATTTAGTAAGATCACTTACAACCCATGATGATGAAGTCATAACTAACTGTTCTAGTGCATAATGAAAGAAGAAGCAAGAAATAGTCTAAAGAAAAATGTATAAGTTCTATCTAGAGTCCGAACTTTGTATAGGTTGTTTCAGAAAAGCATTGTAATAGATAGGAACTAGGCGAACAACTGAGTCACAACAAGCAAACTGAGTATACATATGAAGAACTGAGGGATCGGACTCAGTTATGAAAGAATCAAGAAGATAAGTTCATTTGAGGACACAGACTCAGTTGGCTTATCTAGAAGATGTAAGAACCGAGGGGACATGAGACTAGTTATTGAAGATCAAGAAGCGAGGTGGCAAACTCGGTTAGAAGTTGATTAAGTCATGACTATAAGTCAGGAATCAGGCAAATCTGTGGTGACCTGAAAATGAACTATAGATCATGTAAAGCTGAATAATCTTAAGGACAAAGATTATCGCTACTGTGAAAAGAAGAAACTGAATGGTGTACCCTGACTTAGTCAATTAAAGTCAGATGTCAAGTATATGAGGTACTCAGTTTTGAAGAAGAGTAGAAAACTGAGTTAAGGCCTTGTTGAATTTGATGTGTCTAAACGACAAAAGGTCGTGCATATGAACATTGGCTAAACGACAAATGCAACGGCTATAAGATTTATTCGAACGTTACATTACCCCTATAAATACACAGAAGGAAGCAATTGAAGAAGTGGGATCTGGGAAAAAGTTTTACAAAGCACATATCTAAAGATCCAGATCCAGAAAATCAGATTTCATATCTAGAAAAGGGGAAGCCAACGGAATTGCCTTCAAGATTACAGAGAAATATCCAGTAACCCATTAAGGGGGAAGAAGGCATCTTAGAGCTACAATGCCATATCCAGAAGAATCAGACAACTCACTGAATTAATCTTTTTATTAATTCTAAACCTAACCTTTGTGAAAAAGGGTTGGCTGTGCATAGTTTGAGGAGAGTGATAGCAAAATAACTAACTGCTAACTTTAACCGACAGAGTATCGAATCAACAGTAGTATAGTGATAGCAAGGTCGAATCCACAGGGAACAACGTTTAAGTACCAAAGTCGACGTAGAACTTAGTTTAGGTCAAGATTGCGGTGGAGAGATATTACACTAGTGCGAAAGTAAAAATTAGCTAACGGTTGTAGTTCTAGTTATTAAAATGTATAGCCGAATTATGGTTCAACGAGTTATTTTACCCCTGAGGAAGACTTGACAGGGAGCGTGTTTTAACCAACCTACCTTTCCACAGTAATTTTAACGACATCCACGGGTGCCAACTCCTAATTCTGGTGTTAAGATCTGAACAACTCTCACTCAACACCCTATGTGAAGTTAATTAATTTTCCCTTTAGAAAACCGATTAACCTAACATGATTACGCTCTTAGAGTCGCTCGAACAACGATGACAAACCTCTCAGATTGGAAACGGTTCTAACAACTAGGCCGAATCTACATAGCGATCCCAAAACCCTTTTCCCACATCTCACGCGCAAAATGCATCTATAGGTTCGATATGTGTGATGATGAACTAAATGATCAGTTTAATTCAAAGACGTTGATTAAGTTTTAGGACGTGGATTATTCATTAAACAATTATTTTACGCGCTACACAACCCCGTTTAATCCTCTTAGGCGTTTTACTCGTTTTACATAATTCGACTATACGTCACGTTTAGCTATTCATTTTGGCGATAATAACGGAATGATTAATGGAAATTATATTAACGATTTAAAAGTAAAAGCGAATTCATTTTTTTATAAGTACATATATATATTTATATATATATAGATATATAGTTATATAGTTAATAATATATATAAGTGCATAAAAGTAAATATACTATACATATATATATAAGTGCGTAAAAGTAAATACGTAAGTAAATGCGTAAAAGAAAATATATATATATATATATTATACTATATTTCTATATATATAAATAGCTAATATAACATAAATAACATAAAAGAAACAAAATACAAAACAAAGGAAATATATATAGATTATATATATATATATATATATATATATATATATATATATATATATATATATATATATATATATATATATAGTATGTATATGTATATATATATATCAATATGCTAAAAAAACAAAACAAAACAAGAAAGTAATAATTTTATAAAATTACCCGATTCAAATTTGTTGATTCCGAGATTGTAGTTTTCCGGACATTACAACGACTATAGCAACACCGAGCTACCGATAATTTCCGAGCATTACAACGATACTACTATGCTAAATTATTTCCGGCATAATGCCAGCATACTAAAACTAAAAGAAAAAAAAAAAGAGAGAGAGATATATATATATATACACAAAAGATATATATATATAAAAAGGTGCCCCCATCTCTGCAAATGATCTGTATATATAAGCAAAGATTTTGGGGCGGATCGATCCGGGTAGGAGTCGGATCGATCCGGTGCAAATCCTAATCGATTCTATCCAAATCTTGGATGATTTGACATATATTGGATTAAAACTTCTAAAATTTATATCTTGAGTTGTAGACCTCCAAAATTGCAAACGAAATGCCAAAATTACGGTCTCGAGAAACTCTACAACTTTCATGAAGGACTCTTCTTCAGAAAACGTCTTCTTGAGTACCTCGTGTTCCTCCGAGCGTTTTTGCGACATTTTTTACTTAAATTGAATCAATTAGCCAATTGACCACCATTTGAGTTGTAGAAGTCCGATTGACTTGATTCAAAATCCATTGGAAAGCTTTCTTGAAGATATACAACTTTTATTAAGGAAACTTCTTCAGAAAATGTCGTTTTGATGAGCCATTCGTATGTCGTGTCGTTTTGAATTTTTACTATTACGAATCAATTAGCCACTTGGTCATAACTTGAGTTGTAGACCTCCAATTGACGTGATTCAAAATACGTTGGAAAGCTCTATCAAAGATCTACAACTTTCATTAAGAACACTTTCTCTGAAACGCGTCATTTTGACGAGCCATTCCCAATACGTGTCGTTTTGGGATTGACCACTTGATCTAGTGACGTTTCATATCTTGAGTTCTAGAAGTCCAATTGGCGTGATTCAAAGTGCGTCGGAACGTTTATATGAAGATCTACGACTTTCATTAAGGCCACTTCTTCAGAAAATGCCGTTTTGATAGGCAATTCCCATCGATACTCGGGATTTTCATTCTTAAGAAACGATTAACCCTTTGATCATTTGAATTAGTGACGCTTTATAACTTCCTTCCAACAACTCGAATTGACTTCAAAAAGTGTCTATACTCGGGATTTCAGTTCATCTTAGGATTCTGCAAAGAAATAAACAGAAAATACCCACACATAAAACAGACACGACACTCCGGTCACTAAAACCGGTACAAAACTAACTAAAACTTATAAAACTACGATAATTTATATAATAACTACTACTTATATACTTTTATGAAACTTAGGAATTAACGACTCGAAATGATACAAAAGTGCTCAAAATGATATCAGAAACGGGGTGAAAAGTTATAAAAATAACTGTGAATTTTTCCGTTATCAGAGAGCAACTCCACATTTCCTCATACAGTTGCAACTTAGTTGCCACAGCTGTTGGTGCAGTCTGCAGACTGAGTTTGTGTTAGTGGTGAGCTGGTGAAGGAGTAACTCCATCTCCGAAGGATCAGTGTGCAGAGTGAAGGGAGCAATCTCACATTTCTTCAATATGTGTAGACAGTGAAACTAGGGTGTCGTGAAGGATTGTCATTTGGCTAGGATTTTGTAACAGTTATCTCAAGATTCTAGTGATACCTTCTACACCACAGGAGAAGGGGAGACGTACGGGATTACACCACCCAGAACTTCCATAAACAAACTCTGTGTTGATTTACTTTACGCAATTATATTTGTGCTGTGATTGCTTTAATCATTGCATTATCTTTTCATTACTTCACTCAGCAAACATCATACACTGAGTCAGCACAGAACTGATACATAGGAGATTTAGATCTTTCTTGACATATCTATTGCACAAAAGGCTTGATCTTATCCGCTGCAAGTTAGTTCAGTTCTAGCACTAGCTAAGCTGACTTAACTAACTCCTTTACAAGCTTAAAGGATAGGAACAAAACTGAACTGAGTCGCATTGTACATCAACTTGTTAGTTCAGTTTGAGTTTAGAAGAAACTCAGTTCCTGGGGTACTTTCAGTTTTGGGAATGTTTTTGGTGACAAGTTTATTCACCCCCCCTAAACTTGTGTTAGCCTTTCCAAGGGACCAATAGATAACATGATGGATCATTTAGGCATCCTCCCCTCTACCTAGATCTGCTCCTCGTCACAGAGCGTCTTCTTCCACTACTGGCGCCTCCACTTCTGCACCTCCTGGTTTTGAGCGTCAGGATGATCCAGAGGAGGATTATTACTTTACATATTCTGATGATTAGTTTCCCATTTTCATTGTTGTTTTCCCATTTCTATTTTTATTTTATTTTCCGTACTATTATGCGATGTATGGTTTAGTTTTTAATATAATGATTTTGTTGGCTTAATTTATTTTAGAGCCATTTTATTTTCTTTTTTACTGCCTCCATTGTTGTTCTATTAATTAGTGTCACCCCGAGTATCTCGTTTCGTGTTGCATGCGATTTTACGCAGATTTTTTACGGGTTCACTATTTTCGTGCCTATTGACACATATTTGAGGATCCATACTACGCCGCTCCAAGCTTAACGAAGCTAAGTTCCTTTTCTTGTTTTTAATCTTTTCATCATTGGGGACAATGATTCGATTAAGTGGGGGGTAGGCATGCCACTTAGCTTTGGGCATTGTATTTCGCTAAATAATCACTTGTCTCAATTCTTTTGACGCATTTTTCACCATTTTCTTTTTGATTCACTTTCGACAAGATTGTAAAAGGAATGAGTCATTGATATATTGGAGCTAATTAATTACATCATTGTTTCATAACGGATGAACGAAAGTCATGCCAACGTTTGAAGTAGTTGCGTATTAACCGCATATTTTGTTCATGAACCAACCGTTTAAGCACGTATAACTCACTTTCGTCCGTGTGTAGCTAGATGGCGCATTATTTTGACTAGAGTTGACCTCATTTTTCCGAGTTGTTTTACCTATGGTCATTTAGGTCAAGTGGACCTTATAAGGGCTAAGGAAAACCAGATTCGGTAGTTTATCAAAGAGTGCACCGTGAGGATAGATACATTTTTGAGTGTTCACCTGACAATATAAGAGGGAAAAAAACATGATTATCATTTATATATGCTATTTCTTTCTCTTTGGCAAGAGGGAAGCAAACTTGGAGCGTAAGGCGCCCGACCCTCGCACAATAAATAGACCGATAAACGCGAGCCTTGAATAGTACTCTGTTCCCGGTCTGCCTTGCCCAGTTGTCTTGATCTATGCAATAAAAGAAAATCAATTAATAAAATTAAAGGCATAAAGGGTCAAGCATTCTCATGATTCACTAGCTAGACTTAAGTTGATATAATGCGATTCTGTTTGCATGACTGACACTTAAGAGTTATTTCACACACACACCGGTTCATGCTTTGAATATTGTTTAATGTGTTGCTTATGGAGAATGGTCGGCATGATTCTTATTTTGAAGTTGCGACACATAGCTGTTCTTAACTAACTTGTATATTGGTCCGAGGTTTCATTTTATTTCGCCTTTTTGCTCGGGAGCGATCAAAAGCTAAGTGGGGCTAGTTGATAACATGCTATTTAGTACCTTAAACTATACCTTTATTTATCCCGAATTATGCTCAAGAGATGAAAGATAAGTTGAATATGATGAGAAATACATGTTAATTTCATAGTGAGTGTTCTTTAGGCGTTGATTCAGCATATGTATGATTTCCCAGTGGATTCGGTACCGTTCTACATTGTTTTATGTGTTTTGTAGGAGTACCTTATTCCGGAGCAGCTAAAACATGGATCTGGACCAAAAGAAGTCATGGACATATAATCTTGTAATTTCCATCAATTAATTATTTATCTCAGTAATTACTTCCATTTTTCCACGGATGGTTCTATTACCTTTGTTTCATTTTTCTACATAATTATAACCACGCATCAACGTGTATCATCAATTAAACATATAATCTGGGAACATCCACCAACAATGCTCAATAAAACCCTATCTCTATCATGACATCAACATATTTCACAGATCTCAACATAAACAGACTACTTTCACTTAGCTCACAAAGTCAACAAGTAACAACAACTGCACCGAGAAACATAGATCCTCATTACCTACTAAAAAGAACGGAAAACCTAATACAATCGACAAAATCTTCCTTACTTGTTGGATGCTTTATTTTTCTTCATGAGAAAGCTTGCTATCTCCCACCGGATCCCAATAATCACTAAAAGGCCTCTTATTAGCTGATAACTCCCTTGAACATAGAAACCAAAGCAAAACTAAGAACTGCTACATCAATCGAACCACACAAAGCACCTGATGTCCGAATTTATTGGCGCCTCTGGCGCTTTCCCGAGGTAGCTACCGGGAAACCGGATAGAGTTTTATGTTTCTGGGAAAAATATGACTTATGTGCTATCTAGGAACCCATTTATAGGTTTTACAGGGAGTCTATGCCGGCGGAAACACCCTCTTTATGGCCAAAAAGACAAGAATACCCTTACAAACTATATTTTAAAAAGTTTGTGTTATCACAATGCGGTTTTTATCGGCACCACATAATTACTATTTGAACCATTTTTAAGGGGGTTTTGTTGGGTGTACAGCACTCTGCCCTCCCATGTTAGTTCAACCCATGGCGCTGTAATGGTGTGATTTAAGGAAATAAAGTCGCGCATTTACTACCACCAATTGGTTTTAGTACAACGGTAAGCGCTTGATCCTAAGAATTGGTATCAGAGAAGGTCATGGGTTCGAATCCTGGCAATAGCATTTCTGTGGTAAACCATTTCGGCCCAGGGCATACTACGGGTGTCCCGGTTGAATGTGGGTAGCAGTCTTTGGGGAGATTGTTGGGTGTACAAAGACTCGCCTCCCATGTTAGTTCAACCCATGGCGCCAGAATGGTGTGATTTAAGGAAATAAAGTCGCGCCTTTACTACCACCAATTGGTTTTAGTACAACGGTAAGCGCTTGATCCTAAGAGGTTTGGGGTGCCAATAGAACCCCCATATTTTATATTATTTTTCATTTATTTCCAGCACCACACATGTATTTCTTATTTTTATTTACTTTCGGCATCACACTAGGAACGTCAGTGCTAGTGACACACGTTTTCGATAACAATGTCAGTGGAATGATGTTTTTTTCACCAATGATACATTTATAACTATAATATCAGTGCCGCTGACGTTCTTAACGAAAACCAACGTCAGTGTCACTGACGCACGTATCGAAAAATAACGTCTGTGTCACTAACGTTTATTTGCACAAAAATAATCATGGTACTCGACATAATTTTAGAGTGTCAGAAACAAATGTGGTGCCAACAGTAAAACTGCAGTGCCAATAGAAGCCCCTATCACAATGTCTAATATAATTGATTGTTTTTCTTTTTCTCTGTCTTAGTGTCATAAAAACAATAATAAAAAACGGGGAGTTGTATCGGCACCACGATTGTTCTCACGGCACCAAGATTACTCTCAACACCCTATAAATTACTTTTGGGACTATATTAAATATTTTTATTATTTATTAACTCCAAGCACCACCAAAAAAATGAAAAAACTTACTTCTCATACCACAAATCTTATAAAATACAATTTAATCCTTTGATAATTAAAATGAAACATTAAAATCCTCAAATTTGATCTTTATCCAAATCATCATCAAAATCCACAAATTCATCTTCATCTTCATCTTCATCTTCGTCAACCTTGTTCTGCATCATCAAAATCTTCTTCAATCTTGTTCTTCATCATCAAAATCTTCTTCAACCTTGTTCTTCATCATCAAAATCTTCTTCAACTTTCTTTTTCTTCATCAAAATTCTTCCTCAACCTTCTTCTTCATCAAAATTATTCTTCATCATCAAAATCTCCTTCAACCTTCTTCATCATCAAAATTCATTTTCATCTTGGATTTTAATAAGATAACATTGAAACACCATGCTCAATGGGTTGAAGCACCATTAATTATGGGAAAAATGAAGTTTTTTAGAGTTTTCCGACCAGTTGCTGGATTTTCCGGCCGGTAACCCACCAAACGTCAGGACGACTGACGTTCATTTACACAATAAACGTCAGATCCGGTGATGTTGTGGACTGGAGAACTGAGTATCCCTTTGTTTCACAAATGCCAACAACTCCGACGTTGATATTTAAGACAAACGTCTAGTGTGATGACGTTTGGAACTCCTGAACTAAATGAGTTTCTATTTAACACACGTCAACCATTTCGATGTTGGTCTTGCAAACCAACGTTAGGCATGTTGATACAAACAATCATCCAAACATAAATGCAACGGTTCAAAACGATAAATACAACGTAATTCAAACAACGCCATTCAAACGTAATCCAGACGGTTCAAAATAATCAAAACAAAAATGTCTAGAAATAATCCAAACATAATACAATAATCCAAAATGATCCAGAAATAAATGATCTTCAATGTCCCTAAATAAATGATCTACAATGTCTAATAATCCCACATTAAACACGACATGAGTTTCTGTAGGCTGATCAATGACTTCAAAGTTGCATTTTTTTATGATTATGTCTTTATGATTGTCCCTAATTAAATCATTCAACCCGCTTAAACGAGCTTGTTGATAGGGTGCGACATAAGCTACAAGTCTAGCAGGCCATGATTCCTCTATGGCACTTCGTAACTCCACAGTTTTGTGACGCAACATGTCGTTTGATCTAGCAAATGGTACTGAAATATTTTACAAATCACAAACATAATTTAATAGTGTTAGAAAGTGAGATGAGGGAAAAACATAAAACAAGAAAACAACAAAAAAATATTTTAACATACCTCACCATATAACCATACGAAAAGGCTGAGTTTGCTGGCGTCGTCTCAAAATAGGGATTTTGGTTACCATTATTCTCTCATCCTTCATCATCATCTGCATCATCTACTTCACTCTTGGACGTAGAAAAATCACAGGAAGTGTGGTCAAGCACAATTGATCGAAAGTGAAATCCCCTCTGTATTCAAACACTATGAACTCCCGCGCTTGCAAATCATGAGCGGCCACATATGACTGCCAACCGTCCCCAAAGAAACGTAGAAGCCCATCGTCAGTCACTACAACCCTCACTTCCCATCTACCAATGCAGCTATTGAGAACAGCCGTATTTAAGTTCCGTAGCGTGTCGTTCAAACTTTCAATGAATTTTGGAGGTAGTTTTGTTGAAATAGTGTCCTAAACCCAATCGGGTTGGACAGGATCCGACCGGGTCAAATCATTTCTACTATTTCTTTATGATTATACATATATAATAAATGGCTTTCCTGTTGTCATATATTTGTTCTTTTAAAGAACCAATTATGAATTGTTATATGATAACATCCTTAGTATTCAACTGTGATAGAGAAACTGATAGGCGATTATGGTTGATGAGATGTCTAATCACTTTAATAAGTTTGATACTTAAATGTCTTATGTACTATTAAACAGTGCATTGATAGTACAAACAGGCTAGCACGTATTAGATGTCTTCTGTCTTTAAGGGCATGGATAGATCTTGTCTATAAAAGTGCAGAGACACTTGGACTGTACGTGGATGTGTATTAGAGAATGCGTATGTTAGACTGACCCACTTACACTGTTAAGTGTCACACTATGTGACGGCTGTGTAATTATCTTTTGGACCGGAGTCTACTTGGCATCACGGTGTGGATTGTCATGATTTGACACTATTGACGTTTCCCCTAGCCAAGGGGTGATCATGCGGTAGTGATTGGGAGTGATACTGAAGCATGCGTAGGATACATGTTTGTTCGTCCGGGAATCGCGTATCCTATGATTAGGAGTGAATATCCGAAAGGGCCTTCTTATAAAGAATGTCTTACTCTCGTGAATCTTTGCAAAGTGGAAGTAAGTGAGTTACTTCGAGAGAGCATTATATCTAGATTATAAGATACGGTCTGACGATGCTAAATAATGCACCACCGGTAAATCAGGGCCACGTGTAATCTAAGGATGAGCTGTAAAGGGATCGAACGGCTGTAACTGTGTAAAAGATGGTGTGTTTGGTGTTTTATGGCTGAGTCCAAGAATGTATCTTGGATTGCCTACGTATCCTGTGTGAATGTCCAGGAATCAAGCCTTACGTAGTTCCTGGAATGATGTATTTATAGGCACATGCCCTAAACTTGGGGCGGTTTGGTCTATTGACATAATTACCCTTAAATGGGTCTTGCCCTCCTACCCAAGCAACCTGTTGGATGGTGGGCCCTGGTGTCTGGACAGGAAGTCTTGGTCTCGACTCGATGCATACTGACGTGAGCGATCGAGGTAGGACACTTGCAGAATCTGTCGGTCGTTATAGTCTTCACTGGTGAGTCTCGTATTCGATTCGATGTATAGAATTAACATAGACTTTTCCACATGCCAGCCGGACCAATCAGATAACTCCACGTGGAGGAGTAAATCCCCGTATCATCACGGTCGTTGATGTTTGACACACGACGTACGACCGTATGGATATTATTACAGCGATAGGATTCTATTTACACGGTAACCGTTTCACATGAAAGGTAGTAGTCATTGCATTTGACTCTTCCGATGATCGGGGGTCACGGTGTGTGCTAGACGCTATCCCGTGATCGTTAGGTATGAAAGACATTTTCGTAATCTACACTTTGTGCCTACGGCCAACATATTCGGAAGCCTATCGGGTCACAAGCATAAGAACATCTAGCCGGATTAAAATGCGGTTATAGTGATAACTAAATAATGAAAGTTTTATCTCGACTATAAAGTGTTATAGTGATAAATTAATATGGTGGTATTTATTTATTATGAATAAATATAATACAATATATTAATTATGTTGATTAATTAAATATGTGTATTATGATACACATAATTTCGAATATATATATATGATATACATGTATTTTGCAAATTAATTAATCATAGTATTATATTAATTAAGAATATTCCGGAAGCCAATATTTGGCTATATGGGCCGCAGATTCAATGTGTATAAGATACACTTGGATTGCACAATTTAATTAGTAAGATTGCCATAATATTAATATTGGATATTAATTGATTTTTTGGAAAAATAGATTTATGGTATAAGATAAAGATATATTCAATATAAGATACTGTCAATATATATCTTGGAAATATATTTAATATAAGATATTGAATATTAAATGAGATAAATCAATCAAACATATAAGAAATCTCAACTAAACATTTATATGGCTGTTATCCTTGATTTTGTGGATGTTCTAGACACAGTCTCTATGGAAGGAAAATGTGTAATCAAACATCATTCTGATGATGCTGAACCATATGATTATGAATCATGTGGGTTATACGTATCTTATCCAAAGAGGACTAAAATACCATTTTATGAAATGGTTATAAAATCTAGAAGTTGTCTAAAGCCTAAACATACCGAGGTTTGTTGGCTTATGACAATTAGTACCACAAATAATTGTTTATTAATCTCTATGACTATTTTTTAAAATAGTTGAATGTACTTAGTGAAGTACAACAATTCGGAAAGCCCGAAAAGTTCGAGCTAGTACGAATATGAGTTTGATGAGCTACTTAGGAATTAATCTCCAATTGGATTGAAGTGGAGGGTGTTTCAGAAGTCGTCTGAAATAGAATCAGATTCTTCCTTGAAGGATGCCATCTTTGGGATACGCAATTATATTGTGTTCCTAAAATGGAAACAACACTTTATATGATAAAGGTGTGACGTAGGCTATGAAAAGAATCCCTTATCCGTTTTGGGATAGTGCCCTTAATCAAAACACATACTTAACCAAGTTCCAAAAAATAAGGTTGAATAAATTCCATATTAGATATGGAAGGGGATAATATCGAATATATCTTAACCGATGATTTGAAGTTGTCATAGGCAAAGTCAGAAAGGCTTGGAGCTTAGTACGACATATGCAACTTTGAGGAATGTCTTGGCAAGTACGAAAAATATTGTCTACTTTCCCATGGAACAAAATGTTTGTCTCCAAACATGCTATCCTCTAAAGTAGGTATTTCTTCCAAAAAAGATAGTGGTAGTAAATGAGATCTCAAAAGAGTTCGAGAGCCACGAGGAGAGATTCAACCATAGGAACGTGAGCAGACGCCACATAGTGATGAGGTGTAGAACACTGCTCAGTGCACACAAATGTTCTATAAGTCTGTGGATAACCTCAAGCCTGAAAAGGCCGCTGGTACATTCATCTTGAAGAATGAATATCTCACGACTTATGAAGGAATGTTTAAAAGGGAAGATTGAGAGATATGGCCAGGAGCCATAATATCTGAATTAGATTCCATCAGTGACAACCAGGTTGTGAACCTAGTCTGTCTTACCTAGAGGGAATGTCCCTGAAAGGCTGACATGGATAGTAATATGATTACCATAAGGCTATAGTGACGGCTGAAGGGTACGGGGTGTAAACCTTGTAATTATCTTTATGCTGCCTGATGGGAGTCAACTTCACTGCACTTTTGTATGTGATCTAGCCCCCATTTATCACTTTATTGGCATGTTTTGGGTAGATTTAGGCCTTTTCAAGAGTAATATCGAGAGTTATACGCACGGGGAGTTAAACTGTCACATCGATAGTAAACTCCGCCTTTTTAACGATATTTCACTCTTTTCGAGCACTTTTGTCTTGCGGAATTACGCGTGGTGTTTGTTCATCTATGTTATTGCAGGACCTAGGTGACTCAAGGACCCGAAAGGCGATGTTTTGGACTAATGGATATGTTCGTGGTACGAGAATTGAATGAAAGTGGAAGAAAAGCTAAGTTTGGAGTGAAGTCGAGGCAAACGGGCGTTTCCCATACCCCAAACGGGCGTCTGCAGGAAGCCCACCCCAAACGGGCATTTGGCCAGTTCAAACGGGTGTCCACAGAATTAATGCTTCATTCAGAAATTTGGGTTTTCAGCTGGACGGGCGTCCAAATGACCCCCAAACGGGCGTTTGGGCAGATTCAGCCCGATTCAAGAAGCTCATATAACTTAAACGGGCGTTAAAGGTAGGGCAAACGCACGTTCATCGAACATGAAACCCTAATATCATCATATTTTCCAGGCAAACGAGCGTTTGGAGGGACTCAAACGGGCATTTGTGGCCGACAGCAGTATTTCACCATGCCTGTTCATTAATCTTTATTTTGACCCATTTTGGAGGCATTTTATGGTCAAGTCGTCTTCATGAAAGTTGTAGGGAATTGAACGAGCTTTCCAACTCATCTTGAATCGTTCAAATCGGAGCTCTACACAGCAAGTTATCACCAGTTTAACAAAGATGAGTTAAATGGGCCAAGTTGGTCGGCCCAACTAGGTCAAGGTCGCGAATTTTGCCTATTTAAGAGCAGCTAAACCTAGGAGAACGAATATTCTGACTTTTATTGGCCTAGATTGAGTTTGAGGCCGGCTTAGGTGCTCAACCCAGCCGCTTCGGCGGTTGTTATGACAGGTTGACATCTAAATAGTCGGATTAGAGCTCTGGACTAGGCTCCGTATTTCAATTTCTTAGTTTAGATTTTTATATATGGAGTAGAATACGATAATCGATCGATGGCTTGGTGGAGTTCATGCCTGAGATCATTGTATGAATTAAAGGTTGATATCTTTTGCTGATTTAGGATTCAAAAGTCTTGATCTGCAATCTTTAGATCTTCATTATTGTGAGTTTCCTGATTTCGATTTGTTTTCTCTCAATATGGTTTTGATTGTGTAGATCATTAGTTTGATAAAATTTAATCTGGATAAAAGTCTTGATTCAGATCCTTGTTTATGCCGTGTAATAGTAAAAGCTTCGATCTTTTGTCTTGTTCAAATACTCTTTGCCCTCTGATTTTAACACAAGTTTTGTATTCGATTCAATCTCCTCGTGGGATCGACCTCGGACTCTAAACGCACTACCTACGATCGACCCAGTTCACTTCCGGTTAGAAAGTGAGTTTTGCCTAAGGTTTCGAGTTTTATAAATTGTATTTGATCGAGCCGGATTGCGAAATTCTCTACTTATCACTGCCAGCTGAGCAAAGTTCTATTCATACTATGCTTGTTATAACTTCGTATCATGGTTATATGATAGTGTTGAAGACGTTAGGCAAACATCTCGATGTTCATAGACGATAACATGATATGCGAGCCCACGAGATCCACTTATGGACTCAAACAAGTTTCTCTAGACAATTTCTTTGTTTGATAATCAAAGGAATTTGATTTAGTCAAAAGAAGGGATATGCTCAATGTGTAAGAGGGATAGTGAGAGTGTGTTATGATTTTTGAGTAAGGTATTGGATATCTCTCTAGGAATTATCACCCCATGTCACAGTCAATTAATGTTTGGTAGTTCAAGGTCTTTATGAAAATACTTGGATTAGCAGTTCATAATTTTTGAAATAAAAATCTATAGTGATAGATTTAACTGTTGTTAGTTTATAGTTTACCTATATAGTTGTGATGCTAAAAGAGTTTAGCATAGATCGCGACATGGGATACTGCTAGCCGGTGTTCTCAAGATCTATCTATATTAGGATGTTAGTCCTAAAGATAAGGTGAAAGATGATGCTTATGGAAGATTTCATTTTCTACTGCGATAGGAACCATCATAAAAGTAATGCCAGATGTTCATAGTTCATGAAGAGTCATGAGCAAGTATGAAAGTAAATCTGGTGAATGTCGAGAATATCCATAAACAAGTTAAGAATGGTTTCCTAGTTTATCGAAACTTGGAATCAGATAAACGTAGATATACAGACATGCATCCTGAGTCTTATGAAGGTGAGTGGGAGCTACAGTCTAGGTTTGCAGTCACTTTGATTGAGTGATACAGTGATCTGGAAATGTTCTTATCTAGAAATCACTGGAGATTCTACAACTTAGCCGAAACATAGTAGTACCTTAGAGGCGCAGCGGGAGCAGTATATAGATCTAGAAGGTTCATTCCTGAACCTTGTACGGTTCTTCCACCTTTTCTATATAGCTGATATAGTAAGTGGATTCATTGCTTGAAGCAAGGACCAAGGTCTCGTCAGAGATTCATTTGTGTGTTGAGGTAGTTCCTTTGACTTGATCATTTGGAGCATGATATGAAGATAGTCTGAGTCCCCTCGGATAGATCCGTTTACACTTAGGGTTTGTTGCGAGTAATGCATGAGATTCTTGTGTTTCAACTTGGTCTTGTGTGTACGAGTGATTGGCTTTAAGCCAAGGGGAGATTGTTGAAATAGTGTCCAAAACCCAATCGGGTTGGACCGGATCCGACCGGGTTAGATCATTTCTACTATTTTTTTTATGATTATACATATATAATAAATAGCTTTTCTATTGTCATATATTTATTCTTTTAAAGAACCAATTATGAATTGTTATATGATAATGTCCTTAGTATTAAACTGTGATAGAGAAACCATGATAGGTGATTATGGTTGATGAGATGTCTAATCACTTTAATAAGTTTGATACTTAAATGTCTCTAGGCTTATGTACTATTAAACAGGGTATTTATAGTACAAACATGCTAGCACGTATTAGATGTCTTCTGTATTTAAGGACATGAATAGATCTCGTCTATCGAAGTGTAGAGACACTTGGACTGTACATGGACGTGTATTAGAGAATGTGTACGTTAGACTGACCCACTTACACTATTAAGTGTCACACTATGTGACGGTTGTGTAATTATCTTTAGGACCAGAGTCTACTTGGCATCATAGTGTGGATTGTCATGCTTTGACACTATTGAGGTTTCCCCTAGCCATGGGGCGATCATGCGGTAGTGATTGGGTGTGATACTGAAGCATGCGTAGGATACATGTTTGTTTGTCCGGGAATCGCGTATCCTATGATTATGAGTGAATATCCGAAAGGGCCTTCTTATAAGGAATGTATTACTCCCGTGAATCTTTGCAAAGTGGAAGAAAGTGAGTTACTTCGAGAGAGCATGATATCCAGATTATAAGATACGGTCGTTGATATTTGACACTAGACGTACGGCCGTATGGATATTACCACTCCTTCACAGAGCGATGACTAACAGCCGGGAATTCATAATTCTGTTAGTACAGCGATAAGATTCTAAATACACGGTAACCGTTTCACATGAAAGATAGTAGTCATTGCATTTGACTCTTCCGCTGATCGGGGATCACGGTGTGTGCTAGACGCTATCCCGTGATCGTTAGGTATGAAGGGCATTTTAGTAATCTGCACTTTGTGCCTATGGCCAACATATTTGGAAGCCTATCGGGTCACACACATAAGAACATCTAACCGGATTAAAATGCGGTTATAGTGATAACCAAATAAAGAAAGTTTTATCTCGACTATAAAGTGTTATAGGGATAAATTAATATGGTGGTATTTATTTATTATGAATAAATATAATACAAGATATTAATTATGTTGATTAATTAAATATGTGTATTGTGATACACATAATTTCGAATATATATATATATATATATATATGTGTGTGTGTGTGTGTGTGTGTGTGTGTGTGTGTGTACATGTATTTGCAAATTAATTAAACATAGTATTATATTAATTAAAAATATTCCGGAAGCCAATATTTGGCTATATGGGGCGCAGATTCAATGTGTATAAGATACACTTGGATTGTACAATTTAATTAATAAGATTACAATAATATAATATTGGATATTAATTGATTTTTTGGAATCATAGATTTATGGTAGTAAGATAAAGATATATTCAATATAAGATCGTCAATATATATCTTGGAAATATATTTAATATAAGATATTGAATATTAAATGAGATAAATCAATCAAAGGTATTTTCATTATTTTATTTGGAAAATGTTTTATTTCTTATCAATCAACTAGAAGCTAATTCCAATCAGTTGGGGACAATGATGGGACGCAGGTTACTCCTATAAATATGAGGGTCTGGCTAACTCTTTTGTACATCACAATTCCAAGAGACTAATAGTTTCTTGTGAAAAATAGAGAGCTTCTTAAAGAGAGATTTGAGGGAGAGAAAAGGTCGATCTAGCAACCGGGTTTTTCTAGTAGCAATCTATTGGTGGATTCCGGCAGGTTGTTCGTGTAGACTAGTGGTAGATGCCAAAAGCTTGGGTGGCTCCGTGCACCACTACTCTCCTTAGATGGTCAAAGCATCGATCTGTTAGATCAGGCAAGGTAACCACCGTTTACTTCTTTTATGCTTGTTGTTTAAACGAAGTCGATACTGGTTAAATAGGAAATAAATTTTGAATTTCACTGTGTTCCCGCGTAGATTTCCTAACAAGTTTCTATGATGAAAGAAACATATCACATAAGTTCAATCATAATATAACCGATAAAAATGTAAGTTGATTAATAATGGCGTTCCAAACTTGTTGCGAAACCGCGCATAATAACTTTGAAGAAATGCTCAATTTTGCTTCACTGTAGATTAAAATGGAACGGGGGATCAGAATTTGAATTAGAATCAGTATGCATGCCATTCCAAAACAAGATAGCATAGATACTCAAGCCAAATATTACCAATCACACAAGACAGGACTAGTGCCTTAAGTTTTAATCAAACCTGAAGTTCTTGTACGATCTACATGTGTTGTTTTAAAAAATGAAGTTCTTCTGCTGTGAGTTCTTTTAATTGTTGAAGGTGAGGGGGAAATCAGACATTTTCACGTAGATAATGGCTAGCCTGAATTAGTCCATTAAGAAATTGATGTATTTGGCATATCTACTTATGGAAGATATTAATAAATGGATATCCTTGGGTCATTTCTTAATGGAACTCATTCATGTAAGACAGTCTACAAAAAGCAAATAGATCCCAAGGTTTTGTAAATGGGTGACAATCTGTTAAAGCAAAGAGATCCCGCAACTTTACATTATCGGGTCTAAACAACACACATAATGGGCAAAACACATCTAAGTATACGTTTAACTAACATGCTTACAATGCCAAATTAGATTTTGAAGCCCCTATTATGAGTAAAAATGTAACTAGATTACTTTTCATTTTAACACACTTACATTTCAAAAATTCATAGTTGGAAAGTTACATACAATGTTATGAAATACACTCATTCATTGGTGGCCAGTTGTTTACAAGTCAAGAAACACTAATTCAAAGTTGTTATTTGCACAATAATTATGCCAATAAAATGAAATTCAGCACATAACATTAGGAAATGTGATGTTTACATTAACACGATAACGTTAGAATCATTGACGTTGCTTAGAACGTCCACCACTCCGACGTTCTGAGAAGAAGATAACGTCACCCGCACTGACGAAGGAACATGTTACCCTAGTGGGCTTGCATGACTTAAACGCCAGCCGTGCTGACGCTTTATCCGCATTAAAACGTCACCGTGACCGACGTTTTAAGCGCTTGGTCGGAAAACGGGCGGTCGAACGAAAAACACCCATAAATCCTCCGATTTCCACCCTATTTCAACCAACAATGAATACACACAGAATCAAACAAACGAATACACTATTTCGTTCTCGGCGGAAAATTGAAACCCAACCATTACCACCTCCAATTTCTACCAAATTACCATCAAGATACAAACAAAACAACATACTTACATGATTTGGTTAAAAGTGATGTTGTTCTTAGCTTCTTCAATTGTGGTTTCCGGCGATATTTATCTTCTCCGACGTATTTTCCGACGAGAACTCCGGCGAAATTCCTAGGTTTGTTTGTTTCAAATGAAAAAAAGTAATGTGGGGAGGGGGGAAGAATTTTTAAAAAGAGATGTAATGTATGGGTAGAAATTAGAGACTAAAGTGCTTAATTTTTAAAACATGGACTAAAGTGTACAAATTTAAAAAGTTATTAAATGGATTATTTTTAAGTGGCGTCTTGAGTGATTAGATAGTGTGGTAAAGTAAATTAAAAATGGGGGTTGTATAGGCACCCCCATTTTTACTACTGGCACCCTATTCCTCCCGACACCACAAAAAATTACTTTGACACCACGATTATATTTAATGAACATAACGTTAGTGGTATCGGAGTGGAATTCAAAATTTATTTCTCATTTAACCAGGATCGA
The DNA here is from genome assembly GCA_026214975.1 of Gentiana macrophylla. Classification (NCBI taxonomy): domain Eukaryota; kingdom Viridiplantae; phylum Streptophyta; class Magnoliopsida; order Gentianales; family Gentianaceae; genus Gentiana; species Gentiana macrophylla. The sequence goes on along the minus strand of CM047812.1, from coordinate 14,338,955 downwards.
CTTCGTTTAAACAGCAAGCATAAAAGAAGTAGACGGTGGTTATCTTGCCTGATCTAAAAGACCGACGCTTTGACCATCTAAGGAGAGTAGTGGTGCACGGAGCCGCCCAAGCATTCGGCCTCTACCGCTAGTCCACACGAACAACCCGCCGGAATCCACCATTGGATTGATACTGGAAAAACTCAGTTGCTAGACCGACATTTTCTCTCTCTCAAAATCTCTCTTTAAGAAGATCTATATTTTTTCACAACAACTATTAGCTCTTGGAATTGTGATGTACAACCAAGCCTCCTTTTATATAGGGTGACCTATGCCCCTTCATGGTCCCCAACTGATTAGGATTAGCTTCTGGTAGACTGATGAGAAAGAAAACATTTTCCTAATAAAATAAGGAAAATACCTTTGATTTATTTATCTCATTTAATATTCAATAGCTTATATTAAATATATTCCAAGATATATATTGACAATATCTTATATTGAATATATCTTTATCTTATTAACTTAAATCTATTTTCCAAAAATCAATTAATATCCAATATTAATATCATGGTAATCTTATTGATTAAATTGCACAATCCAAGTGTATCTTAATACACTAAAGGTGGCGCCCCCATATGCCAACAAGTTGACATCCAGAATATTCTTTAATTAATATAATGTTATGATTAATTAATTCATAAAATACATGTATATCATATACATATATATATATATTCGAAATTATGTGTATCATAATACACATATTTAATTAATCAGCCTAATGGAACAGATGAGTGTTGATCGGAGCTCTCAAGAATACGATCTGCTCTCTAGAAGTATAAAACGGCCGAAATCGAGTCAACCGCAACCGCTACAGTCAGCCTGGAAATCACAAAGTGGAGTCGAAGTGGTCTCCGGCAGAATTGCGGACCCCTATATCTACATAATTTAAATTTAAATCCTTGTTTATTGTCAGACCAAGGAGGAGTAAAAACAGGTGAGGACGATGATCAATCAGAAGAGTACAAGGACGTAATCGAAAATTTCATGGGTCCGGAGACGGATGAAGACCAGCTCATCATCCCCTTGGAAGAATGCTTCGATCTGTGGAAGCCATGGAAAAGAGCATTAATCATCAAGCTCATGGGAAAATCCATCACCTATAACTACCTGTGCAAGAGACTCTCAGAACCATGGAGACACACCAGGAGAGAAATCACAGATTTAGAACATGGTTTTTTTGTTGTTCGTTTCACAAAGAAGGAAGATTACCATATTGCTTTAGAAAATGGCCCATGGGTAATAATGGGTCACTATCTTGCAGTTCGTAAGTGGAAACCGTTTTTTCAACCAAAATTAGAGGAAATAGCAACTACGCCAGCATGGGTAAGGTTTACAAGCCTTTCTCTTAAAATTTTCAGAGAACCTTTACTTATGAAATTAGGGAATATGATTGGAAAATCTATACGAATTGATCCGAATACTGCACAGAATATACGAGGGAGGTTTGCCCGTGTATGTGTAGAGATAGACTTGAAGAAGAGACTGAGATCTTCCATTATCATTAATGGTCGAAGATATAAAGTTGAGTATGAAGGACTGCAACAGATTTGTTATGGATGCGGGAAATTTGGCTATAGCAAAGAAGAGTGCCCAAGTCTTATAAGCCAAGAGGAAGCTCAGCCTAATGGCCCTACTGAATAGAGACAACCCCAGACACCCCAAGGGCCGACCCCTGAGAATCCATATGGCCCTTGGATGATAGCAACTCGACGTTGAAAATGGAATCCACCAAAGAACAGGCAGCAAAGTGCCACAGAGGAGAGGATACGGGAAGCAACTGGGCCTCAAAAGGGTACTGAAAAGGTAAGAGGCTCTAGATTTGGTGCTCTTATGGATGAAACAGAAGAGGAACCACCCCAACTGGAAACCCCTATTGTGGTAGAAGTGCAAGATTTGCGAGAGAAGTCAAAGCAAATTGAGTCCCATGGGGGACATGCCATGGTCCGAGAGGTCCAAAAAACAACAACAAGTACCCAGCTGGCTCAAAATAAATCTAATGTGGATGAAACCAGTAAGACAAAACAGAATCATAGAACAGGTAGGTGGGGAGACATGAGGTCTCAACCAAATAGTGATGCTGGTAAAAAGAAAGAGCAGAGTTTGGATCTCAGTATTCAGGGGCAGTAGATGAAGAGGTCAGCCTCTTCTAAAGCCAAGAGTATGTCCAGGCAAGCCCTCACTGACCTGTCAAATGAACCGAAAAACAAAAAGAATCAAGCACCCCAACTGGATCAGTCTAAAACTCTTCAAAGAGATGAACATCCTACCATGAATAATGATGGAGTACATATTAAACTTCACCCACCCGATCTTGCTGGAAAGGAAGGAAGCAAAACCATGGAGGTAGATTCAAGTTTTATGAATCCGTTATTTGAGATAAGGGAGGATGGAGCCACCTCATGTTAGGTGTAGTGCCCGAAAGACAGTTATCTAATTGTTTTTGTTAGGAAATCACTAGTTTAACGCAGCGGAATTTAAAATTTGATTTCCTTTTTCTAGATCGTTCTTCGTTTAATGTAATAAACACGTTAAGTAGTTTGATGGTTATACCTTGATAATCTATAAGACCGTCAACAGAGAGTAGTTCAGTACGCAAGCCGTCCACGCGTCCGGCCTCTATCGCTAATCCACACGACCCCTTGCCGGAATCCTCCTTGGATTGCTATTGGAAAACTCCGGTTGCTAGACCGGCCTTTTTCCTCCCTCACAAACTCACTATAGGTTGCTCTCTATTTTACACAAGAACTATGAGCTCTTGCAATTGTGATGTACAAATGAGCTTGACACCCACCTCTTATTTATAATCAAAAGTGGCGCCCCATATGTGTGGAAGAGAAGAAAACATTTTCCCAATAAAATAAGAAAAATCTTCTAGATTGATTTATCTCTTTTATTATAATTAATTTTACCAATATCTTATATTGAATATAATTATCTTATTACCATAAATCTATTTTTCCAAAATCAATTAATATCTTATATTAATATTATGGTAATCTTATTAATTAAAGTGCACAATCCAAGTGTATCTCATACACTTAAAAGTGGCGCCCCATTAGTCAATTAATTGACTTCCGGAATATTCTTTAATTAATATAATTTATACTAGCCGGAAACCCGTGCATAATGCACGGGAAATTTAAACCTAAGAGTGTATGTAAAATAAAATTTAAAAGATGTATACCATATATGCTACATGCGGATTCATTAGCATGGAAACTTTTAAGGTGCCGTATAATGGAATCAAGCATTGTGTATCTAAATATATGTGTGTAGTCAGATAATTTCGGTGTTTGAATCATTCATGACAAAGGAGTAAATATTAAATTAACTATAGTCGTGTTAAAAACAAATGCATTACGGATATTAATGAAAAAGTGGCGGTGCAACCACTTTAGCTCTCACTTGTAAAAATTAAAGTCAAATAGAAAGGGGGTTAAAGGTTTAAAGTAAGAATAAAGTAAATGTGTGTCAACATATTGCATTAACCGATCGATGATGGAAATATAATCTCACTTTCTTGGATCTATCTATGCAGGCATATACCAACTTTGATGCAAAAAAATCACTTTAGCAAAGGCGTAAGGATCATCAAGTCCATTTGTCTCTTCACCTGCAATATTTGATCCATTTTGAAATAAAGTGAATGGAAAATTGTTTATTGAAAACTTGAAACATTTTAACAGATGTCTCTCTAAGTTCCGATCTATATCATGAGTTCTAAAATCATTGCTAATACCAAATAAAGACGCGGGCGTGATTCAATAATGATTATGCATGGAGGTATAACATTGATTTTTTTGTGAGTATCTATCTAAGCGAGACTTGATAAACTTAGCAAATGATTTTGGGTGGATAAAATGAATCTTGTCTTTCATGACCATGACCTTTGTATATTCTATAGCAAATGACCTTTGAAGAAAAGAATATCTACAAAATTTAAATACTGATTGCCCCAAACTCTCTCGATCATCCCATCCTATTGCAATCACTCCAATCCCAAACATTTCATTTTCACTACAAATGCAAAATAGCTCAAGTTATGTATTCCTCTTGAGGCCGTAAATTCTTTCTACATTAAAAGAAGATTTCTAACCATCTTCATATTGTCATTCTTTTATATTCATCTCTCTGTCCTTTCTACCCAAGGACCTCATTTCAAGAACCAGAAATCTAATCTTCATATTTCTATCAATCTTAAACACACACCCCTCACCCCCCCCCACACACACACACACACAAAAAACCATCCTAAGGCCCTCATTCGAAGAACCAAAAATTTAATCTCCATATTTTTATCAATCTTAACCCGCCCCCCCCCCACAACAAAAAAACAAAAAAAAACCATCCAAAAGGCAAATTTTTAACAACCATTGGGAACGTACTTGTTTCATCGGCCCAACAGTTGCTAAGCTATACCTTGGCCTGAAAATCAGGGTTTGAGCCCCGTTAGGGGCATAATTAGGGTGTGTGAGTAACCTAATTATATGATGAAGGCATGAAGGCACATTGTTCGAAAATTGCACCGAAATGCATAAAATAATTTACAAAGGACCTTATAAAATAAATCAGCTAAGCACAACAACGTGTTGAGACGAAAGTAAGTCATCGCAAAGGAAAAGACTTTCAAGGTAATGAGAGATACAATCAAGTCAAACAAAATCAGAAAGAAATATTAATGTCAAGGTACATGATAGCAAAACCTTGATCATCTTCCATATCCCTACTTTGGGTAGGTGACACCGGTGCGGACGACATTGTGCCGGAGCCTATTTGGTGCATCGATACTGAAATTTAAACCCATCTCATTACAAACCAACAAAAAAAAAAAACAATCCTAAAGCCTTTAGTAACGATATAATTAAATATTTTCACATCAACCACACACAAAACAGAATTTGAAAGTAAGGTAATGGGTCGGAAAAAAAAACCTTTGATTAAGCGGTGCTATCAGGGTACTCGATCCATCTGGTGATGTCGGAAATTTGCTTTTGGTTGCGAGTCATCCCATCAAAAATCTTCTTCTTTGTCCGAATTCATAGAAAATAAATAAAAGAAAAATGAAAACAAAACAAAAATTTATGTTCAGATGATGCCAACAATAAAACAAATAATAATAGTTAAACAAACCATCATTGATACAGGAGATGAACGCATTAGTACTAATGCTCCATATAAGATTAGGTTATGAAGGAAGGAGAGGAATATGCGAACAGCGGATCAAATTGAGAATTCAAAAAATCAGCAAAATCCGACGTAAAACAAAAAGACCTAGAGGAGGCATACGCTGGGCGTGGTTCCTTCCCGGTCGGAAACTTTCATGACAGAAATCTCAAATGTCAGTGCTTATCGGCTTGGAGAGGAATCGAAGGAAGGAATAAGGGGAGAGATTTGCGGCTAATCAGTCAGAGAGGGTTTCGATTTTTGAAATGAGGCTGTCGATCAAATGAATGGGGAATAGAGGATACGCGTTCTTTATGTTGGGTGTGGAGCGGGTATTTTGCGGGTTTGGAGCGGGTTAATCGGGTAAACGGGCTAAATTGCTTCGTGTATATATTATATATAGATAGATATAATTAATATCTTATATTTTATTTATTCATAATAAATAAATACCACCATATTAATTTACCACTATAACATTTATAGTCTAGAGATAAACTTTCCTTATTTGGTTGTGACCCGATAGGCTTCCGAATATGTTGACCGTAGACACAAAGTGCAAATTACTAAAATGCCCTTCATGCCTAACGATCACGGGATAGCGTCTAGCAACACACCGTGACCCCCAATCATCGGAAGAGTCAAAAGCAATGACTACTACCTTTCATGTGAAGCAGTTACCATGTAACTTACAATCCTATCGCTGTAATAATATCCATACGATCGTATCTAGAGTGTCAATACATTAACGATTGTATCTTATAATCTGGACATCATGCTCTCTCGGGATAACTCATTTACTCCCGCTTTGCAAAGATTCTCGAGAGATAGACATTCCTTATAAGAAGGCCATTTCAGATATTCGATCCCAATCATAGGATACGCGATTCTCGGACGACCAATCATGTATACTGCGCATGCTTCAATATCATACCCAATCACTACCGCATGATCGCCCCATGGCTAGGGGAAATCTCAATAGTGTCAAAGCATGACAATCCACACCATGATGCCATGAAGACTCTGGTCTAAAGGATAATTACACAACCGCCATATAGTGTGACAATTAATGTAAATGGGTCAGTCTAACGTACGCATTCTCTAATACACGTCCACGTACAGTCCAAGTGTCCCTACACTTCGATAGACGAGATCTATCCCTACCTTCTATAATATAGAAGACATCCAATACGTGCTAGTCTGATTATACTATCAATGTCCCATTTGACAATACATAAGACTAGAGACATTTAAGTACCAAACTTGTTATGGTGATTAGAGATCTCATCAACCATGATCACTATCATGGTTTCTATATCACAAATTGATACTAGGGACGTTACTATATATGTACAACAAAAAACATGAAGATAAACAATATATAATAACATAAGTGCTTTTATTAATCATAATAAAGTTATTACATGAACTAAATAGACTGTAAATGACCCAACCCGGTCGGATCCGGTCCAACCCGATTGGGTTTAGGACACCTTTCCAACAATCTCCCACTTGGCCTAAAGCCAATCACCCATATGCCTAAGCCCGTGCAAGTGAACATGTTTCTCATGCTTTGCTTGAGACAATGCCTTGGTTAACGGATCAGCTATGTTGTCATCCGTGTGGACTTTCTCTATCTTTACATCTCATCTATCTACTATCTCTCTAATCAAGTGATAGCGCCGCAGCACATGTTTGGACTTCTGATGAGACCTTGGTTCCTTTGACTGAGATATCGCTCCATTATTATCACAGTATAGAGGTACTAGACCTTCAATGGAGGGAACCACACCAAGTTCGATGAATGAACTTCTTTCATCCAAATCGCTTTTTTGCCGCCTCCGAGGTCGCTATGTATTCGGTTTCGTTGCAGAGTCTGCAGTAGAGTCTCCCGCTTGGAACTCTTCTAGCTCACTTTGCTCCGCCGTTAAGCGTGAAAACAAATCCAGATTGTGACTTAAAGTCATCCTTGTCGGTCGTTTAAAGCGGCATCTGTGTAACCTCGTAATACTAAATCATCATTACCGAAAACCAGGAACATATCCCTAGTACGTCTCATGTACTTAAGGATATTTTTGACAGCAATCCAGTGACCATCACCTGGATCGGACTGGTACCTACTAGTCATACTAAGAGGGTACGAGACATCTGGTCTTGTGCACAACATGGCATACATGATAGACCCGATTGCCAAAGCATAAGGGATCTTACTCATTTGTGCCCTCTCCTCTTCTGTCTTAGGACTCATTCCCTTTAACAGATAGACCCCATGTGACATGGGCAGCAATCCTCTCTTGGACTACTCCATGCTGAATCTCTTCAGCAACTTGTCTATATAGGTGGATTGTGAGAGACCAAGCAACCTCTTAGATCTATCTCTATAGATTTTTATTCCTAGAATATAGGCTGCCTCACCCAAGTCCTTCATTGAGAAGTTCTTGGATAACCAAGCTTTGACCGATTGTAACATAGGCACGTCATTCCCTATGAGCAATATGTCGTCTACATAAAGCACTAAGAACACAATGGCACTCCCACTAACCTTCTTGTAAACACAGGGCTCATCTTCGTTCTTGATGAAATCAAACTGTTTGATTATCTCATCAACGCAAAGATTCCAACTCCGAGAAGCTTGCTTTAATCCAAAAATGGATCTTTGCAGCTTACACACCATCCTGGCGTCATTGGTTGTGAAACCCTCAGGCTGTGTCATATACACCTCCTCAGCATGTGTTCCCGTTAAGGAAAATTTGTTTTCACATCCATCTGCCAGATTTCGTAATCATGGTATGCTGCAATAGCAAGCAAAATTCTAATGGATTTTAACATGGCAACAGGCGAAAAGATTTCGTCATAGTCAACTCCTTGTCATTGCTTATAACCTTTTTCCACTAACCTAGCCTTGTAGGTAGTCACGTTACCGTCCATGTCGGTCATTCTCTTAAAGACCCATTTACACCCTCTAGGAACTATTCCTTTAGGTGGATCAACCAAGTTCCAAACTTGGTTGTCTTTCATGGATTCCATTTCAGAATTCATGGCTTCCAGTCATTTCTCTTTGTCATGCCTTAATAGCACTTCCTCATAAGTTTTAGGGTCCTCATCTTCCATGAGATACACGCCAGTGTACCTTTCGGGTTCACGGCGTTCCCTGGTGGATCTTCGAGGTGCTAGTGTGTCCACGGTAGAGGCTGGCGTCACATCTATATGTGGTGCCTCCTCTACTTCCATCAACTGACTGTTATCCGTAAGTGGTTCTCGAATTTCTTCAAGATCAATCTTACTCCCACTGACCCTATCTAGAATAAACTCTTTTTCTAGAAAGTGGCCAGTCCTGCCAACAAACACCTTTTGTTCCTCAGGATGGTAAAATTGGTATCCTCTAGTTTCTTTAGGATAACCGACAAATAGACATTTGTCAGATCTAGCTTCTAATTTGTCGGGCATCATCCGCTTCACGTAAGTAGGACAACCCCAAGGTTTAAGATATGCTAGACTCAGTTTCCTCTTGTGCCATACCTCGTATGGTGTGGATTCAACCGTCTTTGATGGAACTCGGTTCAGTGTATAGGATGCGGTTTTTAGAGCATACCCCCAAAATGATTTTAGGAGAACTGCATAGCTCATCATGGATCGTACCATGTCTAATAAGGTACGGTTCCTCCTCTCATATACGCCATTCATCTGAGGCGTGCCTGGAGGGGTCCATTCAGGTAGAATCCCATTCTCCTTCAAATAGTCTTGAAACTCTCCATCTAAGTATTCACCACCTCGATCGGATCGAAGTGTTTTGATTTCTCTACCTAGTTGTTTCTCCACTTCACTTCTGAATTCCTTGAACTTTTCGAAGGCTTCAGACTTATACTTCATTAAATATATATAACCATAGCGAGAATGGTCATCAGTGAAAGTGATAAAATAAGAGTATCCTCCTTTGGCTTGAATTGACATTGAGCCACATACATCTGTATGTATGAGCTCAAGCAATTCATTGGATCTTATCCCTTTGCCACTAAAAGGTGACTTTGTCATCTTGCCAAGTAAACAAGCTTCGCATGTTTCAAATGATTCGTAATCGAATTGATCCAACATTCCATCTTTATGGAGTTTGGAAATGCGATTCTTATTTATATGGCCAAGTCTACAATGCCATAAGTAGGATTCATTCAAGTCATTTGTCTTGGCTTTCTTGTTATTTATATTAAGTACGTCAACATTCATATCTAATATGTAGAGACCATCGCTAAGTATGCCAGTACCATAAAAGATTCCATCACGTGAAAAAGAACAACATTTATTCTCAAACGTAAATGAAAAACCATCAACATCTAATGCGGAAATGGAAATAATGCTCTTCGTAAAGAGCAGGAACAAAATAACAGTTACTAAGTTCAAGTACTAGCCCACTGGGCAATGAAAGAAAATAAACTCCTACAGCTAGTGCAGCAACACTTGCTCCATTTCCAACGCGTAGGTCCACCTCTCCTTTCTTCAGATCTCTAGTTCTTCTTAGTGCCTGCATATTTGTACAAATATGAGAACCACAACCAGTATCTAATACCCAGTGGTTAGACTTAGAAGAAGTAATGTTGATCTCAATCATAAATATACCTGAAGTCGAAGCATCAGAATGCTTCTTCTTGGTACTCAAGAAGCCTTTGCAGTTTCTCCTCCAATGTCCGGTCTCACCGCAATGGAAGCAAGCATCCTTGAATTTGACTTTCGCTATCTTAGGCGTTGGCTTAGGTGCAGCCTTCGCCTTCATGGATTTTTTCTGGGCTTTTGCCTTGCCCTTGCTCGAAGTGACCAGCAACACTTGCTTACCCTTCCCCACAGTGCCCTCAGCAGTCTTCAACATGTTCAATAACTCCGCAAGGGAGCAATCTATCTTGTTCATGTGATAATTCATCACGAACAGCGAGAATGAATCAGGTAGAGATTGCAGAATCAAGTCAATACTCAATTCTCGTTCCAACTTGTGGCCCAGCTGTTAGGTGTAGTGCCCGAAAGACAATTATCTAATTGTTTTAAGACAGAAATAATAATTCATCTTATTATATGCATGTATGCTTATAATTAAGACACTACTGAAAACCCTAAGTACCTCGTTTATGTAATCACATAACTCAGTGTATGGCTATACACAAGAGGATTGAGTTAGTGAGATGTACTTAAAATTAACTTAGTCCGTAGCGTTTATTAATCTGAGTACGGGTCTCAATATTAATTTGCTATTAATGCGCCTGAACACTTTAGGTCCGGCGGTCTTATCCGGATTTATCGGTAATAGGGTACCTAGTGGGGCATTTATATATGATGATAATCGTATAGGGCTGGACCGATTTGATTTGAGTTCTCGATATAATTCCGTAATCGAGAAGTTTTATCGAATCAAAAGATGATCATATATGGATTAATTTCAATCCTGAGGTGATCACAGACGACTTGTTTAGACTAGGGTAGGGTTTGATGCGTTAGTAAGGATCACTTCGTAGTATGTGGTCCAACACTTCTCGTTGACTCTATTCTGGAATGAGTGAGTAGTCTGTGCTATTACAGATATGGAATCAATTCCTTCCTTCGGGAAGTAGACAGACAGTTCCCTTATTAGTTAGCCCTGAGAAAATGATCGATCCCGGGAGTTCATGTTAGACTAATTAGCTACTAGTCCGGTATGTGAAATAATTGATCACTAGGGGGTTAATGGTAAATAAGGATAAGATGTTTCGAAAAGGGTTTACGGAAATATCCCGACTCGAAATGAACAGTCTATGGAGGATTTATCCGTATGTAATGATTATATCAACGGACCCTTCTCAACTTATGGTTGAGTGTAAGTTATCTATATTCGGCAGAGTTCAGTTTCGGGTTTATGGTGGTGTAATCCCGGAATTAATAGATTGAATATTATTGTTCGGTCTGACGGATAATATTATTTAATTTATTGTAGCTACTGAATATTGGTCCATGGTCCCCGACGTGGCTCCTAATATAGCATATAGGTTTTCTCGTCGTTTCACCTCAATTATAAATAAATAGTTGGATTGGACTATTTAATTGATATGTGAATTAATTGCTTAGTTGGACTAGATAATTAAATACATGGAAAAGAAATTTTTCGTAGACTCGGCCCATTGTGGTGTAAGATGTGCATAACCTAATTAATTAGGTTGTAAGTGGCGCATTTTGTAGTTGTTATTTGTTAGGAAATTAGTTTTCTTAATAAATAATAAGACATGTGATTAAATTATTTATGTGTTAAATAATTTAAGGAAAAGAAAATCTTTTGTATATCCTAATTAATTTAGGAATATTTTAGATTTATCTTTTTAAGGAAAAGGATTAATTTAATAATTATTGGTTAATTATTAAATCCTTGGAGGACAATGATTACTCTCCTATATAAATAGAGTTCTCCCAAACCTTTTTATCAATCACATTACACGCATATTGGTGAGTATTATAGCTTAGAATTTTCGGCTATAATACTAGGGTTTTGAGTTGGGATAATCCTCGGGATTATTCCGGTAGCATATCAAGGAGGTCAAGCGGCTTGAATCACCATCCACTTGGTGTTGCTTGGAGATACACGTCGGAAGACGGTGGCTTCTCAATTTTTTGGATCTTGGATCTCGGATTGTTCTAGACGTTTATTCACAATAAATCGGTAAGCAATCTAAACCCCCTCATAGGTTTAGATCTATTTATTTATGTATTTTGGTTGTTAGATCTAGATCTTGTACTTTCCACTGCGTAATCGGGTGGATCTTGATCCATCCGACGATATTACATCCTACAAGAGTAACACATCATTAGACATCCCACAGTTCAAGAGTAGTGTCTACTCAAATGAACTGCTAGTTCAAGACCGTTTCCATTTAAGGAAAGTCGAGAATGGGAAAGAATGTTTATACGTGTTAGTCATCTAAACTAAGTAGTTTTAAGGCTAAACCGGAAAATTAATAAATTGGAAATTAGAGGATAAGGAAAGTGATTTCGGATCACTGACCAATGCATCCTTAGCAGTTTTCTCGAAAGCTAAAGTTCTTTGGAAGAACTAGGTAGCTTTGCATTAAACGATAAATAAAAATAGACAACGGGCAGTTATTTCAGATAGACTAGTGGGAGTGATATAAGGAAATGAATCTCGGATTCAATTCTTGAGTATCGCAGATAATTCATTTTCGGTTTTAGGATTCATTGGAACGAACGTATTCATTTTCAATAGGACAATTTGTTTGTATTATTGACGATGAATATAACATTCGTAGCACGAATCCAAGACTCAGACTTTTATTTGATAAAGTCAGAACCACTAAGAATTGCTGAAAAGGTATTAGTAACACATCTTAAAATATATAAACGCAAATGGTTTCCGTATTTCGATAAACTCTTCTTTCTATTAATTAGTGCATATTCCCTAAAGACAAGATCTGAAGACTGGCTTAGAGTGATTCCTATCTCCCAGTCAAAGGAACATTGTCTCAAAGGAACAATGACTAAGTTTCCTTTCAATAAGGAAAGGGTAATAGATTTAAAGAAGTAACATAGCTTGTTCATAACAACCTAAGGGGTCATATAAAAGGTACAAGCTAGTGGGAGCTTTTGAAGTAGTGACATCTTGTCTGACAACTATTCGAGACTCCGGTAAGTTTATCCAAAATATTTGGAGGAAATCTCTGATTTCACCAGAGATAGAGTATTACATACTCAGAAATAGGTTATTGCGTAGTCTTCGGGGCTGATGCTCGGCCTGCCACCCAGTGAAATGTTTTCACTAAGGGATACACCATAAATTTGCCTTACATAGATATTGATGTGCTACGATACGCTGCTGAACTCAGTTAAGATATTGGTTTCAAAATAACGGTTTACGTTGTAATGAAAAACCGAGAAGTCTACCTAAAAGATGCCTACGCATTTGTGGATAAGGAGTGAATTCGGTTCACCCCACTTCTGTAAATAGAGGCATTTAGCACCGAGTGCTTGAAGGTAGGACTGGAAATTTTGAGTACACGTTCAGATCGTGAAATATCTTGATGCATTGAGTAAAGGTTGATTATAAAACTCGTAAAATCAGAGAATGACGGTTATACTGTCAAAACCGGTCTGATAGAGTCTATAAATAACAACCTTAGATCTTGAAGTATTTGTACTCAAGATGTTACAAACTGATTTGTTCAGTCCATATCCAACACCGGCAGTTGGTGATAACACTAATAAAAACTACTAAACTAGATCAGTATATCAATCCACCCCGAACGCAGTGGGAGTATGGTTTGTCCATTACCCATTGCAGGACCTTACAGTCTATAGGGTAGATTGATGACATATAGTCCTTCGTGGCCTGTGTAGGATCCTGATCATAGAGGTTGGTTTAAAATCCATAACCCTGTGAATGGAGTTGTTTGCACTCCAGTTCTGTTGAAATTCTTGTAGAACCAGTATCTCAGGCCTAGTGGGAGTAATTGGAACTACATGGAAAAGAGTCGAATGAATAGGAAAGTTTAACTTTCAACGCAAAGCTGAGAAAAATTTAGGGGTGATTCCCTAAACGGTAGAGAGTTAACCAGACCGTGATCTCTCTTACCACTCAGTCTTGCTTGATTTCGTCAGAAAACAGGAAATAGGGGTGATTCCCTAAGACTTCCTTGCCAAACAACGGAATTTGAATTTATTCAGAACATAAGGGTTTTAGCTAAGAACAAATAATGGATTCATTACAAAGCAGAAAATAGGGGTGATTCCCTAAGACCTTTTTGCGTGACTAACGGTATCTTAATTTATTCAGAAAGAACCTTTGGCAGGATGCCTGCCATAGCTTATATCCTTTGGGGATAAAGCAAACCACTAGGTCATTTCAAAGTCTAATATTTTAATATGTGGACTTGACCAGAATATTGATAATTCTTTCATAGACTGGGCATCAATATTAGTAAAGTAGTATGTAGATTAGTGTTTGTGAATGGTAACACTGAAACAGTTGGGAACAACATGGGTGTGTTATCTGAAGTCAGAGTCTGACATGCCATCGGGATTCATTCTAAAAGGATTTGATTTGCTCAAATTCTCGAGAATCGATCATTGGCAATCCCATCCATTCACCTGGTTAAGATATTCTTGCATTTATGCAACATTCAACGATGTAGTCTACCCTACCTCTCGGGAATGGTTATCTAAACCTGTATATGAATACTAAATGGGATGTTTAGTGAATCCTCAAGTCTCTTCGGGAGAATGAGGAATAATATGATTCAGGTGCAAACTAGAATATAAGTGATAACACTGATTCTGGCTTTAGGTCGGATTAAGGATGATCGTTAAGTCGATCTTGTCCTCAGTGTTGACTCAAAGGCATATTGAAAGTGTACCACCAGATTAGATGGAAAGGCGACGTTTCGATCCCAAATATTGACCCAAGCCGCCAACATACCTGATCAGTGTACCGAGTCACATGGTATTCGGATTCTATGTACGCGCCGGGTCACTGACCTACCCTGCGGCGGCACACTCCGGTCGTGCTTGGAAGGATGAATTACTAAGATGCGCTTGGAGGGTACAGATTTGCGGGATACGTCTCACTTGTTTTGAGCAAGTGGGAGAATGTTGTAGATATAGATATAAAGGGTGTGCTCTAAAACAATTAATCCACTTGCCTTTCGTGCAAGTGGGAGATTGTTAGGTGTAGTGCCCGAAAGACAATTATCAAATTGTTTTAGGACAGAATTAATAATTCATCTTATTATATGCATGTATGCTTATAATTAAGACACTACTGAAAACCCTAAGTACCTCATTTATGTAATCACATAACTCAGTGTATGGCAATACACAAGAGGATTGAGTTAGTGAGATGTACTTAAAATTAACTTAGTCCGTAGCGTTTATTAATCTGAGTACGGGTCTCAATATTAATTTGCTATTAATGCGCCCAGAACACTTTAGGTGTGACATTTTTATCCGGACTGTCAATAATAGGGTACCTAGTGGGGCATATATATGATGATAATCGTATAGGGCTGGACCGATTTTATTTGAGTTCTCGATATAATTCCGTAATCGAGAAGTCTTATCGATTCACAAGATGATCATATATGGATTAATCTCAATCCTGAGGTGATCACAGACGACTTCTTAGACTAGGGTAGGATTTGATGTGTTAGTAAGGATCACTTCGTAGTATGTGGTCCAACACTTCTCGTTGGATCTATTCTGGAATGAGTGAGTAGTCTGTGTTATCACAGATATGGAATCCATTCCTTCATTCGGGAAGTAGACAGACAGTTCCCTTATTTGTTAGCCCTAAGAAAATGATCGATCCCGGGAGTTCATGTTAGACTAATTAGCTACTAGTCCGGTATGTGAACTAATTGATCACTAGGGGGTTAATGGTAAATAAGGATAAGATGTTTCGAAAAGGGTTTACGGAAATATCCCGACTCGAAATGAACAGTCTATGGAGGATTTATCCGTATGTAATGATTATATCAGTGGACGCATATCAACTCATGGTTGAGTGTAAGTTATCTATATTCGGCAGAGTTCAGTTTCGGGTTTATGGTGGTTTAATCCCGGAATTAATAGATTGAATATTATTGTTCGGTCTGACGGAAAATATTATTTAATTTATTGTAGCTACTGAATATGGGTCCATGGTCCCCGACGTGGCTCCTAATATAGCATATAGGTTTTCTCGTCTTTTCACCTCAATTATAATTAAATAGTTGGATTGGACTATTTAATTGATATGTGGATTAATTGTTTAGTTGGACTAGATAATTAAATACATGGAAAAGAAATTTTTCGTGGACTCGGCTCATTGTGGTGTAAGATGCGCATAACCTAATTAATAGGTTGTAAGTGGCGCATTTTGTAGTTGTTATTTTTAGGAAATTAGTTTTCTTAATAAATAATAAGACATGTGATTAAATTATTTATGTGTTAAATAATTTAAGGAAAAGAAAACCTTTTGTATATCCTAATTAATTTAGGAATATTTTAGATTTATCTTTTTAAGGAAAAGGATTAATTTAATAATTATTGGTTAATTATTAAATCCTTGGAGAACAAGGATTACTCTCCTATATAAAGAGAGTTCTCCCAAGCCTTTTTATCAATCACATTACACGCATATTGGTGAGTATTATAGCTTAGAATTTTCGGCTATAATACTAGGGTTTTGAGTTGGGATAATCCTCGGGATTATTCCGGTAGCATATCGAGGAGGTCAAGCGGATTGAATCACCATCCACTTGGTGTTGCTTGGAGATACACGTCGGAAGACGGTGGCTTCTCAATTTTTTGGATCTTGGATCTCGGATTGTTCTAGACGTTTATTCACAATAAACCGGTAAGCAATATAAACCCCCTCGTAGGTTTAGATCTATTTATTTATGTATTTTGGTTGTTAGATCTAGATCTTGTACTTTCCGCTGCGTAATCGGGTGGATCTTAATCCATCCGACGATATTACATCCTACACCATCTTCCCAAGCCTCTCTATGTACCCGATCATCTTAAGCACGTGTGACGCCACAGCAGTCCCAGATGCCATCTTACAACTAAACAGGGCCTTCGATACCTTGTACCTCTCAGTGCGAGACTGAGAAGCATAGAGTTCTTTTAGGTGTACCATGATTATGTAGGCGTCCATAGACTCATGCTGTTTCTGCTGTTTAGGTGTCATAGAAGCAAGCATGATACATGTAGCATCAGTACTGTCAGAACATTGCTTGTTATACTTCTCGACAGCATCAGCAACCGAACCCTCAGCGGGCTTTTCTGGTAGGGCCTCGTCCAAGACATATCCAATCTTCTTGTGCCTCAAAACGATTTTGAGGTTCCTTTCCCAATCAAGAAAATTAGTTTCGTCAAGCTTGTTTTCGATGATAAAATGAAGGTTCAATTTGTTTGACATTTTTCTACAATAATAAATAAAGATAGAATAAGTAAAAGCTCATGTATAAAAACCCTAAATTTGCACTTAAAAATTTTATATGGTTTTACTCCCACTAGCCAACTATTCCCTATTGGCTTTCAAGAATTTAATTAATTCTTTAGTGACTGGGATCCCATCTAGTTACCTCGATTCCCGACGTGGGCCTATCAACCGAGATAATTTCGACAGGTAGGTACTCCTACCAGTCGCATCGCATGTGACTCCTAGTGGCTGACTAGTCAACTCTTTGACGTTTCACATCTATATGTGATAGTCAACCCCTTGTCTCTAAAATCAGACGGTCCTGACGAAGGCAATCACCGCAAGATTCTAGTCGAGTCGTAACCCAATATTCATGAGATCTCGTAACGATCATATCTCAATAATAACGATATACTCGTGGTAGGTCAACTCCCGGCGAGGTCCGATCAGTTGGATCCGAACAAAGGCTCTTCACCGTCATTATAATATTGGGAGACAATTTTTGGCTCGATTTTTGGCATGGGAATAATTTAAAATTAATTCACTTAATTAATTTGGTTTAATTATGGTCTCATCTACTATGTGCATATTACTACGATATCATATAAAGTAAAACATACACAACATTCCGCGCACAAAATAACCGGTATGATCATGGACTTTTCCTAAGTGCGGTTTGAATACAAACCGAGCGAAACCGCTGGTCACAAACTAAAGGTATCTACAACCAAATAGGATCTTTATTGTTATACGCCAATGGGTTCTTTATCTCTCCTTGGTCTTCAACTTCTTGCTCCATTTTTTTCTGAGAATAATTTATCTAATAAATAATTACACCCACGCACACGAGAGGAGCTAACGGAATGGGATAAATGCAAAAAAGTAAACTAGGTCACGTTCTTCATGCGGGCTGCAGGACAATTTTTCAAAACCAACATAAAGAAAATATTCTCATCTATCCTATTGATCGAGTCCATGATCAATCGGGGTCCATATAATCACATTATATCTACACATCTAATCCATACAATTTTATCTTATGAAAAATATTAAATTCTAATTTTTTTAACTACTTATGCGTCTTATTTTATCACATCAAATAATTAAATAATATTTAATTAATTATATGACTTAATCGAAAATTAAAATTAACATTTAATTTTAAATCGATTTTAATTTCAATTAAATTTGAACTTTTCAAAATAAAATTAAAATTATAAAGTCTCATATATGTTTCCTTTCCAAAACTAAATTTTTCTTAGGCCTGGCCACTTTCCAAAATCAAAATTTTAGAAGTGGCTTAATTTAAGCCTTTATTAAATCAAATATTTGAAAGGGCTGCAGCCTATTCCAAATCAAATATTTGGAAAGACCAAATAATTTTGGTTTTAGGCCTGGTCACTTTTCAAAATCAAAATTTTGGAAGTGGCTTAGGCCTAGGCCTTTTACAAATCAAATATTTGAAAAGGGCCTAGGCCTATTCCAAATCAAGATTTGGAAAGGCTAATATGCCATATGGTTTCCCAATGGCCCAAACTATTTGAACCATTGGTTGGCCATATGACACAATTAAACAAACGAGATATCTATGCACAATAAATATCACAAAACGAAAAGGGTCGATCTCCCCCATTGGAAGAGGACAGCCGACGGACGGCAACCCTAAGGCCACCGCCGCCGCCGCTGCAGAGGAGGGGGGCCGCCGCCAGTCGGCCGAGCCCCCCTAAAACCCTAATTATTTTTTAGTTTTTTTTGTTTTAACGTCTCGTGATTTAAATCTTGCATCTATCGATTAATTACTACGCAATTAAATTATGCTTATTGCTTAAGCTCGAAGTCTGTCTCTGATACCACTATTAGGAAATCACTAGTTTAACGCAGCGGAATTTAAAATTTGATTTCCTTTTTCTAGATCGTTCTTCGTTTAATGCAATAAACACGTTAAGTAGTTTGACGGTTATACCTTGATGATCTATAAGATCATCGCTTTGACCGTCAACGGAGATTAGTTCAGTGCGCAAGCCGTCCACGCGTCCGGCCTCTATCGCTAATCCACACGAACCCCTTGCCGGATCCTCCTTGGATTGGTATTGGAAAACTCCGGTTGCTAGACCGGCATTTTTCCTCCCTCACAAACTCACTATAGGTTGCTCTCTATTTTACACAAGAACTATGAGCTCTTGCAATTGTGATGTACAAAAGAGCTTGACACTCACCTCTTATTTATAGTCAAAAGTGGCACCCCATATGTGTGGAAGAGAAGAAAACATTTTCTCAATAAAATAAGGAAAATCTTCTAGATTGATTTATCTCTTTTATTATAATTAATATTGTCAATATATTATATTGAATATAATTATCTTATTACCATAAATCTATTTTTCCAAAATCAATTAATATCTTATATTAATATTATGGTAATCTTATTAATTAAAGTGCACAATCCAAGTGTATCTCATACACATAAAAGTGGCGCCCCATTAGTCAATTAATTGACTTCCGGAATATTCTTTAATTAATATAATTTATATATAATTAATATCTTGTATTTTATTTATTCATAATAAATAAATACCACCATATTAATTTACCACTATAACCTTTATAGTCTAGAGATAAACTTTCCTTATTTGGTTATCAACTATAACCGCATTTTAATCTTACTCGATGTTCATATGTGTGTGACCCGATAGGCTTCCGAATATGTTGACCGTAGACACAAAGTGCAAATTACTAAAATGCCCTTCATGCCTAACGATCACGGGATAGCGTCTAGTAACACACCATGACCCCCAATCATCGGAAGAGTCAAAAGCAATGACTACTACCTTTCATGTGAAGCAGTTACCATGTAACTTACAATCCTATCGCTGTAATAATATCCATAAGATCGTGTCTAGAGTGTCAATACATTAACGATCGTATCTTATATTCTGGACATCATGCTCTCTCGGGATAACGCATTTACTCCCACTTTGCAAAGATTCTCGAGAGCTAGACATTCCTTATAAGAAGGCCATTTCGTATATTCGATCCCAATCATAGGATACGCGATTCCTAGACGACCAATCATGTATACTCCGCATGCTTCAATATCATACCCAATCACTTCCGCATGATCGCCCCGTGGCTAGGGGAAATCTCAATAGTGTCAAAGCATGACAATCCACACCGTGATGCCATGAAGACTCCGGTCTAAAGGATAATTACACAACCGCCACATAGTGTGACACTTAATGTAAGTGGGTCAGTCTAACGTATGCATTCTCTAATACACGTCCACGTATAGTCCAAGTGTCCCTACACTTCGATATACAAGATCTATCCCTACCTTCTATAAGATAGAATACATCCAATACGTGCTAGTCTGATTATACTATCAATGTCCTATTTGACAATACATAAGACTAGAGACATTTAAGTACCAAACTTGTTATGGTGATTAGAGATCTCATCAACCATAATCACTATCATGGTTTCTCTATCATAGTTTGATACTAGGGACGTTACTATAAATGTACAACAAATAACATTAAGATAAACAATATATAATAACATAAGTGCTTTTATTAATCATAATAAAATTATTACATGAACTAAATAGACTGTAAATGACCCGACCCGGTCGGATCCGGTCCTACCCGATTGGGTTTAGGACACATTTCCAACAGTTTTATGACAGAATTAATAATTCATCTTATTATATGCATGTATGCTTATAATTAAGACACTACTGAAAACCCTAAGTACCTCGTTTATGTAATCACATAACTCAATGTATGGTTATACACAAGAGGATTGAGTTAGTGAGATGTATTTAAAAATTAACTTAGTCCGTAGCGTTTATTAATCTGAGTACTGGTCTCAAGATTAATTTTCTAATAATGCGCCCAAAACACTTTAGGTGTGACAATCTTATCCGGACTGTCGGTAATAGGGTACCTAGTGGGGCATTTATATATGATGATAATCATATAGTGCTGGACCGATTTGATTTGAGTTCTCGATATAATTCCGTGATCGAGAAGTCTTATCGAATCACAAGATGATCATATATGGATTAATCTCAATCCTGAGGTGATCACAGACAACTGCTTAGACTAGGGTAGAGTTTGATGTGTTAGTAAGGATCACTTCGTAGTATGTGGTCCAACACTTCTCGTTGGCTCTATTAAGGGTTAGTGAGTAGTCTGTGCTATCACAGATATGGAATCCATTCCTTCCCTCGGGAAGTTGAAAGACAGTTCCCTTATATGTTAATCCTAGAAACTGATCTATGGCGCCAGTTCATATTATATTAGTTATGAACTAATTGATCACTAAGGGGTTGATGGTAAATAAGGATAAGATGTTTCGAGAAGGGTCTACGGAGATATCCCGAATCGTAACGAACAGTCTATAGAGGATTTATCCGTATGTAATGATTATATCAGTAGACACTTTCGACTCATAGTTGAGTGTAAGTTATCTATATTCGGCAGAGTTTAGTTTCGGGTTTATGGTGGTGTAATCCCGGAATTAATAGATTGAATATTATTGTTCGGTCTGACGGATAATATTATTTAATTTATTGTAGCTACTGAATATGGGTCCATGGTCCCCAACGTGGCTCCTAACATGCATATGTTTTCTCGTCGTTTAACCTCAATTATAATTAAATAGTTGGATTGGATTATTTAACTGATATGTGGATTAATTGTTTAGTTGGACTAGATAATTAAATACATGAAAAATGCTTTTTCGTGGACTCGGCCCAATGTGTATTAGGCGTGTCAAACCCCAATTATTTAGGGTTATGGCCGAAATTATTAAGGTAAAATAATTAGAGAGAAATTAGTTTTCTTGGATAATTATTTGATATATGATTTAATTATTTATTTGTTAAATGATAAATCATGAAATATTAGATAATATATTTCTTTATCCTAATTTGTTTGGGATATATTATATATTTATCTTTTATTTGAAATAAGGATTATTATAATAATTATCTCTTAATTATTAAATCATTGGAGGACAATGATTGCTCTCCTATATAAAGAGAGTTCTCTCAAACCTTAAAGATAGAACATAATTTCGAAATACACTATAAGCTAGGGCTTAGAATTTTCGGCGTAGCTAGGGTTCTAAAGAGAGGGGTTTCGACTCACTTCGACCGATCTCCGACTCTCTACGGTTTCGAGTTGGGATAATCCTCGGGATTATTCCGGTAGCCTATCGAGGAGGTCCGGCGACTTGAAACACCATCCACCTGGTGTTGCTTGGAGACACCCATTGGAAGACTGTGGCTTCTCATCTCAATACTTGGATCTTGGATCTCGGATTGTTCTTGGTGTTTATTCACAATAAACAGGTAAGCAATCTAAACTCCCTCATAGGTTTAGATATATTGTATTTATGTATTTTGGTTGACTAGATCTAGATCTTGTAATTTCCGCTGCGTAATCGGGTGGATCTTGATCCATCCGGTGATATTACATCCAACAAGTGGTAGCAGAGCCTTTGATCTAGCAATCAAAGTATTTAAATTTTAGATCTAAGGAGTGGAATAGCATGTGTAGATTGCTTATTTTCATTTTAATTTTTTTTTATTGATTCGAAAATTTGATGATGATGCTTTGTGATTGTCGTGGTTGAAGAGATGGATTGGGTTGGTACTGTTTTCCCGTAGATCTGTTTTGTAGCTCTTTTGATTAGTATCAATTGAGCATAGGATGTGTAATTTATTTATGTTGTATTCGGAAAATATGAAGAAAAAAAATATCATCTTTGTTGTATTTTTTTTTTCATTCCGGGTTCGAAACATGAAGATCTTGGTGAAAAGATGAAGTTCAAGGCGAAACCCAAGGTATGAACGAGGAGAAATGGCCAAGAACCCTAATTTTAAATTTGTCCAAAGACTTTAGCGATGCTAAAAACGATGCAATGACCTCTGCTTTTTTAAAAGGAGGCAAGATCACTGTAGCGGCGCATCATCGCGCTATAACATGTTTTCTTTAAACCTAGCATGCGCCTAGGGTTTTAATAATGCGGATGTTTCTTTTTTTTTTTTTTTTATAAACTGTTTGTTTTGATAATAATTCTGCCGACTTTGGCAGTTTATTAAAAATAAAAATTTAAGGGGTTTTAATTAGAAATAAATTGGATTTATTTTATTAAAAAGCCTTTCTCCTCTCGGGTGTTCGTGGTTCGTGATCCGGCGGTTCGAGATCAAGATTTGAAGTTCAAGACTCGAAGATTAGTTTGAGTTTTTACGTTTCCTTAGAAAATAGGTTAGTCAGGGGTACCAACGGTTCATCTCGGTGTTTATTTTTCCGTTATTTTCGTGTATGATCGAAATTATGTGATAGAAACCGGAAAATGGCCATGACATGCATCATATCATGAATCCACTCCAATGCATACATGTAGCTAGTTTATTTCGCATAAATTAAACATGTATAACTCGTATAATTAGTTAAAAGCTTATTTAATTAATATGTGGTAGTTAATAAATAAGTAACTAATTATAAAAACCGAGGAACCGGGTTTTGACAATCGTTACGATTTTAGTGATGGATTCTCGGTGAATCCCACTTAGATAAATCGTTGAGTTTTCGGTGATGCCTTCTCGGTGAACCCACCTTAAACAGAAACGAGATTGCGCTTTGGTTGATAATTTAGAAATTGGAAAATCATAGTACACGGGTTCGGAAATGGTCTAACCATGGTTGGGCGAGTTCAACTGAGCTACGGCTCGATTGACTCCCCTCCACGTGTGACGTTTGCACGAGGGTTCGATAAGACTTAGAATATCCGATAAGCCTTCGGCTAAAAGGGGCTTCTCTTGCCGGATCCGACCGACAGTCACATATGTCCCAACGAATAAGACGGCGTGGGCTTGCCTACTTAACCGACCCTGTTCGGAGTACTTTGATTTATTGTTTCTTATTGTCAAGGCCGAAACCGTAATTAGTAAACCCACCACTTTTTTCAAATTATTGAGTGGGAGCGGGGAAGGAGACAGCCAACCCCACGGCCTCTACTATAGATGCAAGCACGTGAGAGAAGGGTGACGCCTCGAGCTACTTTGATTTCGGCCCCCTGCGGATGGTGTTCACCCTTATCAAAATTCAAGGCTTGGTCTCTGAAAGGATAGGATTTTGGGTACTCGTTGAGTCACTGACCGACCCTACGGCGGCTTACTCCGGGCATACTTTGAGATCTGATATAGTAGGTCACACTCTTTATGGATAGTTTCAAAATATCTAAGCTAGAAAAAGGAAGGTAATCAATGATTAAGGTCCGGGATGTCTGATTCCTATGGGATGTTTGATTCTCAAAGTTTAATCATTGAGAGAGATTGTCTCAGTTTGATCATCACATCTTTAACCTACCCTACGGCGGCACTGAGGTGTGAGATTAAATCCTTGGAATGGTAGGATAGACTTTTAACAAGTTTATTATTCCTAAAATAAAAATCTATTAGTGAAAATTTATTTTTTGAATTTAACTTCCTGTCATGCTTATTTTACAACTTTAATCTCTAAGCTACTAAACTGTTAGTAATAGGACTTCATTAAAATGTGGAAAGTAACAAGTACGTTGTCATTATCAATAAATGTAGTTAATTTTCGGAAAAGATTTTCTCTTGAGCCTTTAAAAACTTAAGTGACATAGTATAGGTATGTCACGGATGTCACTCGTGTTGAACGAGAGACGACCATACTTAGTTTATAAAAGATGATATAGGACTATCAGAAAAATTCATTTAGTGAATTTTTAAAGTGTAATTACACATCAAATTTCTAATTGAAAAATCGGAAAATCATACATAAGGCGTTGCTAGTTAGACGGTATTTGGAACCGATAAACTAGTGGGAGCCTTAGTCTTATGATTAGTTGTTTTTCTGAATCATTAGAAATGTGTAAAAGATTGCACATGAGTTTCTCTTTTCATTGAAAAAACAAGAATAAAGCATTGCTAGTTAGACAATATTTGGAACTGATAAACTAGTGGGAGCTTAGCTCTGGAGTTTTTCCAATCTTTTTGAAACATCATGAACAAAGCATTGCTAGTTAGACAGTATTTGGAACTGATAAACTAGTGGGAGCTTAGTTCTGGGGATTTTCTAATCTTTGAAAAATCATAAATACAAAGTGTTGCTAGTTAGATGGTATTTGGAACCGATAAACTAGTAGGAGCTTTGGTCTTATGATTTGACGATTAAAAAAAATCGATAGTCCAAGCAAGTAACACTGAACACCCACAGTTCAAGAGTAGTGTCTACTCAAACGAACTGCTAGTTCAAGACTGTTTCCATCTAAGGAAAGTCGAGAATGGGAAAGAATGTTTATACGTGTTAGTCATCTAAACTAAGTAGTTTTAAGGCTAAACTGGAAAATTAATAAATTGGAAATTAGAGGATAAGGAAAGTGATTTCGGATCACTGACCAATGCATCCTTAGCAATTTATTCGAAAGCTAAAGTTCTTTGGAAGAACTAGGTAGCTTTGCATTAAACGATAAATAAAATAGACAACGGTCAGTTATTTCAGATAGACTAGTGGGAGTGACATAAGGAAATGAATCTCGGATTCAATTCTTGAGTATCACAGAAAATTCATTTTTCTATTTTCGGATTCGTTGGAACGAACGTATACTTTTTCAATAGGATAATTTGTTTGTCTTATTGAAGATGAATATAACATTCGTAGCACGAATCCAAGACTCGGACTTTTGTTTGATAAAGTCAAAACCACTAAGCATTGCTGAAAAGATATTAGTAATACATCTTAAAATTTATAAACGCAAATGGTTTCCGTATTTCGATAAACGCTTCTTTCAATTCTATTAATTAGTGCATATTCCCTAAAGACAAGATCTGAAGACTGGCTTAGGGTGATTCCTATCTCCCAGTCAAAGGAACACTGTCTTAAAGGAACAATGACTAAGTTTCCTTTCAATCAGGAAAGGGTAATAGATTTAAATAAGTAACATAGCTTGTTCATAACAACCTTCGGGGTCATGTGAAAGGTACAAGCTAGTGGGAGCTTTTGAAGTAGTGACATCTTGTCTGGCAACTATTCGAGACTCCGGTAAGTTTATCCAAAATATTTGGAGGAAATATCTGATTTCACCAGAGATAGAGTATTCCATACTCAGAAATAGGTTATTGTATATTCTTCGGGACTGATGCTCGGCCTGCCTCCCAGTGAAATGTTTTCACTAAGGGATACACCATAAATTTGCCTTATATAGTTATTGATGTACTACGATACGCTGCTGAACTCATTTAAGATATTGGTTGCAAAATAACGGTTTACGTTGTAATGAAAAACCGAGAAGTCTATCTAGAAGATGCCTACACATTTGTGGATACGGAGTGAATTTGGTTCACCCCACTTCCGCAAATATAGACATTTAGCATTTAGTGCTGAAGGTAGGACTGGAAATTTTACGTACACGTTCAGAGCATGAAATATCTTAATACATTGAGTAAAGGTTGATTATAAAACTCGTAAAATCAGAGAATGACGGTTATACTGTCAAACTCGGTCTGATAGAGTCTATAAATAACAACTTTAGATCTTGAAGTATTTATACTCAAGATGTTACTAACTGATTTGTTCAGTCCACATCCAACACCGGCAGTTGGTGATAACACTAATAAAAACTACAAAACTAGATCAGTATATCGATCCACCCCGAAAGTAGTGGGAGTATGGTTTGTCCATTACCCATTGCAGGACCTTACGGTCTATAGGGTAGATTGGTGACCTATAGTCCTTTGTGGGCTGTGTAGGATCCTGATCATAGAGGTTGGTTTAAAAGCCATAACCATGTGAATGGAGTTTGATACTCCATTCACAGGGAGAAACTCTTGTAGAACCACCTGAGTATCTCAGGCCCAGTGGGAGTAATTGGAACTACACGTTGAAGAGTCGAATGAATAGGAAGTTTAACTTTCAACGCAAAGCTAAGTAATTTAGGGGTGATTCCCTAAAAGGTAGAGAGTTAACCAGACCGTGATCTCTCTTACCACTCAGTCTTGCTTGATTTCGTCAGAAAGCGGGAAATATGGGTGATTCCCTAAGACTTCCTTGCCGAACAACGGAATCTGAACTCATTCAAAACAGAAGGGTTTTAGCAAAGAACATATAACGGATTCGTTACAAAGCAGAAAATAGGGGTGATTCCTTAAGACCTTTTTGCGAGACTAACGGTATCTTAATTTATTCAGATAGAACCTTTGGTAGGATGCCTGCCACAGCTTATATCCTTTAGGGATTAAAGCAAACCTCTAGGTCATTTCAAAGACATATATTATTTTAATATGTGGACTTGACCAGCATGTTGATAAGTCTTTCGTAGACTGGGCATCAATATTAGTAAAGTAGTATGTAGATTAGTGTTTGTGAATGGTAACACTGAAACTGTTGGAAACAACATTAGTGTGTTATCTGAAGTCAGAGGCTAACATGCCATCGGATATTTTCTAAAGAATTTGACTCACTCAAATTCTTGAAAATAAGCAATTGGTAATCCTATTCATCAATCTCAATGGTTAAGATGTTCTTGCATAGAGGAATGCAACATTCAACGATGTAGTCTACCCTACCACTCAGGAATGCTTGTCTAAACCTGCGAATGAATACTAAATGGGATGTTTAGTGAATCCTCAAGTCTCTTCGGGAGAATGAGGAATTATATGCTAGTATATTCAGGTGCAAACTAGAATATAAGTGATAACACTGATTCTAGCTTTAGGTCAGATTGAGGATGATCGTTAAATCGATCTCGGTCTCAGTGTTTACTTATGTGATAAAGTATTATCCAGTAAGCCGATACTACTTCATTGTGAAAACATTGGAGAGGTAGTAAGGATTTCGCAATCACTAGAGGTCATAAGCATATTGAAATCGTACCACCGGATTAGATGGAAAGGCGACGTTTCGATCCCAAAGATTGACTCAAGCCGCCAACCTACCTGATCAGTGTACCAAGTCACATGGTATTCGGATTCTAAGTACGCGCCGGGTCACGGACCTACCCTGCGGCGGCATACTCCAGTCGTGCTTGGAAGGATGAATTACTAAGATGCGCTTGGAGGGTATATGTTTGAGGGATACGTCTCACTTGTTTTTGCACAAGTGGGAGAATGTTGTAGATATAGATATAAAGGGTGTGCTCTAAAACAATTAATCCACTTGCCTTTCGTGCAAGTGGAAGATTGTTAGGTGTAGTGCCCGAAAGACAATTATCTAATTGTTTTATGACAGAATTAATAATTCATCTTATTATATGCATGTATGCTTATAATTAAGACACTACTGAAAACCCTAAGTACCTCATTTATGTAATCACATAACTCAGTGTATGACTATACACAAGAGGATTGAGTTAATGAGATGTACTTAAAAATTAACTTTGTCCGTAGCATTTATTATTTTGAGTACGGGTCTCAAGATTAATTTGCTAATAATGCGCCCAGAACACTTTAGGTGTGACAGTCTTATCCGAACTGTCGGTAATAGGGTACCTAGTGAGGCATTTATATATGATGATAATCATATAGGGCTGGACCGATTTGATTTGAGTTCTCGATATAATTCCGTGATCGAGAAGTCTTATCGAATCACAAGATTATCATATATGGATTAATCTCAATCCTGAGGTGATCACAGACAACTGCTTAGACTAGGGTAGAGTTTGATGTGTTAGTAAGGATCATTTCATAGTATGTGGTCCAACACTTCTCGTTGGCTCTATTTTAGGATGAGTGAGTAGTCTGTGCTATCACTGATATGGAATCCATTCCTTCCCTCGGGAAGCAGACAGACAGTTCCCTTATTTGTTAATCCTAGAAACTGATCGATGGCGCCAGTTCATATTATATTAGTTATGTACTAATTGATCACTAGGGGTTTATGGTAAATAAGCATAAGATGTTTCGGGAAGGGTCTACGGAGATATCCCGAATCGTAACGAACAGTCTATTGAGGATTTATCCGTATATAATGATTATATCAGTGGACACTTTCGACTCATAGTTGAGTGTAAGTTATCTATATTCGGAAGAGTTCAGTTTCGGTTTTATGGTGGTGTAATCCCGGAATTAATAGATTGAATATTATTGTTCGGTCTGACGGATAATATTATTTAATTTATTGTAGCTACTGAATATGGGTCCATGGTCCCCGATGTGGCTCCTAACATGCATATGTTTTCTCGTCGTTTCACCTCAATTATAATTAAATAGTTATATTGGACTATTTAATTGATATGTGGATTAATTGTTTAGTTGGACTAGATAATTAAATACATGAAAAAGACTTTTTCGTGGACTCGGCCCAATTTGTATTAGGCGTGTCAAACCCCAATTATTTAGGGTTTTCGCCGAAATTATTAAGGTAAAATAATTAGAGAGAAATTAGTTTTCTTGAATAATTATTTGATATATGATTTAATTATTTATTGGTTAAATGATAAATCATGAAATATTAGATAATATATTTATTTATCCTAATTTGTTTGGGATATATTATATATTTATCTTTTATTTGAAATAAGGATTATTATAATAATTATCTCTTAATTATTAAATCTTTGGAGTACAAGGATTGCTCTTCTATATAAAGAGAGTTCTCCCAAGCCTTAAAGATAGAACATAATTTCGAAATACACTATAAGCTAGGGCTTAGAATTTTCGGCCTAGCTAGGGTTCTAAAGAGAGGGATTTCGACTCACTTCGGCCGATCTCCGACTCTCTAGGGTTTCGAGTTGGGATAATCCTCGAGATTATTCCGGTAGCATATCGAGGAGGTCCGGCGACTTGAAACACCATCCACCTGGTGTTGCTTGGAGACACACGTTGGAAGACTGTGGCTTCTCATCTTAATACTTGGATCTCGGATTGTTCTTGGTGTTTATTCACAATAAACAGGTAAGCAATCTAAACCCCCTCGTAGGTTTAAATCTATTGTATTTATGTATTTTGGTTGACTAGATCTAGATCTTGTACTTTCCGCTGCGTAATCGGGTGGATCTTGATCTATTCGGTG
The DNA here is from genome assembly GCA_026214975.1 of Gentiana macrophylla. Classification (NCBI taxonomy): domain Eukaryota; kingdom Viridiplantae; phylum Streptophyta; class Magnoliopsida; order Gentianales; family Gentianaceae; genus Gentiana; species Gentiana macrophylla. Next base: position 14,308,784 of record CM047812.1, on the reverse strand, counting down.
ATATTACATCCAACACCTCCCACCCGCTCCCTCTTTGTAATTGATGAAGCTGATTGCTTGTGGAATTGCAGAGGGGCTTCCTCTTGTGAGTTCCTCCGCCACTTAAACTGTATCCTTTCTGAGAATCATCCAGATATCTTATTTCTTATGGAAACACGGTGTTCAATCGACAGAGCAAATGTTATTCTTAACAGGACTGGTTTTACTGGGTTATGTGCTGTGGAGGCAAAAGGCTATGCCGGAGTCCTGTGGTGCTTCTGGAAAACAGAGATAGTAACTCTGCAACTCATAACTTGTACGAATCAGAGCATTACGCTAGCGGTGATGCAAGGAGGTAGTATAGATTGGGTCTTGACTCTTGTTTATGCGTCCCCCATCCCAAGCGCAAGAAACGACTTCTTTGAGTACCTTTGCAGGTTAAAAAATGTGATTAATTATCCTTGGTGCTTGATTGGTGATTTTAATCAGGTGGTGTACCAGAGAGACAAACAAGGTGGTAGAGAAGTGGGAGGTCTGAACAGAGTTAAGATGTGGTCTATGATCCAAAATTGTGACTTAATGGAGGTACATTTCCAGGGGCCGAGATTCACTTGGATGGGGACAACACGTAACAATAAAAAGATTCACCAGAGACTTGACCAAACATGGTGCAGTCCAGAATGGCTTGAAAAGTTCCCCTCAAACGTGGTCAGACACTTACCAAGGAAGCATTCTGATCACAACCCTTTACTCCTTGACACAGAGTTCCTACATCAGTGACCAAAGCGGGACAAGTCATTCTTTTTCCAACGGGCCTGGTTTGAACATAGGGACTTTGAAGACTTTGTCACAGCAGCTTGGAAAGAGGGCCCAGTCATTTTCAATACAATCAAGCGGTTTACTGATGAAGCTAACAACTGGAACCGAAATGTGTCCAGACACATTTTCCAGAGGAAGACTAACTGCTTTTCCAGAATTGCAGGGGTGGAGAGGAGCCTGGATAGGGCACCGTCTAACTTTCTTGCTAGATTGCATTCAGAGTTGAATGAGGAACTGAATGATATTTTGATTCAGGAAGAGACCTATTGGCATAAGAGGTCACAACTTAAATGGATGGTGAAGGGGGAAAGGAACACACACTTCTACCACCTCTCAACCATTCGTAAACAACATCGAAGATGGACAAGTCAAAGAACTTGGATTGCTGATCATGACCAACTTAAAAATATAGTAAGAACCTTTTATCAGAATCTTTATAGGTCAGAAAGGGAGCACCAGCCCGTAGCTTCTGAGGTCGTATTACCCGCCCTGGATTCTATAGATATCCAACACCTTAACAGAGCCTTTTGTGAAAAAGAGATTGAGGATGTGGTTTTTGAAATGAGAGACTATAAAGCTTCAGGACCAGATGGTATTCCGGCTATTTTCTTCAAAAAGTGCTGGTCCATTGTCTGTAAGTCTCTTATACCTTTTGTCTTTAAAGCTTTTGAGAAAGGCACGTTTGACCCAAGATTGAATCAAACCCTAGTATCTCTGATCCCTAAAGTCACTCCCCCTGAAACAGTTGCTCAATTTAGGCCCATTTCCATGACCAATGTTTGTGTAAAGATTATCTCCAAGATCATTGCAAATAGATTCCAAGCTGTTATTGGGAAGCTGGCCTCAAAAACCCAGCCCGCCTTCATCCCGGGAAGAGGTAGTACATGGAGTATTCTTGTTGCTCAGGAAGCCTCCATTACCTGAAGAACAAGAAGGGAAAGTCGGGTGACATAATACTCAAAATTGATCTCGAGAAAGCTTATGACAAAGTGGACTGGAGCTATCTTCAGAAGATCCTGAATGGTATAGGGCCTATTCAGAAGCTTATCAGTCTGATTATGTTTACTCTAACTTCTTCCCAACTTGTGCTCCTTTGGAATGGCTCTAAATTGGACCCCATACTCCAGAAAGAGGCCTCAGACAAGGAGATCCTCTTGTCCCTTACCTCTTTGTGTTGTGTATGGAGAACTTGAGTCAACAAATTGATGCAGCTGTGAGGGAGGGCCAGTGGAAACCCATAAGATTAGGAAACAGACTCCTCCCCTATCTATTTTTTTTTTGCAGATGATTTGGTCCTTTTTTGGGAAGCCTCCACGGCCCAAGCCCTTGCCATTAGACATGTACTGGATCAGTTTTGTAACCTTTCAGGACATAAAGTAAGTATAAGCAAATCCCGTTTTCAAGTCTCAAAAAATGTTCACCACCAGACAAGGGAATTGCTAAGTCACACTCTGGCAATGCAGCATACAGAGGTGCTAGGACTCTATTTAGGAGTTCCTCTTATTCACTCAAGAGTTACCAAGGGAACCTATTCCTACATCCTAGATAAGATGAGGAAGAAACTAACCAGTTGGAAGATTAAAACCTATCTAGGGTAGGTAGAATGGTTCTTATAAAAAGCTCTCTTGACACACACCCCTTTATGCTATGCAGAATGCTAAGCTCCCTATCGGCACCATCTCAGAAATGGAAAAACTGTGTAGACAGTTCTTCTGGGGGGAGTATGACGGTCATAGAAAGATGCACTATGTTTCTTGGGATAAGCTTTGCCAGCCAAGGAATAATGGGGGTCTGGGCTTCAAAAATATGTAGATAATGAATTTGGATTTGCTTGGAAAACTTGTCTGGCAGATCCTTCCTGATGATCCGTCCTTATGGGTTCAGATCCGTGTCCAGAAATATGGAAGCCCGTTCGCTAAACCGAAGAGCACATGCTCCTTTACCTGGAAGGGCATTTGTTCTGCTGCTGCTGCTGCTTTGAAAGATGGTTTTGATGTGGAGAACGACGAAATCATTTGGAATGGAGAAACTGGAAAGAAATACCGCTTTATTCTTTGAAGGTATGATTTCCTTCACAGGCCGCACCTACCAGAAGCAGATGAAGATTGGGAAAGCTTGTGGAAACTAAAAGGGCCCTCAAGGCTTAATTTTCATCTTTGGCAAGCAGCTGGGGAAGCCTTACCGACTTTATCACTTTTATGTAGAAGACACATCTCTCCTAAACCGATTTTTAGCATTTGCAAAACTGCTGAGGAAACTACTCTCCATACTCTGAGAGACTGTTGCACAGCCCAAACAATATGGAAAATGTTAGTTCCCAGAAACAACTTGAGCAAATTCTTTTCCCTTACCTCGACTAAGGAGTGGATTTGCGACAATGTCAAAGCTGGCAGCAACAGAGATTGGCCCTACAGATTCTGCGAAATGGCTTACAGTCTATGGTATTGAAGGAATCAAATATATCATGGATATAACACTTGTTACCCACCAATTAGTGTTCTGCTTTCTAAAATGGAAATTAGAGTTAGAAATTTACGTATGGCTTGGGACTTGAATTCCTTGTAAACTTGATGGTGGTGTTCCACTTTACTCTTCAATAAAACAAAGCTCGTTTCAAAAAAAAATCAACATAATTAATATCTTGTATTATATTTATTCATAATAAATAAATACCACCATATTAATTTACCACTATAACCTTTATAGTCTTGAGACAAAACTTTTCTTATTCGGTTATCAACTATATCCACATTTTAATCCGGCTAGATGTTCTTATGTGTGTGACCCGATAGGCTTCCGAATATGTTGGCCGTAGGCACAAAGTGCAAATTACGAAAATGCCCTTCATACCTAACGATCACAGGATAGCGTCTAGCAACACACCGTGACCCATAATCATCGGAAGAGTCAAATGCAATGAGTACCACCTTTCATGTGAAACAGTTATCGTGTAAATAGAATCCTATCGCTGTAATAATATCCATACGGTCGTACGTCGAGTGATATCATGCTCTCTCGAAGTAACTCATTTACTTTCACTTTGTAAAGATTCACGAGAGTAAGACATTCCTTATAAAAAGGCCCTTTCGGATATTCACTCCTAATCATAGATACGCGATTCCCGGACGAACAAACATGTATCCTACGTATGCTTCAGTATCACACCCAATCACTACCGCATGATCGCCCCGTGGCTATGGGAAACCTCAATAGTGTGAAAGCATGACAATCCACACCGTGATGCCATGTAGACTCCGGTCTTAAGGATAATTACACAACCGCCACATAATGTGACACTTAACAGTGTAAGTGGGTCTGTCTAACGTACACATTCTCTAATACACGTCCACGTACAGTCCAAGTGTCTCTACACTTCGATAGACGAGATCTATCCTTGCCCTTTAAGACATAAGACATTTAATACGTGCTAGTCTGTTTGTACTATCAATGCCCTGTTTAATAGTACATCAGCCTAGTGACATTTAAGTATCAAACTTATTAAAGTGATTAGAGATATAATCAATAATAATCGCCTATCATGGTTTCTCTATCACAGTTTTATGCCGAGGACATCATCAGATAACAATTCATAATTGGTTCTTTAAAAGAACAAATATATGACAACAGAAAAGTCATTTAATATATATATATATATAGTAGAATTGATCTGACCGGGTCGGATCCGGTCGAACCCGATTGGGTTTAGGACACTATTTCAACAATCTGTTAGGAAATTTATGCGGGAACGCAGCGGAATTCAAAAATTTATTTCCTTTAACCAGGATCGACTTCGTTTAAGCAACAAACATAATAAGCTAGTAGACGGTGATTACTTTGTTTGATCTAAAAGATCGACGCTTTGACCGTCTGAGGAGAGTAGTGGTGCACGGAGCCGCCCAAGCGTTCGGCCTCTACCGCTAGTCCACACGAACAACCCGCCGGAATCCACCATTGGATTGCTACTAGAAAAACTCGGTTGCTAGACCGACCTTTTCTCTCTCATAAATCTCTCTCTAAGAAGCTCTCTATTTTTTCACAAGAAACTATTAGTCTCTTGGAATTGTGATATACAAATGAGCTAGCCAACCTCTTGCTTATATAGGGAGTCTCCCAATCTGATTGAGAAAAGCTTCCTAATAGATATATGAGAAGAAAACATTTTCTTAATAAAATAAGGAAAATACCTTTGATTGTTTTATCTCATTTAATTTAATATCTTATATTAAACATTTCCAAGATATTATCAATATCTATCTTTATCTTACTACTATATTTATTACAAATATAAATCCTTATATGTATATATTTACTACAAAATGCGCACATTCACATCATATGTGCAAAGTCAATATATATATATATATATATATATATATATATATATATATATATATATATATATATATATATATATATATATATATTAATATCTAATATTAATATATGGTAATACCATTAATTAAATTGCACAATTCAAGTGTATCTTAATACACTACAGTCTACGCCCCTTAGCCAATAAATTGGCTTCCGGAATATTCTTTAATTAATCAATATAATTAATATTTTGTATTTAATTTATTCATAATAAATAAATACCACCATATTAATTTATCACTATTACACTTTATAGTCGAGATAAAACTTTCCTTATTTGGTTATCTCTATAACCGCATTTTAGTCCGGCTAGATGTTCTTATGTGTTTGACCCGATAGGCTTCCGAATATGTTGGCCGTAGGCACAAAGTGCACATTACGAAAATGCCCTTCATACCTAACGATCACGGGATAGCGTCTAGCAACACACCGTGACCCCCAATCATCGGAAGAGTCAAATGCAATGACTACTACCTTTCTTGTGAAACAGTTACCGTGTAAATGGAATCCTACCGCTGTAATAATATCCATACGGGTGTACGTCGAGTGTCAACCATCAACGACCGTATCTTATAATATGGATATCATGTTCTCTCGAAGTAACTCATTTACTTCCACTTTGCAAAGATTCATGAGAGAGTGACATTCCTTATAAGAAGGCCCTTTCGGATATTCTCCCCTACTAATAGGGTACGCGATTTCCGCACGACCAAACATGTATACCCCGCATGCTTCAGTATCATACCCAATCACTACCGCATGATCGCCCCATGGCTAGGGTAAACCTCAATAGTGTCAGATCATGACAATCCACACCGTGATGCCATGTAGACTCCGGTCCTAAGGATAATTACACAAATCGTATAGTGTGACACTTAACGGTGTAAGTGGAGTCGATCGCCTAACGACGATTCTCTAATACACGTCCACATCTGATCCAAGTGTGTCTCTACACTTCGAACGAGATCTATCCCGCCCTTAAAGACGTAAAACATTATATTTAATACGTCTTGCTTTGTTTGTACTATCAATGCCTCTGTTTAATAAGACATCGTCACTAGTAGATATTTAAGTATCAAACTTATTAAAGTGATTAGATATCTCATCAACCATAATCGCCTATCATGGTTTCTCTATCACCGTTTAATATTAAGGACGTTATCATATAACAATTCATAATTGGTTCTTTAAAAGAACAAATATATGACAACAGAAAATTCATTTAATGTATGTATAAATATAAAGAAATAGTAGAAATGATCCGACCCGGTCGGATCCGGTCCAACCCGATTGGGTTTAGGACACTATTCAACAAGTGGCGGTGGCGACGCTTTATTAAAACCAAAGTTAGTGACAATCGACGTTGTTGTTATTCAAATGAAAGTCGATCAATGACCACGCGTTTACGTTATTAAAGTGTCACAACTTAGAAACGTCAATTCACTGACTTTGATATCGAAACGTCAATTCAGTGACACCGACGTTCCCAGTGTGTTGGCAGAAATGAATACAAAACATATATGTGGTGTCGGAAGTAGAAAAAAAAATAATCAAGAGAAAGGGTGCCGACAATAAAACTAGGGTGCCGATAGGTACCCCAATGAAAAATAATAAATTAAATGGTGCCGATAGTGTTTTCGTGGTGTCGACAGAAGCCGTCTAACAAAATCTATAATTGTTTTGGGTTGAATTTTTTTTGGGGTTTGGAGATTTTTTTTTTGGTAACGATTATATAGTTAAAATGTTTTTTTTTGAAATTTGTGTAGATAAAGAAATGATTGTTGAGAGAAATTGAAATAATGTAGTATAATGAATAAAATAATGATAAAATAGTAATAAAATAGATAAAGTGAAATAGTAAGTGATGATTTAATATTTTTTTATTTGTAGTTGAAAAAAATGATTGATGAAAAAATTGTAAGACAGAAAGGAATTATTGGTGATGTGATATAAAAAAAACTCTAAAACCAAAAACAAAGAAGGGCTAAATGTTTTTTAAATCAAACACTGGTAGCAACCTTTGTCTATTCTTGCTGGGGTTCGAGCAAAACTTCATATTCGGCCGAAGCAAAGCAGCAGTAAAAGCTATCCTCACTTGAACATCGTCAGAAGTAGATATTTCCAGAAACCCTAGAGCATGTCGGGCGGTTTTTTTCGCGTAATTCTTGATTCTTCACTGTATTTTCCATTCGATCATTTCTGTAAATTCGCTTGATTGCTCTGTTCTTGCATACATAATGTTTTCTTCTTCTGTTCTTAGGGCACTTCTGCCGAGCAAGATACCCGGTTTTCCAACAAGCAAGCAAAATTGATGAAATCCCAGAAGTTTGCTCCTGAATTGGAAAATTTGGTTCGTTTTTGCAATATTTTTTTGAAATCTGCAGAGCTACTGAATCTCTTTTCCTAGATTTGATTTTGTTTTTACCGCAGCGTTCATTTTTTAATTTATAATTTGGATTTTTTTGGCCTTATGCATTAAAACTTAAGAGTATATGATCTTATTCTAATTTCAGTGAATCTGCTTGTGCTTATGTGGTCACTGGTCAGCCTTCTTTGGAATTTTACCATATTAATAATTATTACCAATTTAATTTAATTGGCATTTGAAAAAACTATGGGATAATCATTTGAAGAAATGCCACAGGGAGCTCCAAATATCTCAAATTTTTTGGATGCTCCTTGTGTTTAATTCACAGGAGAGTGATTGATGGTTTAATGTACAATGAATTCTGCATTTTTGTTGATTTGGTGGGTGATTGGCTCTAGGTGGACATGACAAAAGTGAAGATGGATGTCATGAGACCATGGATAGCAAACCGGGTTACTGAGTTTATTGGTTTTGAGGATGAAGTGCTTATCAATTTTATATATGGTCTTCTCGAGGGGAAGGTAAGATCATGTCCCTTTGGTGCTTTGTAGTTATTGTTATCATTGTCATTTGTGAATCATATATAAGCTTGCAGTGTCTAGCTATAGTGAAAAATTTCCAGGTTGGTAACAAACACCACTTGTTATATACATGATTATCTTGCACAGTGATTTTCTCTTCTATAATATATCCGAAAAGCTTATAAGTTGTTCCATTTCCTGTATAGAACAGCACTCAAGGCGAAGTTTATTGCGCCAGTAATTGTTTGTCTCCATTATTCTCCATAAACCATACAGCCCCAAATGTCCATATACATCATGTACTCGTGGTCGTCTTCCTTCACGTCTTGTCGTCTACGTTCCTCCCGTTTAACATATGCCTCCTTTTGTATCTTGCAAGTTGCAACACCTAGCAGCTGCATCTACAAGACATCTTTGCACATGGTCATACCATCTCAACTGTGACTCCCTTATTTTCTCATTAGTAGAAATTAACCCCAAATCTATTCCTTATTTAATTCTTATCGTTTCGATCATTGTGTTCCACTTTGTCATGGATTGATTAAAATTAGTTTATACATGACTTTTAGTGTTGTGTTCACTACATCACTGTAGTTTTAAGTATAAGTGCATCAATTTTTTAGGTGTTCTTGGGGTATCTGGTTTGCTATTTTGTAGTTAACCCCTCTTGTGGATGCAGGTAGTAAATGGAAAAGAGATTCAAATATCTCTTACTGGTTTTATGGAAAGAAATACTGGGAAGTTTATGAAAGAGCTTTGGGTGCTGCTTCTCAGTGCTCAGAACAATGCGAGTGGCGTGCCTCAGCAATTCTTGGATGCTAAAGAGGAAGAATCTAAGAAAAAGAAGGTATCTTTTTGTTTTATATTCTGACGTGTCAAACATTTCTACAATGGGCAGGGGAATCGTATAACGCTTCTTGTTCCCCGCTCCCCTTAATGTAGGCTGAGTCAGACCGATTAATGAACGAAATTCAGAGAAGGAAAGATAAGGAAAGCCATGAGCGTGAACAAGAGAGATATAAAAAGATGGTAAGAGGTTCTTTATATCCATCTTAATGGTATTTATGCAGAACAACCTCTTTGTTTTAACAGGTCTTGTTTTCCTTGAATTCAGCTTGCTTCTGCAATTTTTTGGGTTCATGTCCTTTACCTCAAACTACTGTAGGATGCCGGCAATGGTGTCTCAAAAGCTTCTGTGGAGCCCAGCTCGAAATATCAACAGACAGATCTTGTTTCAAAGACAGAGAAGCAGACACAGCATGAGGGAAGGAACGGACTTCGAGGCAGAAGGTTCTGATATGTTAATCATTTGCTTCCAATTATCAATGTTTCTTAGGTGTCTTGAACTCCTTAAAGTGATGCAAGGAAGATTTGATAATGCTTGCCTTGAAGTAATATTTTGATAGGCATTAGTATTTGATTTTAGGCATTATCTTGTATGGTTGTCTTTCTGGTCTCAACCAAAGTATGTGTTTTTCTTTTACCTGGATGTTGAACATGATTCTTACATGTATGTCTGTATGTGTGTACTTTTTTATTTCATGAGCCAGTGTAAAAACTGTGTTGATCCATATAGGCCCCAAAAAGTATTTAAAAAAGCCTTTTAGAGTGGGTGCAAATCACATCTGTGAATTTCTATTCAGGCTGCTGCCAAAGAACCTAGGTTGTATTTATCAGATCTTCAGCTGGAATAATTCTGCAGGCTTAATTATAAAATATGAATGGTTTTCACATAACTTGTTTGCCACATTGCTCTTTATTGTGAAGATTGATACATAACACTTTTGAAACTATGCAGGTCCTCAAAATCACCTTTATTAGCTGATCGCTCTTCTTCTCCTAGGCAAGTCTATCTTGTTGCATTGTGAATTGCAATTGCTTTGCTCCTGAAGGAGGTTAGACATTCATGTTTTTTGTTTTTGTTTTTTTTTCTTCTTCAGGGGGAGGCGTTTAAAGTCCGTCAGCAGGTCAATTTCCAATTCGAAAAGTAACTCAAAGTGAGTTTATCCATATAGTTTTAGAAATGTTCCGTCAAGTCCTTGAGTGTGCGTTATCATTTTCATTGTGTTTTCTCTAAAACATATTTTGCTTCATCTTTCTTTAAATTGTTCTGATCCATTATCTTCTGTGAAAGGTCACGGTCAAGAAGTGTATCTATATCTCCTAAGTGGCGGCAGCGTCCTAGCCCATCAGAAAATCGATTTCCCCGAAGAGTCTCCCAAAGCCCTTATCGGCGGCGTTCGCCTCGTCGATCCCTTACTCCAGCTAGACGCAGGTCATCTTATTATAGACGAAGATCTATCTCGCAATCACGTCATAGTTCACCATCACCTCCTCGGTATAGGATGCGCTCCCCTGTGCGCCGCAGATCGAGATCTCCTTTGCGACGAAGGTCCAGATCTCCCATGCGTCGGAGGTCGAGATCTCCCATGAGACCCAGATCCCGCTCTCCTCCCCGGCACCAATCACGGTCACCAAGTGATGGGCCACTATCACCTGTTCGAGCCCGGTCACCATTTATAAGGCGAAGATCTCCTGCTGCTTATCGACGATCTCCAGTGCGATATAGGTCTCCCTCTCCCCAGAGACGCCGACATAGAGGATCTCCTTCAACGCTGAGGCGAAGGTCACCGTCTCCACTTAGGCGGAGTACATCAGCACCCAGGCATAGAAGGTCTCCTAGTCCTGCCACTCATAAGTCTTCTTTGCCTCGAGATTGGAGTTCTCCGTCTCATAGTAGGTCAGCTTCACCTGTTAGAAGATCACCACCAAGAAAATATAGGTCTCCTGTGGGTTCTTCTCGAGAAAGAACGAGGTACTACAATTTGTAGAATGTTGATTTGGATGTGCAGTGTTTCTTAAACAAAAATAGGTTTAGGCATTGAAATTTGACTGGGGAATCTGTCTTGATGGAACTGCAAGATCTTATTTTGTTTTGGGGACTGTTTTGTCCATGATGTTTTAGTATTTTATGTGCTGGGGCGGTAGCAGTCAAATCGAGTTTGTTTGATACTCTGCTAAACTGAGGAAACTATTGCAGGGACCCATTGAAAAGCTCTGAAGTTCATGATATTTCACCTCCGTCTAGATCTGAACGCGCTAGCGGTACTCTCAAAAGAGGCACGCCATTAGAGCAAAATGATTCCCATAGGAAAGCAACAGCCTTACCGCTTTCACCTCACAAGTCTCTTTCCATTTCAGAAGTTGAACGAGAAATGAGTCCAATTGAAGCAAAGAGGTATGTTCTTATAGTTGTACTCTGTTTCTTACTCATTCTTGTCGAGTATGCTGGTTAGAACTGCTGCTGTTGTAGGTCAAGGGGTCTTCAGGAGATTCCAGCGCTGACAAACAAAGGGCGAATTACTCGATCACATATCCATAGCCCTCAGCAGGAGTCGCAAGATGAAAAATCTACAATTGGGAGTTTGAAAAAGTCGAGCACAGTAAATGATAATAGCAGGTAAGTTTCAAAGTATACAACCTGAAGCCTGATTGTAATAGTAACTTATTGGTAGTGGGTTTCTTCTGTCAGGAAGGATGGCTTAAGTAGTCATAAATCTTCAACAAACCCATCTCAGGTTCATAAAAGTTCACATGGCATGTCATTGGTTGGGGATGAATCTTCCAAAAAAATAAGTGGTCATCATTCTGATCAAACTTTAAGTCGGCAGAAAACGGAGTCTAATAATAAAGACGAAGCATTCAAGAGGCATGTCTTGTTAACCTTGTTATATATGTTTTTTTGTTCCTCCTATCCCTCCACTACTCATTTGCCCATCTTGTTCCTGATTTACTTACCATTCCACTTTTTACCATGTGATACAGTGGAAACAAAGTGGTGGAGAAAGTCGATCGTTTAAAGAAACCTAGTCACCAAGATCAGCATATGGTGAAAGATGCATCCTTGACCCGGGGGACAAGGGATTCTCCTATTTTAGATGGATCCGGAACATATAAGAAGACTAAATCTCTTTCAGATGACATTGAGATCAAAGATCGTCCTGTGGAACCCTTGTCCAAGTTGTCAAATGAAGTTGAGCAGAATGAAAAAACTGTTCCTTTGGGTAGTAGCTCAGAGGAAAGTGATCAAAAAAGGAGAAAGGTTAATGAAAAGAAAAAGAACAAAAGACCACGAGAGCTTGAGTCAGAGGATGAATCAAGTATTGATTCTTATGAAGAGGAAAGGAAAGATGCCAAGCGAAGAAGAAAGGAAGAGAAAAAATTGAGGAAAGAGGAGAGGCGAAGGAAGCGGCATGAGAGACGTCGCAAAAGGGAAGAAAGGCATGCAAAGAAGAAAACACTGAAGTCTGCGGATTCTGTTTCTTCTGCTTCAGATACTGATGACCATAATGATGGTCATTCTGATGACGATCGGCATGTTAGAAGACGTGAATCACGTGATGTGGATATGAAAGAGACAGAATCTGACCAAAAGAAGCTTGAGATGCAGTTGCGGGAAAAGGCTCTTGAGTCTCTTAGGGCCAAGAAGGGCATTGGCCATTAAATTTATTTCTATTTCTGAACTCAGGCTGTTATTTCCTGTGTTATTTTCAGTTCTGGCTATTTGGACTTTATGTTTAGTAGTATGTGCTGATAATCTTTTAATGTAATTTGTCTTTACTTCTGGCAGCTGGATTGGATTATTGAGGATTTCATGAGCTATTGTGTTGAATGCTCCTTTAAGCTGACTTCCTGCTAATTGTTCTGGTAATATTTGTTTTCCTTTGTTAGAAAAATGTTTCTCTTATTTTGTGTGATTAAAAACTTGTTTAAGAATGAAAACTTGTAGCGGCTGGCATCAGGCCGTGTTTTGCCTCGTGGTACAACTATTAACTAGTTATTTGTGTGTTTTCTGTTTAATTTATCTACGGAAGGAAATATTTGGTTGCACTAGTTGGATTTTGGTAAATTGTTTCCTTGTTTGGTATTTTGCTTTCTGAGTAAACATAAGCTATTGGCAGTTTGGCAGCTTTTTCCTGTTGTAAAGTTGCACTAAGTCGCTTTCTGGTTAATTGATAGATGAGAATATTGTCAAATAGATGACTTGGTTGATGAGCAGACTTGTGCATCTCCATAGTTTGATCTCCACAGCAGGTGAAGTGTCCCCAATCCTTGTTTGGTTTTCTAGGTTTCTGTGTACAGTGGCACTCACGCCCAAAACTTTTTTCTGAATATGATGTTCTCTCATGACTATGTAATGTTTATGAACATTTGTATGATTGGCAGATGAAGTGTTCATTCTGGTAAAATCTGCTGTCTGTTCCTCGCTATCTTAGGTATGTACCAGTTCGTATTGTCCTGGCGTAGATAGCAGCAGTTTGATTGATATTGCTGTTTTATAAGCGGTTTATGCACACCAAATACTATATGGCGGTACATGTTTTTCCAACCCAATCCCCCAAAACAGAAGAGTTGCCAAAAAAAAAGATTTCCTCTTGTGTCTCATGTATTCCTTTTATAAAGATTGTTTGCAGACTAAAGTGGTGGTTGAATCAAAACTAAAGATTGTCTCATGTATTCCTTTTAAAAAAGATAATCTGATGAGTCTATACTTCATGCCCTCCGGGATTGCAATTGGACGAAGGAGGTTTGGAATCACTGTGTGCCTTTTGAGGAACAAGGAGATTTTTTTTAGACAGAAAATACAGTGGACTGGATACGACTCAACATGACTCCTAATAGGGGTAAGTTGCTCGGGACGAACAAATGGGTGTATGTTTGGAGGGAAGCCTTGTATGGAATTTGTTTGTACAATCGAATCAAAACTGATCCACACGCATAAAGAACAAAATCACCTATTTATGGTAGGTGAACTAATAAAATATTTTAGGTAATTCTACACTTCCCCCTCAAGATGTTTGGTAGATATTACCCACCTCAGCTTGCCTTTTAAAAAAAAATCAAACGTAGTCTAGGGAGCCCCTTTGTGAAGATGTCCACAACCTACAAATTTGATGGCCAATAAATATGGAAAACCACTCATATAGGATCCTTTTAATTCACATTAATGAAGTGTGGATCAACCTCAACATGCTTGGTTTTATCATGTTAAAGTGGGTTATTGGCAATGTTTAGAGTTGCCTTGCTATCACAATACAACCTTAGTGGTCCTTTAGGTATTTATTATCTTTAAAAGCTCATATAGGATCCTTTTAATTCACATTAAGTCACAGATTCGCAGAGACAGCTCTGTATTTTGCCCAGTGCTGCTACTGGCCACAACAACTTGCTTTTTACTGCTCCATGCCACCATGTTTCTACCTAAGAAAACACACCATCTTAAAGTTGATCTTCTATCCATTATTGACCCAACCCATTTTTCATGAGTATAAATGGTCACAGTTAGGTTTTCCCCACTTTTAAAGAACAACCCTTGGCCTGGACTGTGCTTGAGATACCTGAGTATCTTGAGAGCCAAGTCAAGATGTCCTTTCTTAGGTGCATTCATAAATTGGTTAGCTACTCCATTGACAAACAATGTATCAGGTTAGAGTATGAGACCAATATATCAGCTTGCCTATTAACCTTTGATAGTTGACTGTGTCTACATCTTCCTCATTATTCAAACTCTCAAGGGGTTGGTAGGGTGCCAGTACATGTCATTGATTCGCCCTACATTCGCCCTAAATTTTCATGTACCTCAATACTTTAACACGGCTCTTGGAACTGTCGGTCTCTTTTATCATATTGTTTATTTATATTTGGCGAACAAAGACAATGTTCAAGTTTATTCAGCATTCGTGTTTTTGCTTTGCTTTCCATAAACATTTTTACTGGGTGGGTAGGTGGTTTTGATATTATTATCACACGGTTGGACTTGACCTTCGTTTTTTTTTTTTGTTGGATTCTTGCACATTTTTGCTCATGGTGTAGGGGCATTCCAGCAGCGTCACAAATTTTCATATTTAAAATCCTATTAAATAACACGTTACCCTGTGTTGCAAGCCACTATATACATAATATTCAACAAACATCATTCCCATCTCTATCTGTACTACATTGAGGGCCAGTTGCTGTACAAAATAGGGGTTGCGTGTGTTCACATGATGAAATTTGTTGAATACTTAGTATTCCTGTCGAATTGGTGCATGAACGGCTAGTTTCAGTGATAATATTGGGTGGTTAGGACATACTACATATGTTGGCTCCTACAATTGGTTTGATGTGGTTGGTGCTTACAGTAGGCATTGTTGATTTTCGATATGAACTGCCCTTTTTTTGGATTTTTATTGAATTTCTCGTCAACCGGCTTCTATTTTTCAACTTCTTCCATGATGCTAGGGTACCCCAAGCTCGACTAGGCTTCATCTAGCGTTTTAACAACTACTGTATTATTTTATGTCTCTATCCGTACACTAAATGTTCATTCTTCAGCTACAACATCATCTTACCCCTATCCCTACAACAATTAAATATGTGAACAGTGCAAAACTCTTCATGATCCCTAATTTAGGGGTAGGGATGATGATTCCACTGGAGCTGATTTTTAGGCCTTTCTGCATTTTCTTAATCCTTATCATAGGGACAGGCAAACATTTAGAAGTCTGAATTCTATTACGCAACTTCTGAAAGGGCCACTCATTACGATTCTGTAAGTTTCAATCTTGTCCCTGACATGAATGTATCAAAAAACCAGTATGAAACTATTCATCTTTTGCTGGCTTGTTTTTTTATTTTTATTTTCCCAGAACAGATATTATTTATTTATCAACAAAGAGAGATTACAACATGAAGATTCCTGTTCAACGGTTTCAGTGAACCAGGCAGGAAAGAAACCTGGCCAAAACACATTATACATCAGACTTTTACCAATCTTTGCAAGCTTATGAGCAACCCCATCACAAGATCTTTTAACATAGAAGGACTAGAACTCAAATACTTATCTAAGCTCCAGATTTTATGGCTAACCGCATCCTTTAAGATTTTGCAATATGTGGAAAGAAAAATCATCCTTCCCTGTTGGGCACATCTCTGTACAACCGAACGCAATCCTGCTTGAGGAATGTGCTTGGGTTGAAACATTAGAACTAGAAACATCACCATCATGTGTAAATGAAGCACTAGCTGCGTTGCAGGCAGACATAAAGTCCCTTTAAGCTTGAAGAGCGTAGGAAGACCAAAAAGGTATTTTTATCAAAGCACCATTTACATCTCCGTTTCCAAACAAACCAAAGGATGAAAACAGACAACTGAATCAAAGAAACTAACAGCAGAAGTTAGATCATTCCACCAGGCAAAACGAGAGGCATTATCCTTATCAAAGCCAAGGTCCAAACTTCTTTAGTAGTAGACAGTGATGGAAAAGATGATCAATGGTTTTCTTTTACCAAGCTTTAATCTTTTATAAAGGGCATTACAACCTGTCAAATTATTGTCAAGGCGTTTCCAAATTTAAATATGAGGAGCAGGCTAAGAGCCTAAAGCCTTTTCCGGAAACCTGTAGAACAAGTAGAATGAGAAGAGCTATTTGATGGTAGGCTGACTTAGTCACATACTCTCTAGAGCTTGCAAAAGAGCAATAAAGTCCATCTTTCACTTTAGTGATGCTTATGGGAATTCTTAGATTTTGATTCATGTCAACATCATAAAAAGTGTCTCTTAACCTTTCGGTATTCTATGTTTCATTAGTGATGAATTGAGAGACAGTTCCAGGATTATCTTTCCCTCCATTAGGAGTTATAGGTTTGAAAGCAGGATTCCTAGGAATCCAGGGGTCCTCCCAAACCTTAATGCCGGGACTATTAACCACAGAAAAGAACATTCTGCTGATGAATATTTTATGCTGATAAAAGGCTCCTCCAAACAGAAGAGGAAGAAGGGCCAACTTTGCAATCCAAGATGGATGAAGACTTGAAATACTTGCCTTTGAGAAATCTGGATGCCAAGATAGAAGGCTGAGACAAGAGCCTCCAAAGGTGTACTTGGCCTTGAATACTTCAAAAACCCAGATCCCCTGGTTTTAGAATGATCCTCCCACTTAAGCCAATGGACTCCTTGACTTTCCTTGCTACAGTTTCCTCCACCAGAAAGTAGCCATCAGAGATAACTCCTTTGTAGAGTCTAATGCAAGACATAATATAGTTGCTGCTAGAAGGACAGTAGACAAAAGAACAACATTAACCCCTTGACCTAAGAGTTTATACTTTTAACTCTGTGGTTTATTTTTACATTTCTGAACAATGTAATAAAAAATTAAATTTTTAGCTCTTCCAAGACTAAGATATTCAGAATGCTGAGCCTTCTTAAGACCTGCAAAGGTAGTCAAGATTGAGCCCTTTTGCTGGTTTGTTCTAATGGTCATTTTGTTGGGGAAATGAATCCATTAACTGATTTTCTTGTCATTTTTTCTCAACACTTTCATCTGGTTTTTGTGTATTAAGCTTAACATTCTGTTTCTGATTCTATTGTTTTTTTTCTCCTTTGTTTCTTTATAACTCCCCAAGCGTGATCTCTTGCATTTCTACCGTTTGATGCTATTTTTTTGTTCTCAGATGTCATGCACACACGTGCGGACATTCACTCACATATGCTTGTGTTAACCTATCATTTCTGCATAAATTCCTAGTGACGGGAAGTAAATTGGTGTACCATAATGTGCTTTCTTTAAGTGGAATTCTGGATAAAATCAAGATAAATAGTAGGCTTCTTCACGTTTTGTGTGTAATGATTTAAGGAAAAAAAGGGGAAAAAAGGAAGTAGTCCGTGTTAATGTTTCCTTGTCTGTATATATTATTAGTCATGAGCCTTGAAATTGGTTGATTCTTTGGTATTTTTGCAAATCAATTGTTTGCTGGTGATGGGCTTAAATCAAGATTCTGATGCGTGCCTCCTCGTTTTTGAGTTCAGAATTTTGCTGTTTGTGGTAAGCCTTGGTATTACGATGTCTTTATCACAATATTGGCAGGTCTGAATTAGAAATTCAAGCTTTAGGTTGATTGTAGAGTTATGGGCTCTCTCCATGCCTATCTATGACCCTTAGTGCATCTTGCTAGATTTATGAGTTCTGCATGCGTTTATCTATGACACTACCTGAAGTACATCTACATTATGGTCTGCTATATCATTTCTGCACGCGGTTGAGTTGTTGATCCGGATTCTTGAATTGTAGTAGACCGGTCTCGTGGTGTTTGATTCCATTATACAATTTTGTTTGGGCACTACAATATTTGTTGCATTTACCTTGTGGTTTCCATGTGTTCACTTATCCCCACATTGATTGTACAGTATTTGATTTGTTATGGCACGTAACAGTGGCCGTAACCGATATTATAACAATAATAAAAAATCGCTCTAAGCTGTTTTCCGGTGAAAACTTTTTAAAATTTGTGCAGTTGATTAATGAACAAATAGTATTGGTTGATTGGTCACAATGTGAGATAATTGGCAAGTTTTCTTAGCTAAAGAGGTTATAATTTAATCAATGTGATCATGTGTTTTTTTGGATGAGTTCGCATAGTTAGGCATACCCGAGGCTATAGTAATAGGTTATATGTATGTATATGTACGTATATATATCGTCCGATGAGGTATATCTTGACGGTAGAGCTGGGGCTGCATGACCAAGAGGTCTTGGGTTCGAGTCACACCAGCTACATGTGTGTGTTATATGCACTATGTGGTAATTAGGTAAAAAAAAAAAAAAGAATATAACTGATGGGACTCGAACCCAAGACTTCTTGGTCCTTGGGCCTCAGCATTACCGCCATGGTATGCTGCATTGGTTTATATATATGTATGTATGTATGTATACACGTAAACACATACAACCTATTACTTTAAAATGTTGGTGATCTGGGTTAGTATAGTAATGGGTTGTGTGTATGTATATCCACTGAGGAATATCGTTGCAGTAGGGTTGAGGCCGCAGGACAAAGAGGTCCTGGGTTTGAGTCTCTCCGGCTACATTTGTGGGTTATGTCCACTATATATGTGGTAATTAGGCAAAAAAAAAAAAGAATATATCTAGTTGGACTCAAACTCATGACCTCTTGGTTCTGAGGCCAAAAGTCTTATTGGCGAAAAATAGAAAGGCGAGAGACCGAAAGAAACATTTGTTTCTTGTTTCTTGATTAGCAAAGGGCCAATATGGCTGTATAAGTACAAGTATGACATTCTATTATCCCTTCAATCAAGAGATCTGATTATAGGTAAGTTGTAACTTGCCATTTACGAGGAAAGAACGGTATAGAAACGATACAATCGAATCAAAACTGATACACTCATAAAGAACAAAATCTCCTATTTATGGTAGTTGACTAATAAATTATTTTAGGTAATTCTACACTTCCCCTCTCAAGATGATTGGTAGATATTACCCAACCTCAGCTTGCCTATATTGAAAACCGCTCATTTGTCATGTTTTTCGTTAATGAAGACTATGAATTGTCGATCAACCTCAACATGCTTGGTTTTATCATGTTGAAGTGGGTCATTGGCAATGTTTAGAGTTGCCTTGCTATCACAATACAACCTTAATGGTCCTTCAGGTATTAACTTTAAAAGTTCATATAGGATCCTTGTAATTCACATTAAATCACATATTCCCAGAGACGGCTTTGTATTTTACCAGCGCTGCTATTGGCCAGGACAACTTGCTTTTTGATCCTCCATGCCACCATGTTTCCACCTAATAAAATACACCATCTGGAAGGAAGTTGATCTTCTATCCATTATCGACCCAACCCATTCTTCATCGGTATAAATGGTCACAGTATAGGATTCCCCCACTTTTAAAGAACAACCCTTGGCTGATGTCCTTTCTTAGGTGTATCCATAAATTGGCTAGCTACTCCAATGACAAACCTTTGATAGTTGATTGTGTCTGAGACCGATATATCAGGTTGAGTATGAGATCTATAAATCAGCTTTCTTATTAACCTTTGATAGTTGACTGTGTCTACATCTTCCTCATTATTCTAGCTGCCAATTCTCAGATTGGTCTCCAGAGGAGTTTCAAGTGGTTTACTTCCATTCCCGAAAAATACTTTAGCTTCCTAAGATCTCTAACTTCAGTTTTTTTCTACAAGGAAATTCTTTAGTCCCTAAATTTCAATCGAGTCTCTACCTGTGAATATAATGTCATCCACCTATGAACTGAAATGATGGTAGAAAAGGGTGTGATCCGCTTGCCCCTGCGCATAACCAGCTTGGTGAATGACTTTAGTCCATATAAAGACTTTAATAGCCTACAGACTTTTGTCTTTCTTAGGTTATTGTTAAATCCTGGAGGTAAGTCCATAAATACCTCTTTGTAATTCTCCATTTAAGAATACATTCTTTGTATCCATTTGATGTGAAAGCCAATTGTTTAAGCAACTTAGGGTGACAATGTTCTGACTGTATTCATTTTGGCCACTGGTGCAAAAGTTTCAATGTAGCTACCAGTCGAGCCTTATACCTGTCTATAGTTCTATCAGCCTTCTGTTTGACCGTGAACACCCACTTGCAACCAACAACGGGTCTTATTTAGTATTTGTAAATGAATCTAAGTATTCGATTCGATCCGAATATTCGGCTCGAAAAAGCTCGATCATGACTCGTTTCGTGGGTTCGAACGAGCGAACCTTACAAATTAGATATTCGGTGGTCGAGCCGAACATGTTCGAACATGTTCGGCCGGATATCATAAATTCATATCTGATTCGAGCGAACATGTTTTAAAACCGAGCCGCACATGTTCGATTTTTTTAAAAACCCGATTCGAGCCGAACATGTTCGAACGGTTCGACATGTTCGAGCGAACCGAGCCGAGCTTTTTCCTCAAATACCAGGAACCGAGCCAGGCGAATAATGAAAATATAAGGCTCGGCCAGAGCCTAAGGTTCGGACACACCGAGCGAGCCGAAGAACCGCCGTAAGTTCGGTAGGGTTAAGCTGCTGGTCTTAGTCTTATTCATGGTTGTGCATCAACTATCTCCCAACACTTGCTATTTTGTAGGACTTCCATCTTTTCTAAGACCGCCTTTCTCCAATTGTCTGCCATAGCTTCAGTTATATGTCATGGGGTAGCTGGAGTCTCAAGATTTGTAATGAAACACTTATAATTTGAAGCTAAAGCGTTATAGAAAACAAAATTTTCGATGGGGTCTTGAGTAGAGCTGTTAACGAGCCAAGCCGATCCGAGAATAGGTGGTTCGAACTCGAGCTCGTTTAGCTCATGAGCTCGTTCGTTTGATAAACGAACACAAAATTATCGCTTTGAGCTTCGGCCTCGTTTAAAAGATGAAATGAAATGTTCGAGCTCATTTCGTTAGACATATTTTTTTCCTTTTGGCTCGACTTTGGCTCAAATTCGGCTCGAGTTCGGTTCGTTAAAATATAAAACATAAAGTGCAAATGTAAAAATAATAAAATTACATATATTACACAACTAAAATTACTATAAAAATATCTAAATATTATATAAATCAAATCTATAATATCTATTAGATGAATGAATTATCCTCTTTTGAGTCAGGGTTACTGTAAATTGATGTATTTATATAAGCATGTTCGCGAATATTATATAAGCATGTTCGCAAACATGTTCGCGAACATTATATAAGCACGTTCGCGAACCAAGCTCGAGCTCGGCTCGTTAAGCAAACGAGCCTACAGTCATGTTCGAGCTCGGCTCGTTAAGCTAAATGAACAAACGATCACGAACACTAACGAGCCGAACACGAGCTTGTTCATGAGCGGCTCTGTTCGTTTAACAGCACTAGTCTTGAGTGCATGAGCGTGTCCGTTTCCTAAAGGCAATATGTAGATCAACCTCTTTTTGAGTGTCATGGACCTTACCTTGTGTACCAAGTTCTAGGCTCTTTGTTCATGTCACCTTGCTGGTATTGGCCTTGTTCTCCTTGTTGTATAGATTATGACTTCCTTTTCTCTTCTTGGCTCTGCTATAGGCACTGGAGATTGCAGGGTTTGGTTGATCTGGCTCCTTGTTGGTATTGGCTCTGCCTTCTTGTTGTATATATAGATTACGACTTCCTTTTTCTGTCCTCGGTTGTGCTATAGGCACTTGAGATTGTAGATCAGGATTGGGTTGATTTGGCTGTGTAGTGGAGTTTGGTGTATTTGATACTGGTGGCTGATTGGGTAGGTCAAAGGAAATAGGAACAGCAAGACGAACAATTTGATTGTCCCAGAACTGAACTTCCTGGTCTAAATTCTCCCCTTGATGTTCAGTACAGATGAGTAATAAGGCATTGTTTCAAAGAAATGCCACGTCAAAACTGACATACATTAGCATTTTGAATCGTGTAGAGTGAGTGAATATCCAACAAAGATCGCCATGACAAATCTTGGATCAAATTTATTTTTGTTTGGAGAATGAACATGGACAAAGGCTGAACAGCCAAATACTTTGACTGGTATAAAGGTGATAATTCTTAAGTGGGGGTAAAGATCACAAAAAACATCTAGAGGTGTTTTATATTGTAAGATCCTAGAAGGCATTTTGTTCATTAAAAAACAGTTTGTCTGAATGCGTCAACCTAAAAATGTTTGTGTGCTTTCATTGTGAACACGAGAGATCTAGCTGATAGCAAAATACTTAACCGCTAACTTTAACCGACAAAGTATCGGGTCAACGGTAGTATAGTGGTTACAAGGTCGAATCCACAGGGAGTAAAGCTAAGTACCAAAGTCACCTTAGAACTTAGTTCAGGTCAAAATAACGGTGAAAAGATATTATACTAATGCAAAAGTAAAGATTAACTAACGGTGTACTTCTAGATATTAAAAGGTATAGTCGAACTATGATCCCACGAGCTACTTTTACCCCTAAGGAAAGACTTAACAGGGAGCGTGTCTTAACCGACCTACCTATCCAATGTAGTTTAACGACATCCACGGGTGCCAACTCCTAATTCTAGTGATTAGACTGAACAACTCGATCTAACCACCCTATGTGAAGTTAATTAATTCTCCCTTTAGAAAACCGATTAACATAACATGATTACGCTCTAGAGTCGCTCGAACAACGATGACAAACCTCTGTATTGGAAACGGACCTAACAATTAGGCCGAATCTACGCAACGATCCTAAAACCCCTTATCCCACATCTCACCGCAAAATGCATCTATAGGTTTGATGTGTGTGACAGTGAACTAGGTGATCAATCTAATTCAAAGATGTTAAAATAAGTTTTAGGACGTGGATTAATCGTTTAAACATGAAATTACACATTACACAATTCCCAATCTCATCCTCCTTAGGGTTTTCGCTCGCTTTCACATAATTCGACTACACACGCAATTAGCTACTCATAATTATGCTAATAACGGAATAAAGAACAGAAATTGAACTAAAGACAATAAACAAAAGAAAAGTCATTACCATATAACCGCTGAAAATCAGATCCAGAAAATATGAAGAAATAGTTGCACCCAAAAAGTTGAATCGTTGCTCTTGTAATGTAAATCTAAGCTATAAAAGATGTGTAGAATCAAAGGAAGTTATCTAGGGAATCAAAAGATCAAAGGATGTTTAATCTACCCTAAAATCGCACCAAAATCGCTCAAGAGAAGTCTAAAGTCGGCAGAACATGCATAAGGGATGAATGAGCTGCGTATTTATAGTGTAGGTCGAAATCTGATGTTGTCGGTCACAAACGCCCGTTTCAGTCCCTCCAAACGCTCGTTTGCCTGGAAAAATATGATGATATTAGGGTTTCGTCTTCCGTGGACCAGCGTTTTCCTCCTTCTGAATGCCCGTCTGATGAATCATGTCTTGAGGGCAAACGCCCGTCTGTGTATACTGGACGCTAGTTTGCTTTGTATGAGCTTTTTACTTCGGGCTGAACTCATCCAAACGCCAGTTTGGGGGTCATTGGGACTTCCGTCCAGCTGAAAACCCAACTTTCTGAATGAAGTATCAACTCTGTGAACGCCCGTTTGGGCTGGGCAAACGCCAGTTTAAGGTAGGCTTACTGCAAACGCCCGTTTGGGGTATGACAAACGCCAGTTTGCCTTGACTTCACTCCAAACTTGGCTTTTCTTCCACTTTCATTCAACTCTCGTACCACGAACATGTCTCTTAGTCCAAAACATCGCCTTCTGGGTCCTCGAGTCACCTAAGTCTTGCAATAACATAGACGAACAAACACCACGCGTAATTCCGCAAGACAAAAGTACTCGGAAAAGAGTGAAATATCGTTAAAAAGGCGGAGTTTACTATTGATATGACAGTTTAACTCTCCGTGCGCATAACTCTCGATATTACTCTCGAAACGGTCTATATCTACCTAAAACATGCCAATAAAATGATAAACGGGGGTTAAACTACGCACCAAAGTACAGTAAAGTTGACTCCCATCAACCACCCACACTTAGCCTTTGCTCGTCTTCGAGTTAAGTAGGCGCTCTTAAACAGACCACGGGATCAACTTTACGAATCATGCATAGCGCTCACGACATCAAGGCAAAAGTAAAGTAGACACTGAATGTACACCACTTGACTCTACCTTACCACGAAAACGAAGTGTGTGTGATATAAACCATGGGCTACACTCAAAATGATCACCGGCTTTGAATACCGGCCAAATGACTACACACAACTCTCCACTAATCGAGGCAACCGAGGCTAAATACGGTCAACTAGGACTTGAAGGGTTATAACGTCAAGCTCGGGACGGGGTTTATCGGAAGGAAAATTTGGGACTGGAGAAAGATAAAACACGAGTGAACCTAGTCATTTCACGTACTCTTTCTTTGAAACCATACCAAACCACACCAAACTCCTTTGATTTTTCTACATGCATTAACAAACAACTCCAACCTTAACATCATTTTTTTTTTATTCATTTCACACATTCCTTCTTTGACTCCTTTTTCCTCAACTTCGTTCAAACTTTCATCTTTCCTTCTTCTTTTCATCTCTTTTTTTTTTCTTTTTTTTTTTTTTCGAACCACAAGCCTCACAATACGTTCCTCGAGCACCTCCCCTTCATATACTCGCTCGTACTAACCAACTCCTCTCGAAACACGCACCATCTCCCACCCCACACTTGATTTAGCAAGTGTGTCTAAAGTAACGACTAAGTCCACTCGTAGGGTGATCAAAAGAAACGTGACCAAAAAATAAGGCTCAGGGTTAGGGTAATACAGGCTAAGTAACCAAAACGGCTCATTTCGGACGGTGGTCAGACCGTCCTATCAAGGCTTAGAGGGGTTACGAGGGTATAATGTTGGGATTTTGGCTTATTTGGCTCTGGCGGGTCAAAGAAGCGCCATGACTCTCATCCCGTATCCGGCCTAGGTCAACCTTTCTATTTCGCCTCGAAACTAGTGGTATAAGTGTGTATAGCAACCATACTAAGCATAACCAAGGTCTATGTGCTTTAAAAGGGGTTCGTATCGTGATGAAGTAAAATCGCCCTGTACACATTACTCGAGTACTACGACATCTACCAAATCCATCGTGAGAAACATGCATATAACGCGGTGTCAAACCGTGAAAAGTTTTAAAATTTTAAGCCACGAACTGACTCGGAAATGGACATTAACTAAGCATATCACAAATACCGGCATATTTATCAATTGAAACAAAATAAAGCTAAGTCGTTTCCACCCCCCACTTCGAATGAAGCACTGTCCTCAGTGTGTGAATGAAATAGAAAAGAAGACTTAGCTTTAAACCCGGCAGAAAGGCGCTATCGAATCCCGTGACACCCTCGTGTAAGCACGACCCGAATCCCTATACCAAAATAGATACAACCAATGCCACACATGCACGGGACTTGGTCCTCGTGCCAAAATATCGTAAAGGGATAAGGGGTATAACAGTATTAAGGCCCTGTCACGTCAGAAAACTCGATATGCAATGTGTAACGCACATATTGGATTGTTATAGATGGATAAATAACCCAAACGGGTAAAGCACAGAACATCTACGCATAAAAGAAAAGCACAGGGGCGTAACATATAGAAATGATCCAAAATGCGTACAAAGAAAACCAAACACAAACGACAGTAGTAGCATGCCTTAAGGCGTACAGAAATCAGCAAAATATCAAAGTGGAGCCTCTTTAACACTGAAAGTATCATCAAAACAAAAGCACAAATGTAGCTAAACGGGCTAGACAACTCCTACGAACCCGGGCACAGACGATATAAGAACAACATAAAAATAAGAAAATCACGTCTGGCCGGGTGCTACATCATCACCAGCAATAGCAGCAGCACCATCAGTAGCAGTAGGAGCATCAGTGGTAGCTCCGGTCTCTGGCTCCTCAGTCTCCGTAGTGTCCTCGTCAGACGAAGACGCATCCTCAGCCACAATCTGTGCGATGGCCCGCTCAACATCGTCGGAGAAATGGTAATCCATGGTGCTTGGGGTGAATGCTGCCGGATCCCTCGGCAGTCGACCCTCACTCATCAGTAGGAGGAGAGTCAGAATATTGTCCTGCGTCTGCTTTTGATCCTCCATCCAGTTCCAGAAACTGTTAGCCATACTCAACCTCATCCTAACGAGGGAAAAAAAAGAAGGCTGGTGATGCCGAGTCGGGGCAAGCGACGAAATTTCTTTGTGATGCCATAAGCTCTATCTGGGCCGGGGTTTTAACCTTCTCTCTTTGCAACACTCGAGGGTTCTTAGGCCGATGATCCTCCGTATACTCCGGAACCTTAGCGTCCCGACATAAACTAGAAATCAGATGGGGGCATATTAGACAGCGGGTGTAAACCTTCTGATTGGTGGCCAACTCGTCATAAATGGCCTGACCCACGTCCACATTCAGTTTAAAGTTGAGGGCATACAACATCCCCAGATCGCTAATGTGGAAATGAGTCAGGTTGTTCTTAGGTAGCAACCGGTTCTGGATGAATCGGCACTGGACTTTCCAATCCTCACCCCAAGTCGAGGTGACCAACTGCTTTCTCACCCCACCGTCCCCAAGGGTCCATGGCACATCCCGGCACACCAACAGCCGGAGGTCCTCTAACGGGTCCCCACCCGCATCCTGTCTCGCTTTGATTGCCTCCTTATAATCCAAACCCTCGAAAGGTGCCAACCCATACTTAGCATTGATCGCCTTGGCACTAAGCTGGACATTCACCCCCCGAACCTTAACCATCTCCGTCTCTAAGCTCGACTTGGAAAAATTTGCGTAGAATTCACGCACCAAAGTTGCATTCACCTTCACCTCCGGGGTTGTCATCAAGGCTCCCCACTTTCTATCAGTTAGATTCTTCACAAAGAGCTTGTCAACATTAAAATCATGGAATGCTCGCTCTATAAGCATCGTGCGGGTCGAGTAATGCTTGTTGTATACCTCTAAAGCCTTAGGAGTGACAAATCTCCTCTCAAACGGGATCGGGGGTCCTACAGTTTCCCTCATCGGGGGTCGAATAGGTTCCACAATCGGCTCACCCCTAGGTTCCGATTCAACTGTCTTCCTCCGCACCAAAGGTTCATCGTCGGTCTCAAATTCCGATTCATCTCTCAAGGATGCCCTAACTTGGCTTTGGGCTGCCCTAGGAGGGTTTTGTCTCTCTCGGATTTCGATCCCTCGGTTGGGATTGACCGGCCTAGGTTCTACCACCTTCTTCTTTTTACCGGCATCCCTAGCTATCTCCTTTCCAAATCGTTTCTGCCCCGAGGCCCCCTCTTTACCACCAGCACGCCCCATTATATCTCAAACTAAACACCAGCAGCAACCCCAAACACAAAGAAATCAAATAACAACCCGATTATCGTCCAAACGGGATTTCCCAACAAAACACCAACCAAACCACACCACAACCGACCCAAAACCGTAATGCAGACGTCCACAACCAGTAAACATCACCCCCAGATCATCATCAAAGAAGAAACAAAGCAAAACAAAGAAAAATAAGCCTAATCAGTGGCGGTTCGTTTAAGAGTCGAGTCGAAAATCGAACCCAAAAAAAACGCGAATTAAAACAAGAAAAGCTTAGCGATTCTTACCAATATGGATGCTAGGATGATGATGAAGTTGACGAAACGTCCAGTAGATGCACAAACTGACCAAAAATCGGACCTTTGTAAACTTGAAAACCGCCCTATATAGGGTCTCAAATCCGCTAAAAGAGGTTTGTTGATGGATTAGGGTTGGTGAAATGAAAAGAAGAGGTCAAGAGGTGTTTGGGGCACTTGAAATCGCTCCGATCGGGTTAGAAACGAAGAATCTAGGTGAAAAATGGCGTGAAAGGTCGGTTTTTCGATTTGGAAATCTGATTTGAAAAGTGATGAAGAGGCTGGGGGTATTTATAGAGGGATAGGCAAACGCCCGTTTGCCCTTCTGTGAACGCGCGTTCACCTGGAGTGTAAGAACCGGACGGCGTTCGATACAATCCAAACGCTTCATTTGGATGATGCGAGTCACGTCTGAGAGTGGCTGATTTTGATGGGACGGCGTTTGAAAGATTCAAATGCCCGTTCGTGGCAAGCTTGGACGGACGCTTTCGTTGGAAGAGGCAAACGCCCGTTTGTCACCGATGTTATGCACAACTCAGAATTTTTCGACCCCATTTGATTCTAACCTTTGTTCTAACACTTTGATTATCAAAATACTCGAGAAAATGGTGGGTTGCCTCCCCACAGCGCGCTTTGTTTTACGTCGTTGGCTCGACAAATGACTTATATTGCACCGGTTTTTTCAAAGTTATACTACCGGTGCGAATGAGGAAACGATGATAGAGATGGATGGTGCGGTGATAAAATCGAATTGCCAAAGTTTTAAGTCCATGACGAGACTCGGAAAGGATCGATCAAGGTTGGGATCGATTAAATGCATAATTTGAGAGCCTCATGAAGCGGTAACTTCTCATATTTCTTTAGACGAAGGCCGTTCGTGATGAACGTCCCGTGCTTGGGGTGAGTGACTTCGATTGCTCCCGAGTCAAAAACTCTCAAAACCTTATACGGTCCCGACCACCTTGACTTAAGTTTGCCCTGAAATAAATGAAGGCAAGTGTTATAGAGAAGAACCTCATCACCTGTGTTGAAAACACGTGGTTTGATCAACTTGTCGTGAAGCATCTTGGTCTTCTCCTTATACTTCGCCGAACAGTCATAGTCTTGCAGGCGAAACTCATCTAATTCGGTCAACTGGGCCATCCTTCTTTCACCGATTAATGCGTCATCCATATTTAGATTTTTGATCACCCAATAGGCCTTGTGTTCTACCTCTACCGGGAGGTGGCAAGCCTTGCCAAAGACAAGCATGTAGGGTGACATACCTATGGGTGTCTTGAACGCAGTTCGGTGTGCCCAAAGCGCATCATCTAATTTCTTTGACCAATCCTTAAGGTTAGAATTGACGGTCTTCTCCAGGATTCTCTTAATTCCTCGATTGGTCACTTCTACTTGGCCACTAGTCTGGGGGTGATAGGTAGTGACCCCATACTTCATCAACAGCTTATCGAATTCTCTATTTGCAAAGTGACTGCCATTGTCACTGATTATTGCTCGAGGTACACCAAAGCGGGACAGAATATGTTTCTTAAGAAACCTTATGACTACATGTTTGTCATTAGTAGGCGAAGCGATTGCCTCAACCCATTTCGAAACGTAATCACAGGCAACAAGAATGTACTTATTCCCGAAAGAAGACGGATATGGTCCCATGAAGTCTAATCCCCATATATCAAAAACCTCACACACTATTATCGGTTTCTGGGGCATCTCATTTCTCTTGGAAATCCTTCCTGAGCGTTGACAGGCATCACACGTCTTAACATACGTATGTGCATCCTTGAAGATAGTGGGCCAGTAAAACCCACTTTGTAACACTTTCAACGCTGTTCTCTCACCCGAGAAGTGGCCACCGGCCTCTTTGTCATGGCAGAATGAGAGAATACTCACTACCTCATTGTCATCAATACATCTCCTCAGAATCCCATCCGCACATAGCCTAAAAAGTAAGGGATCCTCCCACACATAACGGTTCACCTCACTATAGAACTTCTTCTTCTGGTTCTCATCAAACTCGGGATCTACGAACCCACACTCATGATAATTAACAAATGGTGCATACCATGGGTTCCCTTTCATCCCTCTCTGCATAAAATTTCCTCGCTTAACCGGGAGCATCGTATCCACTACGAACAACTGCTCTTCCCGAAAGCGATCGTCAATTTCAACCTTGGTAAAGCATCTCTCCTCACCCGGTTCCATCCTACTCAGATGGTCAGCTACTACGTTCTCACACCCCTTTCTATTCTTATTTTCTACGTCGAATTCTTGAAGGAGCAAGATCCACCTCAACAAAGCGTGGTTTTGCATCCTTCTTGGCAAATAGGTATTGCAACGCAGCATTGTCAGTGTGAACTATGACTTTCGACCCAACTAAGTACGACCGGAACTTATCGAAAGCAAAAAAACGCGACTAGGAGTTCTTTCCGGTGGTAGCGTACTTTTGTTGTTGGATTCGAGGGTGTGACTTGCATAGTAGATAGGTCGAAACGACTTGTCGACCTTCCGACCTAGGGCGACTCTACGGCATAATCACTCGCATCACACATTACTTGAACTCCTTGGACCAATCAGGTGCCACCAGGATAGGAGCCGAAATGAGAAGTTTCTTAAGAGTTCTAAAAGCATCTAGACATGCCGCATCAAAAACACCGGGGGCACCCTTCATCAACTGAAGAGTAAGAGGTCTAGCAATTTGGGAAAAACCCGGAATGAATCTAAACGCTCGTTTGCCTGGAAAAATATGATGATATTAGGGTTTCGTCGTCCGTGGACCAGCGTTTGCCTCCCTCTGTACGCCCGTCTGATGAATCATGTCTTGAGGGCAAACGCCCATCTGTGTATCTTGGACGCTAGTTTGCTTTGTATGAGCTTTTTACTTCGGGCTGAACCCATCCAAATGCCAGTTTGGGGGTTATTGGGATGCCCGTCCAGCTGAAAACCCAACTTTCAGAATGAAGTGTCAACTCTGTGAACGCCCGTTTGGGCTGGGCAAACGCCAGTTTAAGGTAGGCTTACTGCAAACGCTTGTTTGGGGTATGGCAAACGCCAGTTTGCCTTGACTTCAGTCCAAACATGGCTTTTCTTCCACTTTCATTCAACTCTCGTACCACGAACATGTCTCTTAGTAAAAAACATCGCCTTCCGGGTCCTCGAGTCACCTAAGTCTTGCAATAACATAGACGAACAAACACCACACGTAATTCCGCAAGACAAAAGTACTTGGAAAAGAGTGAAATATCGTTAAAAAGACGGAGTTTACTATTGATATGACAGTTTAACTCCCCGTGCGCATAACTCTCGATATTACTCTCAAAACGGTCTATATCTACCCAAAACATGCCAATAAAGTGATAAACGGGGGTTAAACTGCGCACCAAAGTACAGTAAAGTTGACTCCCATCACTAGCCGCTTCCAATAAATGTCGTTTTCTTTTCTTTCAGCCACCCCATTTTGTTGGGGAGTTTCACGTGGATTGATGGATTATCCATTGTTTAGACAGGAAAGGACGAAGAGTTCTGTTGAAATACTCTGTTGTTGAATTGTGTTTGAACCATAAAATTGTTGATATATTAAATTTATTTCAGATTTATCTTTCATTAGATATATGCTACACATCCTTGTATGATCATCAATAAACGTGATGAACCATCCGGTGTTAGACAAATTAGAAATTCTTGATGAGCCCCTAAAATCACTATGAATTAGGGTTAAGGAGATGAACTTTTATAAGATTTAGCACGAAAATGAGATCTGTGATGCCTGGCAAGTTCACAGACCTCACATTGCGTTTGAGATACATCTTTATTCTGGAATAATGAAGGATATATTTTTTTTAGATAAGGAAAGCAAAGGGCGACCTAGCCTCCAGTGCCATAGTTTGATATCTTATCTCTTCTTCAGTTGAGATGTCCTTGCTAGCTGTGATGGTCACCTCCTGGAGTTGTCTTCTAAATATTATAGACCATGGCTTCTTTTAGCATTGCCGATTGCTTTTCCCGAATTCATATCCTGCAAAATACAATGGTCTGGGAAGTAATGAGCTGGTACATTCATTATCCTTAAGAAACTTACTAATAGATAAAAGATTGCATGATAGATTGGGAACATGTAGAACAAAGGTTAAGTTAATGGCAGGGGATATAGGTACGGTCCCTTTCCCTTCCTGGCAGTGTCAAAAAAAGGTTCAATACCAGTGCTGCTATTTTTCGCTGAGCAGCCCTGTAAAGAATCTCACACTGCTCTTGAGTTATTGATGAGCTGGAACTTGCAGCCTGTGCTGGCTGAGTCTGTCCTTCAATACAGTCCATGTGGGCCCTCCCTGGTCCATGAGGTTCCTTGAAAAAGACTTCTGATTCTTCCCTTTGTTCTGCAAAGGAGTTGGCTTGCCATGGATTAACCAATATGTTTACTTGTTGTGCCTTGGCTTGTTGCGATCACGGCAGATGTTGGCTTTCGGATCAGGTTTCTTTTGAAATCATCCTTTTGAGCTCAGAATTTTGTTGTTTGTGGTAAGCCCTTGATATTACAATGTCTTTATCACGATATTGGCAGGTCTGAAATAGAAATTTAAGGTTATGTTGATTGTAGAGTTATGGGCTCTCTCCATGCCTATCTATGACCCTTAAAAGTACATCTTGCCAGAGTTGTGAGTTCTGCACGAGCTTATCTATGACACGACCTTAAGTACATCTACTTTATGGTCTGCTATATCATTTCTACACCCAGTTGAGTTGTTGATCCGGATTCTTGAATCGTAGTAGACCGGTCTTGTGGTGTTTGATTGTATTAAATGATTTTGTTTGGGCACAACAATATCTGTTGCATTTACCTTGTGGTTTTCCATGTGTTCATTTATCCCCAGTTTGAATGTAAAGGTTATAACAATGTTAAAAATAGGTGATTCCAAGCCGTGTGATGGTGAAAACCTTTTACATTTTGTGCAGATGATTAATGAACAAATAGTATTGGTTGATTGGTCACTATGAGAGATAATTGGCAAGGTTTCTTACCTAAAGAGGTTATAATGTTATCATTGTGATTGTGTTTTTTTTTTTTTTGAATGAGTTTGCATATATATATATATATATATGTAAGGCATATTGTGGCGGTAGAGCTGAGGCCGCAGGACGAAGAGGTCATGGGTGCGAGTCACACTAGCTACATGTGTAGGTTATGTCCACTATAAATGAAGTAATCAGGTTAAAAAAAAAGAATATGGCGGGTGGGACTAGAACCCAAGACTTCTTGGTCCTGGGGCCTTAGCACTGCTGCAACAGTATGGCTCGTTTTCCTATGTATATATATGTTTGTACACATATATTCATACAACCCCCACAACCACGGTATGCCTCATTGGCCTATGTATATATAAATGTAAGATCGGTCTTAATTGATTATGTATATGTATATCGGTCACTGAGGCATATCGTGGCAATGAGTTGAGGTCGCAGGGCGAAGAGAAGAGATCCTGGGTTCGAGTCCCACCAGCCTATAAGCATGGCTTCACATCCACTATAGGTAAACCAAAAAACATTGTTGATGGGACTCGAACTCAAAGCCTTTTGGTCCTGGGGCCTTAGCACTACCGCCACGGTATACTGATTGGCCCGTGTATATAGACACACACACACACACATACATACAACCTATTACTAGAAAATTCGGAGGTCTTCATAATAACATGGGCTTATTGTGAATGACGAAGTGGACATATATAGATGCATACATTCGTGTGGGTTGGAGGAGGGTGGTGGTGGTGGTGGAGCTAGAAAACGTATTATTGGTGAACGGATTCATCGCCTTTCATATCTTCAAACTTGATACCGAATATGACTCGGAAAAATTTCTCTGGAGGTGTGTTTCTTTTTATCAAGTGCATTTTATTCACCAAATAAACCTTTTAATATCAAATATGAAGAAAACAATTCACTAGGGGCTGACGCCTTCAGTCTGCCAAAGGGTTGCTCAGCCTCTAGTTGGGACCTTCATAGCTAAAAATAGTTAAGAGGTTACAAACATGGGCAAGATAGATCAAAACAGTAGACCTAGTGGTACTGTTTTATTTCTCCAAGCCTAAACAACAACCGTCAGATCACAAAAAAAAAATATATTTCCAGTCTATTACGCCCCAAAGAGAAGGGACATGTTACCATGAAAGGTTGGTCAGAGTGGAAGAGACTCTAGTCGCTTAAATAAGAGGTCTTGAGACCTTCGGCGTCCGACAGTACATTGAAATATTAGTCTCAGACAATTGTTTTGGATACTTTGCGAAAGCAAAATTAAAAAATAAAAATAAAAAGAACGGACATGTTGAAGTTATTTATCGACAATCATGCGGACTATGGACTTCCCACCTGCGCCTTATCACATCGATTATGAAGACGAGATTTTCGGTCTCTTTCCAAGTCATGGCTAATGTGGGATCTTTCCGTCATATTATTTCTACACATGACATCGATATCCGGGACCAAATTATCAGATTAATCCGGAGTTCGATCCGGATCGTGCATTCAGAGTTACTCAGGGTAAGGCCTAGTCAAAAGCTCTTTCAACATGACCCATCAGAGGAGAATCGAACCGGTGACCTTTTCGTTAGTTCTTGCGATTATAAATTGTTTGGATCGATACAAAGTTTTATATGGCCGGACCATTAACATTCATATTGTAACGTCCCGTTCCTGGATACCGAGTCTTTATCCGTAAAATAACGTTCGGCACGTATAACATTAAATAAATCTAACATCATACGTAAGCCTCTACGTCATCGTATCGAGTTAAACAACGCGGAAGCTAAAAAGGCTCGGGTAAAATTCATAATAGATACTAGAAGTACAATGTCATCCGACTTAATAGGGTAAAAAAGGGAAACTTACAACAACGACATATCTTACATTGTACGAAAGCCTTACAAACATAGCATTCTTATCTTACAAAAGCCTTAAAAAAGAAAACAAGTCTTGAACAAAAAGCATAGTTTAATACAACAACATTTAGAAGAAAGCATTAAAATTCCTAGCATAGCATAGCATGGCATCATAGGATCAAACATCATCCCTCAAAGTCATCATCAACATCCGGATCATTCTGCAAACATTCTCACACAAAGCACACATACAAACATGCAAAACAGTTAAGTACAAACATACTTAGTAAAAGGTAGAAGGTATTGAACAATTACGCTTTATAACGAGAGGTTAACCAATTATTATTATTAAGTTATCTTTATGAATACGACTCAAACTTTATGGTTCACTTCATGCTGATCAACATGTCGTGAGATTCTAATTTATTTCTACCTTAACTATATTTGTTACATCAAGAATTTAAGGGCACTACGCATGGTGCTGCTCACCACGAAGCATCTGGTTGCAACCTACTAGTGGTGCTACACTAGTAGCCACGGGCTAGTCCCAATAGTGTGTGTTCGGTGAAATCCCTCCGTACTTGGGGGCTTAGTAACCTACGTAGTTATAAATTTTATACTGACCACACTGCACATCTCGATATTGTCTTGTGCCTTACCAAGAAACTTGATGTTTATGCTTTTAACTGCACAAGTATGTATGTTATTAATTGTTAACTAGCCACCTAAGTTTTCTCAAGGCAAATGCTCACTTACACTTCTACTCCCTCACTTAGACTGCTAGACATTAACAATGCCTAACAAATACACATACATTGGTGGATACTAATCCACCAAAACACAAAGCCATCATGATCTTTCGACGGTCCTGGACTTCAACTCTTAATAAGAAGTCATTCGGTGCTTGGAACTAAACGCATCGAAGATTCTTAATGTGTTTGCTAAGTTATTTTAGATCATATTAAATTATACATTTGACCATATCCCAATATTAAGCATTAAAAATAAAATGCCCAAAAATTCAGGTTCAGGCATGGGCTTGGCCTTCCTATGCCTTCAAAATAAAAGACAAGTTCAAACATGGGCCTGACTTTCCATGCACGTGCCCAAAAACTGGCTGAATCTAGTTTTTATTATGTTCGAGTTTAGGCATGAGCCTGACTTTTCAGGCATGTTCCCGAAAACTGACTTCGTTTTTTTGTTCTGTGCGAATTCCATCCTTTTCCAAGCCCAGAATCAGAATTTTACACTCCAAAACATCATGAAAACATGTACGATTCATACCATAGCATCTATGCTTCTAACAACAATTTTTATCATGAATTTATCATCAAACAATAGGCAATTTACTCAACCTAATCATCATAAAACATAAATTGTTCCACATGAAAACCCTCTTACTTGGATTCCAAAGCAAAGCAAGCAAATCCTCAAAGCAAAACATGCAAACTCTTGAATCCTTCAACCAAAACCTAATTGATCACGATTAAAACCTAAATTAATCATGATCACGGGTTTCTAGATTCCAACTAGGGCAAAAACTATACTTTTTTAAAGCTTCAACCTTTTGGTGTAGAAACGGAGCCCTTCTCACGCTGATTTTGAATCCCTACTCGAATCTGAAAACCGATAATTATATATCTTGTTTGAATTTTGGAAGATTCCCTTTGCCTTTCTGTTTTCTTTCTTTTCATAGACAAGTAGAAGTTCGAACTATTTTTTTGAATTCCTGCTTTTCTGATAACTCCCTTATATAATGGGAAGCTTATTTTCCAAATAAAACTTCTCATTATAACATTTTTTTTAAAACTTAATTATCCATAAATATATAAATATAATATCTGGATTTTTGTTAAAAGACCGAAAATCAGATATTGCACGTATTTCATTTTTACTTTCAACCATAGGAAATTCAATTTTTTACTTCAGAACCGACGATTCTATGAAAATGAAGTGATATATTAGAAATTTAGAATCTTTACCTGATCAATAGTATTATGACGTGTTAAAACAAATACATTATTTCTCCGCTTTTTTCACATATCATGAATCTTAATTGATCTCAAGAATAAGACATGGACATAATCTTTATATTTGACTATAAAAACTTTATCGTAGCGGTGGTGATGGATGATTCAGACGGCGGAGGCATGGCGGCGTAGTAGCCCAATCTCAGTTCAAGGTCCACCACCTCTGCCGGCAGAGAAGAAGAAGATATTCCACCATTACAATTTGCAGAAACTTGTTGAATACTAATTGCCTTTGAATAGTCAGCCATGCCCATCATAGCTGTACTTTTAACAAAAAAAGGCAGCTGTCTTGCCTCTTCCCGCGCCATTTGGCTTTCATTTCTTGAAATTGAAAAAGAAGATGCCTTTGGAAAATTATTCCCACCCCAATTTGTAATTATTTCTTTTCCTTGCCTTGGTGTAGATTCCAATGGTTTTGTTTTACTAGTGGTTCTGCCAAATATTCTTGATGAATCCGGCGGGCGGTGGTTCTTTGCCGTTTGCTTGAGCTTTTGTTTATCTTTCCGGTGGATGTTCATGTGGCCGCCGAGAGCTTGTGCAGTGGAGAACCCTTTTTTGCAGAAACTGCATTCGTATGATTTAGCCTTGCTTTGGACTTGTTGGTGTTCACCGGAGGTGGTGGTGGTGGTGGGGCACATGCCGCCGACTGAACGGAGGTTTCAGAAGACTCATGATGATGGGTAACCATATTCCGGTGACTGGAAAATCAAGATTTGTGGTGAAGATTTGTTTTAGAGGAAGGATGAATACATTGGGCTCTTGATTTGTTCGAGTATGCTTGTAGGCTTGTTGAGTTTCTCCTTAGATATATACTTTTGCTCATGCCACTTGCTTTTTCCATGCTGAGGAGTGGAAATGACCAAAATGGGCTTTGTGGTATTTTGTGTTTTTCTATGAAGTGGTCTTAATAAAAAAGAATTAAGTTTTAGTTACTCCCTCGCCTCATAATATAAGTCAATTTATCTTTTATTGTTTGTGTAATTAGAATATAAGTTAGTGTCTAACAAATCGTATAGAAATGTATTTTTGTCTTTTTTGCAACTTTTTCAAATTCGTGTCCGCATTTATCGAGAAGACTTTATGCCCGACGGCTAAGAAGAAGAAAATAAGAATCGACAAATTGTTTGGCTTTACATGCTTATTCAAGGGCAGCTACTATAGGCACTAGTCGGGCAGATAGATTTGCCATGACCAGATCTTATTAGAGAAAGTTAGCGCAACTAATTCTAATTGTTAGAGCTTCGTGCGTAAAAACAAAACAAGACCGAAATGCAAGACGATAAAGGCAAAAGTGAATTTTAGGCTCCTTCAGGAAAAAATAGTTTAAATCCACCTTTCTTTCCTATATTAAGCTTTAATCACACACTTTTTTGGTTGCAATAAGGACCAATTAATTTCAGTCGGACTAAAATAACCTTCTTCCTAAACTGAACTCACCAGCAACGAAGCTCAAGCTCTTGCAATTTCTGGCCAACGGAAGCCAGATCTAGCTAGATAACCGTAGGAAGTCGTCGTCTTCTTCTTGTTCGAATTGAAGGTCTCCTTTGTTCGATTGTGTCACCGAGCGGATTACATCGATTCGGTTCACGAAGATTGTTTTTAGTTCAACTTTGGCGGTAGAAAGTCGGCGTGAATCGAGGATCTCAAGCTTTGTACAAAAATCTTGGTTGGTACCACCCCTCTTCCATCAATAGGTACTCCCAACGCGTAGACCACATGCCCTAGCATAGCCTTTCCTGCAGGAACATCCACAATAGATCCAGTGCGCTTGACAATATCTCCTTCTTTAATTGCAGTATCACTACCAAAGGCAACAATCCCTACATTCTCATTCTCAAGATTCAAGGCTATTCCTTTCACGCCGCTCAACCAGCTCAGTCTGACCTGACTTTTACTGTTCCTTATAGTTATGTTGGACCCAATGATTATGTATTGGACTATACTAGCAACGCCAGCATCGGTGCAATTTATTGTTATTGAGGGTTAGAGCGCTTTACCTATCATTTCTTAGATCTTAAAAGAGGTTATGAAATAGACTCGACCTACGGGAGAAGGGAAATGCTTACGGAGGAGAAAGAAAAACAGCTCCGGAAAATGACGAGAGAAGCAGAGGCTTTCCATGATGTCATGTACCACTCCACCGTCGCCTCTAGACTCGCCTTAGATTTCTCTGATCGTACCTCCGGCCAGTGATTATCAATAAATGTGTTAGTTGGGTAATACTCGGACCTATTACATAATTTCTGCAACCATATATTTTGGTAAGAAGTATTTCCACAACTAAAGTATTAACGGTGGTCAAAAGTATAGATCTGTTTCATGAGATTAATACATACTCCACCCATTACTTCTCTGTTGTTATTTTGTTAAGATTTGGCATGCTGATGGTCGAAGGATGAAGTCCTCTTGTTGTCTTGCTGTGAGGCTGCAAAGATGTTATGGAACACTTTTGGTCATGATTCTATCTGGGAATCATTTTTGAAGCTCTGCCATGTTTTGTGTTTGCCGGTGTATGAAAGCAACTTAGGAGCTTTGGTACGAGGGACTACATACTTAAAGAGTAGGACAATTTTGCTTGGAGTTAAGCACCGGTAATGTACTATACCAAAGCCACAACAATTGTTACAAACACATGTAACATTCATTCGTAAACGACTAAATGCATAATCTCTGCCTCATTCATGTTGTTTTTCTATCTTTCTTGGATTCAGTTGTTTTGATGAATCCAGACACCACTGTGATACTGCACAATTCACAAATCGACATGTTTAAAGGGTCAATGAGATTAGCATTGGACAAATAGGGGTTGTGTTACTGTGATACTGTTAATGTTACTATTACTGTGTTACTGTTATTGTAAGAAAAATATGAACAAGGTTTCCTTTGAATAAAGTCCATGGGTGAATGACCCTTCTAAGGCTTCTTATTAATCATTCGCAGTTGAGATTGTCATAGAAAATTCCATGTCATGTTGTGTATTAGTTCTTCACCTTCTACTTGTTAATGATATTTAGGCGAAAATGCCCATGTTCATTAGTTCCTCATGAATGACAACCTTCTCATAGAAAGCCAGTGCTGGTTAAGCATTCGACATATTTGACTATTGCTTACCTTTATACAAGTTTTATCTTGTGAGTTGTATTAAGGCTTCTATAGTTCAGTAGATATTTTGAATTGTTCCCTGACTTATTTGTGTTGAATCTGAAGCTGCATGTATTTAGGTGACTGAATCATTTTCCGTTTGAGTAGTAACTT
The DNA here is from genome assembly GCA_026214975.1 of Gentiana macrophylla. Taxonomy (NCBI): domain Eukaryota; kingdom Viridiplantae; phylum Streptophyta; class Magnoliopsida; order Gentianales; family Gentianaceae; genus Gentiana; species Gentiana macrophylla. The sequence continues at coordinate 14,268,648 of CM047812.1, read as the reverse complement.
TTGTGTGAGTTGCAGCAACACTTCAAAAAAGTTAATTCACACTCTTTGTTGTTTCGTATATTCAATGTTCCTTTGTAGTTTGTATGTAGACCCTTCATAGAAATATGATGTTGTTTAAAGGGGGGAAGTAAACCACTTCCTTCATTAGATAAGGTGTGTTATGGTATGCCTGAAGACACTAGTTTTTTTGGGTGTCGTTGTGATTGAAGATGTTCTTGTAAAATACACTAGTTTTTTGGGTGTCATTGTGATTACAAAGATGCATCACAATTCAAAAAGAGGATTTTAGGCTCCTTCTTTCTATTTGAAATTATCAATAAAGTATTTATTATTCTTTTCACTATGTTATCCTTAATTTATAAACAATACAACTACTTTTTAAAACTGTTTGTGGTATTAGAATATAAGTCATTTTACCTTATCGATGAATCATTTATTACTCTTTTCACTATCTTATACCTAATTCATTAACGATACAAGTACGTACTTTCCAATACTATATAACAATTTTATTAGTGATAGTAGAAAAAAATAGGTATTTCTCTCTAAAATTATAGGTTTTTGTCCAAAAGGACAAACTAATATACTTATTAGGCTACAAGTACATGAATGATTAGAAATGACAAAACTTAATTAACATTACCAAAATACCCTTTTTCAAATTTAACCTATTTAACCATTTTTCTAATCATCCAGACGCCGCATCTAAAAAATTCATCCATCATCGTTCAAAAATGGAGAAGGACGTATCTCGTGAAGGCTTCAAAGCTGTGATTTTTTTTTGGATTATCTGCAACCAAATCATCTCGATTATGGAAGGCATTTGTAGCTATGGATTCGCAGCTCTTCAATTCGATGCTGGCTTGGTGATTCTGTGGTCAAAATCGGAGCTTTGAATGTCTGATTCTCTCCTATTTCAGGGAAGTTTCGTTTTCCCCTATTATGTGTTAATATCGTGTTATTAAATCGATTTGAATGTGAAATCTGCCCTGATTGCATGCTAATTCATGTTATGGAGAAGAGAGAATTGCTCACAAGAGATTCGCCGGAACGAGATTTATTTATTTTTATTTTTTTTGCTGCTTAAAAAGAGAAGCAGGTAGCAGGGTTTTGTAAAAGAAAAAAAAACAATGGAGAGGGGAGGCTGCCGGAAAAAAAAAAGATGAGGGAGGGGAGAAAAAAAATGCTGTCAAAGAAGAGGAAAGGAGATGATTTGGGGCAGTCGGAGAAGAAGGGTTGCTGCCGGAGAAGATTGAGTTGCCGGAACGCAGGTACAGGTCAGGAATTGTTTACAGAGAACCACCGGAGGTGCAAGTGTACAGGCTGGCCGGAGGAGACAAGGCTGCCGGAGAAGGAAACCTGCGTATGGAGGGTTCGGCTCCTCACCAGCAGCACTTCACCTCCAATTAGCACCACAACAGCACCTCGTTGCCTTCTGCTCCGGCCCCTGCTCCAACCGAATCCATTTTCCGGCCAAGAAGATCAGAGGCTGTTTTTTTTTTTTGTTGAAAAAGTTTAGGGTTTAGGGTTGTTACTATTAATTTTTTAACGTTGCGACATTTTTTGATGTAACTTTATCTATTTTTACGGGCTGTTACTACTTGTTTATTGGCCATTACTACATTTTATGGGTTGATAATACTTGTTTTTTGCATGTTACGACTTGTTTATGGGATGTTACTACTTCTTTATTGCCCGTTATTATATGTTACGAGCTGTTACTACTTCTTTTTAGGCTGTTACTACTTCTTTTTAGGCTGTTACTACTTTTCCATTGGATGTTACGACATTTTATAGGCTGTTACTACTTGTTTCTTGGTTGTTACTATTTGTTTTCGTGGCTGTTACTACATTTTATCAAGTGTTACTACGTGTTTAATGTGTAAAAGGGTATTTTTGTCCATTTATTATGAATTTGTCCTTTCTAATCACAAAAAATGTAGTAACGTCCTTCTGGACCCATTTATGATTTTTTTTGTCCTTGTAGACCCTTGCCCCTAAAATTTTTTGTACTGAACAACTTTTTTAATTTGTGAAAATATTTAAAATGACTTATATTTTGGGAATATTTTGGGAGGAACTAAGTATATTCCAAAGTGTGAGACAATTGATTCAAACAAGAATTTAAATAATTTTCTATTAAATTTACTACAATAATAGCTATTAAATTGACGTTAAGAAATGTAATGACCGAAAAGTGCTTGTGACATTTTGTGTTTTATGAAGACGTCAAAAGGACCAGTAACTTAGGGATGTTTGCTAGGTCGAATATCCGAATAAAAAATAGGAAGAATGAAGTTTGAAATATGAAGACTTAATCAATTAAATATCTGAGAATTTAAATGATGTATAAGGAATGTTGAAAACACAGACGAGAAGCATGCAGTTTATGAAATATAAAATCATAGAAGTAATGCAAACGTAAAGTATGGCGGAATCGATAAAACACAGAAATAAAGAGAACACAGTGATTTAACGTGGCTTTCGACGTTGTGCCGACTACTCAGCAGACAGAAAAAAAGATATATTATTATGCACAGAATTACAAGGTTTTCACAAGTGTGTGAACAACACTCTTGAAAGACACACATTGCATTGATTACAACATTGGTATTTATAGACACAAATCCCAAACCCTAACCGCCAAATATCTTTGTCGGAATTGTCATAAATACCCTAGATATGGACTCCAGCTCCAGCTGTTATCCACCAGACGAAACTCAGCTAAAAACTCACTTTCCTAGACTTGTAACCAACTGCCCAGATGTAGAACTCAGCTATACTCAGCAAACTTAGCTGACCAGAACTGACTGCTGATTTCAGAAGAAACTCAGTTGCATTTCATCAAACTGACTTTCACAAAACTGAATATACATAACTCAACTGACCGTCATTCTCAGTCTCAGTTTTCCAGATTAGTTCCACCAGTTTATTTATCAGTTTAGAGATCAAGTGATAGGGACATATTTGGTGGTATTTCTTGCGCTTATTTCTATTTATTTTATTGAGAGATACTCTTTTTGGGGTGTGTTTTGAATGATTTTCAGGTTTTAGAAACTTGGGCGATGTAGTGGAGATTCACTACAAGAAAAATAGGATGTAGTGACACATAAAAATGCCTTTAAAAGTAACATATGGAGGCGTTTAAGTCTGTTAGTGACGTTTTCCCGCGCCACTAATTCTGATTTCGCTATAGCTAAAACTGGTTTTTGCAACTTTAGGAAGCGCCTTATTAGACTCTTAACAAGGCACTAAAAAGCGCCTCATAATCCTCGAAATTAATACATTCCCAAAACGACTCTAAAGCAATGAAATTGATACATTCTGAAAACGACTCCATAGCTTGGAAATTGAAACATCAGTAAATGACTCCACAGCTGTGAAAATGAGGCACTGAAAAGCGACTCCACAACCATTTATTGATACATTAAAAAATGACCCAACAGCCATTCGATTGTTACATAAAACGACCCCAAAGTCATAGCAGATGCCAAAGCAAAATTCCTAATATGGGTAACAAAATCCAAAACAAATTAATCTACAAACTGAATCTCAATACACATCCACACATCAATTTCAATAAATAAATAAAAAATCACATTCGACCCATCCAAAATAAGTTTCCAAAATAAGATATAAGGGTAAAACTCAAACTAAGGATGAGAATTATAAGCATTGCCTAGTGTCCTCCATCCGTAGCATCACTCTTCTTCGGTATTATACAACTATGATATAGAATTAAACGGTGATACAAAGACTGCTTAAATAAGACCAATAGGCCGACTTAGGGCTTATCAGCCAACTTACTCACTAAGAAACAACAAAATAAAATAATTAGAGTACAAAATCTGACCAACCTTCTTAGCTTTTAGAACCTGCTCTCTTTTATTGCTCTATTCCTGATCCTGTACATGACACCAGGACAAAATTGGTCTCTTGCCCAGCCTGCAGAAATGTCATCATCTTAGACACCGATTCCTTACAGAAGTCCAACTATTAAGGGATAATTATTACATCCCGGCAGACATTGAAAATGAGAGACCCGCCGTGAACTATAAGTTAATCATACGTATCCATGGTCAACTTCATTTAACCTTTTTAAGACAAACAGGGACGAGTCTAACAAGGTGACATTTAATACACAGCACTACAGCAGCACTATCAGCTCTAGTTCTGAAGCCATTTTCCATAATACATTTACCGTAAATATTCTTATGAGAATCCGTTTTTCTGATGGATTCCCAACAAGTCGTATAGCAACAATTTTATACTAATCTGCTAAGACTCAACATACTTGTTCAAAATGATGCATTGAGAAGGAAACAGAAGGTCCATGTAAAATACACTAGCAAATTGAGAACATGTACTGCATCAAGATATGTTTTAACATACATTTATGTGTCTAGGACTTGTGTATATAAATGTATGCCTACATACAGATACACACTCCTCAAAGGTAACATTTTTAAGCCAATACTCTTACTGTTAGGTGTCCAAATTAATAGAAATAAGTGTCGGCAAGTATGAATCGTATAATGTAGACACAAGGAAATTAATTCTAAAGATGCTGCTTCTATGGACAAATAAATTTTGAAGCCATGTACCATCTCTTGATAAAACTGTTAGTGTTTCATGGTTAGCATAACTTGATCATACCTAAGCTGATTTTTTTTATGAGCCTTTTCATTTGTGTATGAGCCATTCCTGCATATTATTCAACTTCATAAGAACATATTGCATACTTGAGCAAAAACATAAAGCATAATGAGAATATAACTTGACTTGGACAAATTCTAAAGTTTCGCCTAAACAGAACTTAAGCCAATACTAATAGCTCAATGCCAACTAACACTTAAAGCCATATTTTTATTCAGACGGAAGGATACAATCTGACTGCAAATCGAGTCTAAAACAAGCACAAATCTGACTGCAAATTGGACTGATAACAGAATGCATACAAGTTCAAGACTTTTACAAGAACCGATGCATCTTTGTAAGTGCAGACTTATAGTTTAACAAGCATACATACATATTAAAACCCAGGCTTGAATAATCAGTAAATTCATGTTAAACAGAGGCATGCAAACAGGACTGCTAACCAATCGAAATAGAATATGAGTCTGGAAATTTTACACAACACAAACTGAACAGCAGCATGACATGATCATCAAAACAGCCCACCATTGATCATTTTCTGCAAGGATATAACAACAATTAGATATTAGAGAATGCAGACCAAATAATGGGCAATCTAGAAAGCATCTTAACTAATTTGTATTTTTTTAATAAAAACATAATATCTCATATATATATATATAGCCAGGTAACTGAGTGTAACTGAGTGTAAGAGGCTGCAGCAATTCATCGAACAGCTTATGGGCATCATCCATGTCCTGCTCCTCCGAAGCAGAAAATGAAGTATAGCCATCTTCTAGGCTTGAATCAATGTTCTTTTGCCACACAATCATCCTTAGGCATCAATACTTTTTCCTTCATCGGACTTTAGATGAAAAGATTAGGAAGATTCTTCAGCTGGTATAATAACTCTTGAACAAATTACTCAAAGAAGATTCCTTCTCCCATTACGAGATTAGGAGGAGATAAAACAGAGAAAAAATTCAATATGATTAACAGAATGAATTGAAGAGCTGAATATTCCCGATACTTGCATCGAGATGAAGTAAGAAATAATTTGACCTGTACCTCAATGTTCGAGGACAGATGAAGACAAATTGCGTAACCTAATGCCCTAAAGAGGGGTTTTATGATTTGCGGCTGAGTCTAAGAGTTTATTTTAGATTGCCTACGTATCCTGTTAATTTACAGGAATCAAGCCTTACGTAGTTTCTGGAGTGTAGTATTTATAATGACAACACACGTCCTAACCCTAATATTAAGTCGGTTTGAGTTAATGTCACATTTACCCTTAATGAGCCTTAACCCTTGCCCAAGTTATCACATTGTTAATGGGCCTTGACAGCTGGTGCGGACTCTGCCCTCGATGTCGACATAACCGACCTGCGGTACTCGACTCTGGGACCCCATGTCCTACACTGCTCGATAGTCGATTATCGTAGCCCCCGATTCGGAACTCGGTATGTGTAACTCGGCTTATTCGCATCCTGGGGACCAACTGCACGACGACACGTGGAGGGGTGAAACCCGGTATCGTCACGCACGATGAAGTCGGATAGAAAATTCCTCACCACTGATTCGATTCAAGTCATCAGCATGTATTGCTTGCTACAGAAGATTTATGAGAGGAGATTGATTGATGAAATCGGGATGTAGGGAGATTAGCGCGACTACGACTTTTCTCGAAAGAAAGCAAATGAATGAAATTAGGGCGACTTCAGCTTTCCCTTTACTTTTTGTGAACAAATCTGCTTTATATATTTTTAACAATTCAGTTTTATTTGTTGTTTTTTTTTTTTGTTTGTTAAGGGAAGTTTTATTTGTAGTAGTATGTTTTTCTATATTGCTTTAAGAAAAATGTTTTTTATAATGTTATTTAATTATTGGGTCAATTCCAAGTGCCTCAACAGATTGTATAAAAATTACACAATATATGCTATGAGGACGTTTTTTTTGGAAATGTATCCATACATCCTTTTTAACCACACTTGTTGAAAAATGCATCGAAAAGTGTGTCACTGTAGCTAGTTTTTGTTGTAGTGATTATTGGAATGTTTTGACGATTTTTTTGGAGATTTTTAGAGAATGCTCAATGAGGAGATGAATGATTGAAGAATTTTATGATTTGATCGAACCGTTGCAGAATGAAGGTATGTGTAATCGAGCTTTTCGTGTCGAATATTTATTATTATTAAAGTGCTCAAGACTTTGTTTTTATTATTAAGGATTATTTTTATATTTTAGATTTTTAGATTTTTGTTTGGAAAAATTAGGTATAAGTCCCATTTTTTCCCTTTAATTAAGCATTAATCCACACATCATTTTTTAGTTGCAATAAGGACAAATAATTTCAGTCGGACTAAATTACCCTTATTTTCAATTATGCGCTTCTTCTTCCAATCAGCTCTCCGCCTCTCCCTCAGTGCATCTGTTCATCAATTTAGTATCGCCGCCGGAATTGGCCGGAAATTAATATCAGGGGTCGGAAGAAGGTGGCAATGCAACTTTCAAGAAAAGAAAAGCATCAGGTAATGTACATAAACCAAAATCAATTCTTTTCTCTGAATGTTCTTTGTGGTTCATTTTTTTGTTTCGTCGCATTATATGTAGGCATGCTTATGATTACTAACAGGTCAAGAGTCCAAGTAGCTTATCAATTTTTTGCTCTAAGGCAAAAAAATTCAAACTTACTATCGAATGATTGGGAATGGGTTTTTTTGTCACCGAATCAAAGTATCTTAGTAGCTACCTCATTGTTGTTAGAGCCTTACATCATTGGAGTTAACAAGAATCATATATATGGATATATGATCTTTTATTCGTGAAGCAAGTGAAATTAATCCAAAAAAAGTCGCTCCTCTTTCTCCTTTTACCATGTGAGTATGCATACAATTACGCCAAGTTGGTTATCTATCAATCAGGGAATAAGAATTGGTAGTAATGTGTTCGTTGAAACTTGAACATTTGGGAGATACCCGACACGTGTTCGATTTAAATGCCATTTGAACGAAACATAGGAATTGGTAGTCATGAAGCATTGGTGCTTCCGGTTGTTGGTATGTGAGATTATTTGGTCGTGAAAATGAGGCAAAAAGGTTAGTTTAATCATCGATTCATCCAAGCCACGGATTGAGGAGTAATGAGTTTGTAAATACGGAAAAGTATGAAATGACTACTTCACATGTCATTCTTGTTTCCAAGCTTGATATTGCATTTTGTTCGGAAAGATGTCGATGCTTATATTCGATCCGGGGTAGATCCTTATACCGTATGGGCCGTCATTCGCTCAAGATTAGTGGTTATAAGCAAGATTTTGATTTTTGGGCTAATATGCTTCATGTTGGTTCTACTTATGCTATTGGCGTTGTTAGATTGGGGACATAGACTTTGCAACAAAAACCGCATGGAGAGTCCTTTTGAGCCGACATCGACATCGACATCACGATCACTGACATCGCATCGAGCATCGACATCGATCATCGCATCGTCATCGTCATCGACATCGACATGTGTGCCTTAATGCAATAGATAGGCCTAGTTCAAAGGCTTACTATGTGCCTTGGCGTCTTTGAAGTTTTTGATCTACATTGTATCATCATGTAATAGATAGGCCTAGTTCATAAGCTTCATCGAACTTGTAATTCAACACCTTGTGAATTCGGGCATGATAATTTAGTTCTTTGAACTAGAATATCCTTCTTATAATTTGGTGATAGTTCAGATTTGTTTTGCACTTGTATTGATCTTCTATGTATTACCTTTTAGTCCGATGTACCTATTGTACTAAACTATAGTCCGTTGTCTCGATCTTCTATGTATTACCTTTTAGTCTCGATGTATTTTTAGGCTTAATTCAAGTGATTAACTCTCGAACTCGCATGTTATAAACACCACACCTTAATCAAGTTATCATTAATGATTCTATCTCTTCTAAATTGTATCATATAAACCAATTTAACACTGTGTGTTAGTGTATCTGGATTTTGCATTTAGAGAATGATCTTTATCTCTGGATAAAGACCTTACAGCAAATTCAGGTGATTAAATAGCTTTGATGATGGTAAATAGAGACTAAACAAGCAGAAATCCTGTTTTTTCCTTTATTTTTCATGTTGTTAACTGATGTACATATTGTACTAAATCTATAGTTTGTTGTACTTGCTATTAATCACTGAGTTTGTTAATGATCCGGTGGAATGTTCTCCTGCATATTCTTGTATAATCGACATCGACATCGATACTCATCGATCATCGTGTTAGTGTAAATGCTGCGATTAAATTCGGCTTTCAAATACTACGTCGAAAAGGTATCAAACGCGGTCTCAAAATGAAGATTAAAAAAAAGAGCTTTGGTGAAACAATTTTGATGATCGGTGTTCTAAATCAAAAGTTACGATCGTTTATAAGAAAAAGCGCTCCGGTTAATAAAAATATTTTTTCGTCTTTCAAAATATACGTCGGAAGGGTATCGTATTTGGGCTCAAATTGAAGAGCAAAAAAAACATGAATTTTGGTGAAAAAATTTCGATGATCGGGGTTGTAAATCAAAAGTTACGGATGTTTGAAAAAAAAAAAAAAAAAAATTAAAACAAACAGATCAAATCGATCAATGTACTCATGTATCATGTAAGTGAGGACACGCATGAGGTTAGTTTTGTCCTATACGAAAATGTTTCATTTTTTGCAACTAAAAAAATAGGTGTGTTCTATTTATTTATTTTTTGCCAAAAAGAAGACTTTTGGCTCTTTATCTCTTTTTGTTTAGGTATTAAAAATAAAGGAAAATAGACTAAGTGGGCTAGGCCCAAATGGCTGCTATCAGCACTTGAATGTGCGTGAATTGGCTGGGGAGATTTCATTATCATATCACAAAAAAGGCATCATACGTCCGACGAAGACGGCAAAAAGAAGAAACAGCAGCTGCTACTTTTATTTTCATTCCTTCGTGCGCAAAAACACCGTTAGTGTAGAAAATACCAAATTAATAACCGGAAGCATCGAGGTTTGAGAGACCCAATTCATGGTACTAATCCAATCGGATTAATTTTAATCTAGATTATTCGTTTTCATGATAGTTGATTCTACGGGTTACGAACCGGCAAAATCATATCATTTACCAATATATCAAAACAATAAACGTTGACGTATTTATCATTTTAATTGGTAATTGACTAAATAACGAATTAATTATCCTGCAGAAACAACTAAATCAATTATATAGTCATCAAATTATTGCCCGGAAAACGAATAAATATCAACAAAGCAATGAGGATGAAATCAATTAGGTTTCACAATCGCTTCGATCGAGATTTCAATAACACTTTAACTGGAAATTAATAAACGAAATTAATAACTAACCATTGGTGTAGAAAATACCAAATAATTCATCAAATCATAAAATTCTTCAATCATAAAATTAATTTAATAACTAACCATTAGTGTAGAAAATACCAAATTAATAACCATGTTTATAATGAAAAAAATGGAAAAAATATATATAACATCAACCCTTGGATTAAATATATGTGACTTTTTGTATAGATAAAATGTGTGACATAACACTTTTATGATACCGTGTGAATTTGAATAGTGAAAACGATTAAAGTTATAAGAAAATGAAAGGAGAGTACTAAATTTGTGATTTAGTAGATACAAAGACATAAAAACCAATAAAGATTAGTCGAGTGGAAGGGACTCAGTCACTATGCTTACATGAGGTCTCAGATTCGAGCCTTTGTGGATACAACAAACCTTGTTGGGAGGGGTTACCTCAATTGATTGGTCTCACACAATTGTCTGGGATACCTTATGAAAGGAAAAAAGACATAAAAACATTGTCTCTAATATGCGCATAATAATCATCCATCGCATCCACAAAAGGTCTCCCTCCAAACCTCAGAGAAGCGAATTATACCTAACCATCTCAATAATAATAAGAACCCTAATCTTTGATTCCATACACAAACGTAATATTTCACAACTTAGGACGTACCTAATCTTTGATTCCATACACAAACGTAATATTTCACAACTTAGGACGTACAAAACATTGTTTTCCAGTACGACCCCGTCCTCTACAACCCCTACCACGTCCCCGGCCTTTTCCTCCTACACTTCCTTCGTCAAACCGATGTACCATATTCTCCACTAACTTACATTCCCATCCCCTTGCTTATTAGGACTCATTAAGCACACCTGCTTTCATAGCTACCATTTTCGAGGAAAGAATTATGTCCAATCGTTGAAAAGGTAATGAAAAACCGACAAATCTGGTTTAATAAGGACCATATTTGTCTCGGTAGTTCCCAACACATTCCTAGTATTATCGTTATGGTCACTTAACCTCTGACGATGCTCAACTCGATGCATCTCTAGCTCAGTGTCGTCGAGGATCTCGAACTGGTTGGAAGTTGGAGAAACAATATTCTTTAGTTTGTCACTGTCATCATGCACCGCTGCTTCTTGTTGTTTTGTCCTAGCTATTCCCCCACTCCATATTCTCATCTTCCTCTAATGCACATAAACGCTTTGAGTCTTCTACTTCGTGTTAAGATCATTGTGATATCCCACATTGGGAATGTGAGAAAATCATTATTTCATTATAAGTGTGAGACATAAAGGTCTTGTCAACTCGGGTTAGCCCTTTTAGACCAATAAAGAACAATGGTCAAAGTACTTAACCAGATCCTTTATGGCTCACTTACCGATACAAGACCCGGGGTTTGGGAGCGTTAAAATTGGTATCAAAGCTGACTACCAGACGGAACTAAGTGTCACACAGTCTCTTACCAGACGGAACTAAGTGCCACATTGTAAGAGACGGTGTGGCCACCTCTAGAATCCTCTGGTAGAGACGAGTCTAAGACAAATCCTGGTGAGGATGCCTCTTGCTTATAAGAGGAGATAATATGATATCCTATATTGGGAATGTGGGAGAATCATTAAGACCTGGGGTTTGGGAGCGCTAAAATTGGTATCAAAGCCGACTAACATGCAGTAGAGGCAGAGTCAGGACAAATCCTGGCGAGGACGCCCCTTGTTTATAAGGAGAGAAATATGATATCCTACATTGGGAATGTGGGAGAATCATTAAGACCTGGGGTTTGGGAGTGCTAAAATTGGTATCAAAGCCGACTACCAGACGGAACTAAGTGTCACACCGTCTCTTACCAGACGGAACTAAGTGCCACACTGTAAAAGACGGCCACCACTAGAATCCTCTGGTAGAGACGACTCTAGGACAAATCCTGGCGAGGACGTCCTTTGCTTATAAGGGGAGAAACATGATATCCCATATTGGGAATGTGGGAGAATCATTCCCCCCTTATAAGTGTTATAAGGGAGGATAATGTGATATCCCACATTGGGAATGTGGGAGCCACACCTTCTCTTACAAGACGGTGTGATATCTCACATTGAGAATGTGGGAGAATCATTACATAGGGACGAGTTTGGGACAAATCACAGCGAGGACGCCTCTTGCTTATAAGGGAATATAATGTGATATCCCATATTGAGAACGTTATAAGGGGAGATAATGTGATATCCCATATTGAGAATGTGGGAGAATCATTACATTCATTTTATAAGGAAGATAATGTGATATCTCACACTAGGAATGCGGGAGTCATGCCGTCAATGTGATATCCCATATCGGTAATGTGGGAGCCATACTATTTCTTACCAGACGGTAGTATGATATTCCATACTGGGAATGTGGGAGAATCATTACCACTTTATAAGTGTTATAAAAAGGATAATATGATATCCCACATTGGGAATGTGGGAGCCACACCGTCTCTTACCAAACGGAATTAAGTGCCACACCGTAATAGACGGTGTATCCACCTCTAGAATCCTCTGGTCGGGACGAGTTTGGAACAAATCCTGACAAGGATGCCATTGCTTATAAGGGGAGATAATGCGATATCCCACATTAGGAATGTGGGAGAATTATCACCTCTCTTGTGTATAAGGGGATATAATGTGATATCCGACATTGGGAATGTGGGAGAATTATTACCTTATTGTAAGTGTCATTATAAGTGTCAGATATAAATGTCTTGTCAACTCGGGTTAAACGTTTTAAACTAAGAGGGGATGGTGATTTAAGTAGTTAAACGGATCCTTTATGACTCACTTAGCGCTACCAAACCCAAGGTTTGGGAGCGTTACAATCATCCTTTGAATACGGTAGATCGCGTTTTTAATTTGTTCTTCAACCCTTTTTTCCTCCTGTCTTTGAAAATTTTCAAGTTTTGAAGCCAACACGGTTTCTTCCATTCTCATCAAGCCATCCTTCTTGGTCTAGGCCCTAGGTCTTTGAAATTCGTCAAAATTTTAGGATTATTTATAAACTTAAAAACACTATTTGTCAATATTTTATAGAATCTTTATCGTGAAATAACACAAAATCTATGCAACATCTATTTAAATAGAGTATTAGGATCAAGCGTATACCGTTGTACTAAAACCAATTGGTATTAGTAAATGTGCTACTATATTTCTTATATAAGCCCCCTCAAGTGTGGGCCTATAAGAGGGGAGGACCCAACACTTGATTTGTTTTTTTTTTTTGTTTGGGAAGTGTGGGCTTGTTTAGAAGAGAGACCCAACAAAGAGGTTTTTTTTTTTGTTTTTAATTGTGCTAGAAGCAGGGTTCAAACTCAGGATCTTCTACTCTGATGCCATATTAGGATCAAGTGCTTACCGTTGTACTAAAATCAATTGGTATTAGTAAAGGTGCTACTATATTTCCTTAAATAGAGGATATGTATTTTGTTCATTACATGTAATACAGATGAGTTAGATATTATGTATATACATATCTCACTTGATATTTTGATTCAAATGATGTTTAAATGATGTGAATGACTCAAATATTTATTTTACAAATTTACTTTGTCGTGACAAAACGGTAAGTATTCTTATACAGTAACAAAATGGTTTCAATTGTTTGATGTGAAGTACTTCATCCGTTCCAAAATAACCGTTGCAGTTGCCAAAATATTTTTCAGACCTCCCACCTGGGGTCCTGGCCTGATCTACAAATCGATATGGGGCTCGTGGCCCTTATGTTCGTTGCTTTTCTCTCTTCATTTATTCTGCGGCATTCCTTGAATGACACGTGGCAAGGGCTGGTCCAACCCTCGTCAGTAACATTAATTATATTTAAGAACATTATAGTCATTTCATTGTAAATGTTTCACATCCTTAATTTTGATATACGTGATTTTGGCAACTGCCTTAGATAAATTGGAACGGAGGGAGTACCAGCCAAGGTTACTAATTTTATGATATAATTGTAATGACCCGACCCGAAAACCCGAATGCGTTCCCGGATGCGGATCGTTCGGCCGTAACCAGAGAATAATATACAATTTTCTCGTGTCACGAAGTCTCGTGAGGTGTGCTAAAATCATAAATACGGTAGCTAAAACGTCCCAACACAACATTACTATAAGTAAAACATTTTTGTGCTTATAACATCACAAATTCCTAACCACACACCAGTTCATCTTTCAAAATAAATAATACAACCTTATTATGACAACATAAGCTTCAACCGTACTAAGTACCTCAATACCTCATCCACAGTTAGTACTTGAGATGTCTACAACTCTTCATAGATGATACCTGGACGCAAGAGTAATCCTTTGAAATAGGAAGGTTGGAGCATAGACAACTTCCATCCTTGATCTCTTGTTGCTACGAAAACTAATCATCCGAAAGATGCAAAAAATGATAATGTATGAAGCTTAGTAAGAAAACCACCTTTACATCAATGAGAACTAATATATGTTACTAGGATCAAGACAAATTTCCATTTTCTCTTTCACAAAAATGGATATGCAGATTGATAGTACAACTATATTACTTAATCTATTGCGGGAATAAGTTACATTTAATTTTAAATGTAATAATTATTATGTGGGGGCGTAGTTGGTATTTTATATAGCGTAGGGTTTTCTTCTATGATGTATAAATACCCAATGTAATAATGAATGAAAGGGGAGACTGATTCGTCGATTGTATTTTGACATGGTATCAGAGACAGGTTAAAAATTAAAAATAAAAAATAAAAATCGAAGGACTGGTCTCGGTCTTCATCAGCAAAAGTTGCCGTAATTGCAAAAGCACCAGCTTGCTTTGTCACGTCCAGCAACCAAATTGGTTTTGATGAATTGCTCATTAATCATCAACTAAATTTCGGAAGGGCTGATGTTTTAAAATAAAAATTAAAATAAAAAAAAAAAAGAAGAAGAAGAAGTCAACACCAGATCGAAGCAGCCATGGAGATGGAGATGGAGCAGCAGCTTGCAAATCATCTTCTTCCCTCTTTCGTCGGTCTCGAATCTGACCGATCTCAATTACTGACCAGGATGTTGATCCAGGAGGACAACCCACGGCACGTCCCAACTTCCGACGATGATGACCAGGATTATGACTCGACGGTGGCGGTCCGCCTTCAGCCCGACGGGATACCTGACCGCGCGCGAAAGGCCCCTGCTGCTGGATTGAATTGTTGCAGTGATAAAGATGTACAGGGAAATATGATGGCGTTCAAATTGCAATTGGATGCTCGAGAAAAATATAAAAGCGAGAACTCGAGAAAAATCAAGCCCCGTATCTCGGTAAGGACAAATCAAACTACCGTGGCCTCGACATCGGTGCAGTCCGATGAAGAGAAGCGACTGCTCATTGCAAAGACAAGTGGGCTCAATAATTTGACCCAAACACAATGGCAAAGTATCCTTGATATTTTAAATCTAGCTAAGTCTAAAGATCATCGGACGGGTGAATTCTCGTGGATAATTGATACCGGAGCTACCCATCATGTAACGGGGATGTTGAATAATTTGCTAAATGTCCGGGAGATTGAGAAGTGCCCGGTGGGACTTCCGGATGGTCGGACGTCACATGCTACGCATGAAGGAAGTATTACATTGAACGGAGGATTGAAACTTAAAAATGTTCTTTATGTGCCTAATTTGGCATGCAATTTGTTGTCTGTAACCCAGTTACTAGATGAATTTAATTGTCAGATTCAACTCACTCCCACATTGTGTGTTATGCAGGACCGAACGACGAGGAGGCTGATTGGAGTGGGTGAGCGCGAAGATGGACTTTTCTTTTTGCGGGGTGTTCCACACGTGAAAGTTATGACCATTGATGGAAGAGACTCTATGGATCTGTGGCACAAGCGGTTGGGACATCCATCAGAAAGAGTGCTAAAACAGGTTCCCGTTGTGGGTAAGTCTAGTATTTTAAATAAGGATGGATGTGATGCGTGTTTTCGGGCTAAGCAACATCGGGAAAGTTTCCCAAATAGTGATAGTAGGGCTAGTAGGATTTTTGAGCTTGTGCCTTTGTGACTTGTGGGGACCATATGGGACTCGATCTACATGCGGGGGCGTCTTATTTTTTGACGATTGTGGATGATCACTCTCGTTCAGTGTGGATTTATTTGCTCTATAATAAATGGGAAGTTGAGACTATTTTTTTGGATTTTATGGCGTTGATTGATCGTCAGTTTGGTGTAAAAATCATGCGAGTTCGGAGTGATAATGGTGCACGAATTTAAACGTTTGCTTCGCATTTTCAAAAGAAGGAATTATTTTGAAACCTCATGTGTGTAGGAACACCCCAACGAGCGGTAGGGTTGAGAGGAAACACCAACATATTTTGAACGTGAGCTCGGGCTTTGCGGTTTGAGGCCACCTCCCACTAAAATTTTGGGGAATGTATCATGACCGCTTGTTACTTAATTAACCGTACTCCGTCTAGTGTATTGAATTTTAAGACACCGTATGAATGTTTATTCAGGAAACCTCCGAACCTTGATGTCTTGCGAGTGTTTGGGTGTTTGTGCTATGCTCACAATTTTACGACATAAAGGTGATAAGTTTGAAAGTAGGAGTCGTAAGTGCATTTTCTTGGGATACCCATTTGGCAAGAAAGGATGGACCCTTCTCGATTTAGAAACCGACGAAATATATGTATCCAGGGATGTTAAATTTCTTGAACATATATTTCCTATGCGAGAGTCACAACATCTTGACCCTCCCCAGGTTACTTATCCGGTGGTGGGTGATAATGAATTTTGGTTGTTGATGTAGACCGGATGGTGGAGCCGACTCCACCCATTGAGAATGACATTCCATGTGAGATCCCGAGGAGGCCGAGACTCTGCGAGGAGAGATGGGGAACCAACAGAGGGGGAGAATGTGAGTGCAAGTGAAACCCCACCTGTAGAAACAGTGGAGTTGGGCCGTGGCAAACGTACTAAAATTCCCAATTCTCGATATAACGAATTCGTTACTCATACGCAGATGGAAGCAGAAAAGTCCTCGCGCGCTTCTCGATCCATCATCCTCATCGGTAGTTTATATCCTCCAACGCATTTTGTTGACTATTCTGCTTTTTAACGCACACGAGAAAATTTCTAGCGAGTGTGACTGCAGGGAATCCTACTCGATCCTTTAAAGAAGCTGTGAAATATGACGATTGGCGCAAAGCCATGGCAGAAGAAATTCGTGCTTTGGAAGAACAAGGCACTTGGATACTACAAGAATTACCCCTTTGGAAAGCAGGCCACAGGAAGCAAATGGGTCTACACCGAGAAATATGATGAGATGGGTAATCTCCAACGTTTGAAAGCTCGGTTGGTTGCATTTGGTAATCACCAAGTTGAGGAATTGACTATAATGAGACTTTTGCTCCGGTGGCAAAAATGGTAACTGTTCGGGCATTTTTGGCAGTTGCAGCCGTTAAAAAATGGGCGATCCATCAGATGGATGTTCATAATGCTTTTTTACATGGGGATATGGATGAAGAAATTTATATGCGCATTCCGCGAGATTGAGCGCCCAGGCGCAAATCTAAATGCGTCGGATGCGAAAATCTTTATATAAATTTGAAAGCAGGCACCGCGGTGTTGGTTTGCGAAATTGGTCGCTGGCGTTGAAAGATTACGGTTTTCAGCAATCCTATTCAGATTACTCACTATTCACCTTTGTTCGTGGGGCTATCCGGATAAGTGTCTTTGTATATGTCGATGATATGCTTATTGCTGGTAATGATAATACGGCCCTACAACTTTTCAAAAATTATTTGGGCACTTGCTTCAAGATGAAAGATTTGGGCCGTTTGAAGTATTTTCTTGGGTTGGAAGTCGCGAGAAATTCCCAAGGAATTTTTTTATCTCAACGAAAGTATGCATTGGATATTATCGAAGAAACGGGGCTCTTAGGGGCTCGTCCAGCCGAGTTTCCTATGGAGCAGAATCACCGCTTGGCGGTTGCGGATGGTGTGATGTTAGATGACCCTGGCAAATACAGACGTTTAGTGGGTCGGCTCATTTACTTGGGTGTTACGCGGCCTGATTTGGCATACTCTGTTCATATCCTATCTCAGTTTATGCAAGAGCCGCGCGTTGAACATTGGGATCTTCGCGCGCTACGGGTTTACTGTTACTTGAAGAAAAATCCAGGTCAAGGAATTCTCTTGCGGGCCGATAGCCCATTACGT
Source organism: Gentiana macrophylla (assembly GCA_026214975.1). Classification (NCBI taxonomy): domain Eukaryota; kingdom Viridiplantae; phylum Streptophyta; class Magnoliopsida; order Gentianales; family Gentianaceae; genus Gentiana; species Gentiana macrophylla. The sequence continues at coordinate 14,250,483 of CM047812.1, read as the reverse complement.
TTGGATGGGTGGTGTGACTCGGATTGGGCTAGTTGCCCAGTCACACGTCGTTCCTTGAGCGGGTGGTTTGTCTTGATTGGGACCTCTCAGTCTCGTGGAAAACTAAGAAACAACAAGCGGTGTCCCGCTCTTTTCTTTGAAGCGGAATATCGGTCCATGGTCTTTGTAACATGTGAATTAAAATGGCCGGCAACTTTTTGGTGATCTTGGGGTCACGATTCCTATGGGCATCCTAATCGCATTGCGATAGTCAAAGCTGCGTTGCATATTCCTCGTAATCCGATTTTCCATGAACGGACCAAACATATTGAAGCGCATTGTCACTTTGTTCGTGATGCGACATCGACGGTCTCATTGCCCCTACTTATGTGTCAACCCGTGAACAACTGGCGGATATATTTACCAAGGCGTTAGGGAAGCAACAGTTTGAATTTTTACTCCGCAATTTGGGCGTTCGCGATCTTCACGCTCCAACTTGAGGGGGGTATTGCGAGAATAAGTTACATTTAATTTTAAATGTAATAATTATTATGTGGGGGCGTAGTTGGTATTTTATATAGCGTAGGGTTTTCTTCTATGATGTATAAATACCCAATGTAATAATGAATGAAAGGGGATACTGATTCGTCGATTGTATTTTGACATAATCAAACTACAACAATAAGTGAACACTTACTGAAACATAGGGGTGTGCAGATAAATTGGAAAACTGGACTAACTGACTGGACTAGGGCTGTAAATGAGCTGGGTTACTCGTGAGCTACTCGTACTCGACTCGATTCGATTTTTCTCGAGTTCGAGCTCGAGTCGAGCTACTCGAATAATTAACCGAGTCGAGCTCAAGTTTTAAAATATATTAATCGAGTAGCTCGCGAGCTTAATCGAGCTTGATTAAATAATTATTTAATTAATTAAATTAATTAATTTATTATAAAATATTATTTTTCATAATTAAAAAAATATTATTCGAGTCGAGTATTAGACGAGTCGAGCTCGATCTTGCCATATTTCATTAAAAATCAATTGAATTCTACTAAAATAATCGAGAGCTTACGAGGCGAGTCGAGCTTTGTCGAGTACTTAGCGAGTCGAGTTCGATCTTGCTTTTAAGGCTCGATCGAGCTCGAGCCGAGTTTCGAGCGAATTTTTTTAGTCGAGTCGAGCTCGAGCCCCGAGAGAGTATCGACTCGACTCGGCCTCGATTACACCCCTAGACTGGATGAACCAAACCGAACCGAAAATCACAAACCGCAGATTTTCCAATTAGTTTTTTATTAGATAAAACCGAACCGGACAAACAACCCAATTTTCGTTTTGTAGGAAAACACCGTATATAACCCGAACCGAACCGAAATATTATATATAATTAAATATATGTATATTATATAAATATAATTTGAATACCCTAAAGCTAAACATGACTAAAAACTCGCCGCCGCTCTTCACTCTTCACTCTTCAGAGTTCTGAGTCTTCAATTCTTCTTACCCGACCCTTGGCTTCCATTGTGTGCCATTTCAAGTTTTGCCGCTCTGGAAGGCGGATTCTCCGGCCACCTTCAGTACTATACTCTGATTAAGTATCCGTCTCTCTTTGCGATCCCACCATTGTCATATATCTGAAATTTTCCGACTCCATTTTCGGTAACAATTCTTTGTTTTCCTAGATCTTTTTTAGAGTTGTATAAATGCAGGAAGTGTTGTGTTCCCCGCTTCATTGTAGGGCTTTAGAATATGTTGGAAAAAATGCAAGTTGCGTTAAGAGCATCCTTTGTTTAATTTGTGCTAAAGTAATTATTAAGGCAATTTTGTATTTATCGGTTGTCAAAGAAATGATCCTTATGTTTTCTTTTCGCTTAGTGTATTGGCATAGCGAGTTTCATCTCGATGTGTTAGTGCAATGCACATTGATTGGGCATGATTCAACTGGGAGTTTTAGGTTTTTCGGAAATTTAAAAGCAGTTGAAAAACCAAAAATGAACCGAACTAGATCTGTATTGGTCGATTCGATTCAGATTATTGAGTAGTTCAGTTTAGAAAAAATGAAAACCGCCGGTGCTGATTCGGTCGAGATAATTAAAAAAACTGCGGCGACTGGATGAACTATGTACACTCCTACAGAAACATAAATAACACAATAATTCATGCTATACTATACGACTGGACAAACTTTAATGTTGACAACTTTAGTGAACTTTACTATGCTTGCAACTATACTGTTTTATGGTTTATGAGTACTACGCCATATTTATTTTATCCTAATGTGAAGGGCCTAATAACTGAATTGTATGACAGACCGGATATGTCCACTATTTCATCTCCTGAATGAGGCCTGACCGGCTCCGGCATGTTCTTCCTATTTTATCTCGGGAGTCAGGACAGATGTTGGGGACCCTCGAGTATTCAATATCCTTTGTCTGTTTCATACTTAACCATGAACCACATTGTATGTACATTCTTTACAAGGTAACTGTAACGACCCTACCCGGATTTTTCCAATTACCCGGATCCGAATCGCTCGGCCATGACCCGAACTAGAAAAATTCGAATCACGAAGCCTTCTACTGCTGGAAATCTAAATCTAAATCCATACATAACTTTATTCCAAAAAATAATAATAATACCGCAAAGTCTCGAAATATAAAAGTACGAATGTTAGGGTTCAACCCTAATTATTACATGATTAAAAAATAAAAGTCTCAAAATGAAAAGGTTTGTTCATCTTCCACAAAAGGATAAACATCCACATCTACTAGGACATCCACATCCACTTAACTAAGGTAGTAGGCAAGGCAATTCCCCTCTTCCTCTCCGGAACTCCGACTTTCATCTGAAAAACAATACAACTATAGGAGTGAGCACGAATGCTCCGTAAGCAGTGTAAAAGTATCAAGAGGGAACTAAGGAATTACTAATATTTCAAAGTTCACTATTGGGTTAGTCTGGAAATACTGTTATAGTAGAAAAAATGAACAGAGTATAAATTACTTAAAGTGAAACTAGAAGTGAAATAAAAGTCTGTAATGAATACAAATTGAATAATGCTTCGGTTCTAACTGTGCCTCTAACGGCTCTGATTCTGTCTGAGGTGGCAGACCGGATTTCCTGACCGGCTCCGGCATATAAACTGCACTCCTTATTATAGCCCAGGACCAGGGCCTGATGCCGAGGATTCTCGAAAACTCACTGCACTAAATCTGAAGTCTGAATTCTCCCACTGACCCGGGAGTAGGGTGTCTGTCTAGTGAACCGTAACATTATTCTAAAACCTTTTCTTTTCTTTTAAACTCTTAAATCATAAAGTCTGGATGCATATATATATATATATATATATATATATACTCACACACCCACGTTCTAAGTGCAAAGCTTAACCTCAAGTTTTACCATTGCTCTGCACATTCATGTATATAAACTGTTCGTAATAACTTTTATCTTATCTTTTTAAAATTAGCCATAAAAATTGTTAAGAACCTTAGACATAACAAAAGAACTTTGACTGAATTAATTCATTCGGCTGTCTTGTTTTAATCACATAAAAATTAATAGGAGTACTAACCTCCTACTACTGTAAAGATTTTCAAAGCATACGTTTTTACAAAATCAGTGGACTTCCAAAAATGTGAGAAGTGTGTGCAACAAATTTTCATTTGAAAAGAGAGTACATAATAACTTATCAAGTGGTAGGATGAAAACTATTAAATATATTGTCTATCTATATATAAATATATATATACTCGGAAATTAGAGTACTCCCCATGATAACTTTATTAGAGAAAAATTATGGTAGTTTGTCTATCCATTTTCCGTAAATCGAAAACTAAAAAAACGAATATTGCAAATAGTTGAATAAAACAATATTTTTCTGTTGATACAAACACTCCTTACCTCGATTAGTAGTCTCGATATGTTGATATCCTCCGTTCTAAAGCAGATTCCTCAACCCACTAATCACCGCAATTCTCTTAAACTCGTGTTCTCATTACGTAATAATCTGAATTCTGGACCTAAGAGAAAATCTTACCAAAATGTCTCTTCCGGCTTGCCTTAAGAATGCTCCTTATCACCACCCACACCTTGTTTGCTGATATCTATCGATCATACCCAAAGATTATGCTTAATACTAGAACCAGATGAGAGAATATTGAAAAAAGACTAGGAAAATGAGCATGTTCTTACCAAAAATATAATTTTCTCCTTGCCTTAAGGATTTGCAGTCACTTGGATATGATTAAAGGCTTGTCCTATTACTGGGAATTGGTAAAATAGTTTGAGTATTTTGAGGGAGAGTGGTAAAATGAATCAAATGGAGTTTATTTCCATTTAATAGATAGGAAAACTGATGGAATGCTTTGGAAACGTGGGAAGGGTGCTTTAATGCTATGGTAAAGTCATTGCATCAGTTACATTTTACTTATCAAGTAGTAGTATTTTATATTAAAATAAAGTTCCGGGTTTGGTTTCGGTTCAAACTCGGGTCGAATGCTAAAATTGACTCGGGGTATTACAGTAACCACTTCTCACCATACTTTACTGTTCTTTTCTTTCCTTTTTCATTTACATACCATACAACACTATATCATACATACTACTAACAATACACTTTGATCACATATCACAAACTTTACATACTTAAACACTTATTTATCATTTAACCATACCATGAACATAATTTCTAAACAGACACTAGCATATTTACAACATATCAAAACATACCACACATTGCACATAGCAAGTTACTTGGTCATTCTAAGACATATTCTTATAAGATCATTCCATTTATACATGAGTATCAACATTAACCAACCCCTAAAACATGATTTCTAAGCCACAATATTCTGTCCAAACATTCCTTATTTCAATGATTCCTACATTATTAAACATGTACACTAAGCCATTTCTAGCACATTTAAAGGACATATGTACTACGATGATGACTATAATGTATTATGTATTATTGGTTGTATTTATGTATTAAGGCTAGTTTAGTCATTGTATAGAATTATGGAAGCACTGAGAGTGGCTATATACTTGTACCCTGTGATTGGTGAATGGAATACAAAATACATTGACCGAAATTGGACATGGTATCGGAGCCAGTGCCCTAGCATATCTCGAAAAAAAAACCTTAGCAGCTATGTCTTCTTCAGCAGGACCGGCATGCCTATATTGGCAGAGCTAGACAAGATTTTGCCACCGTACCAGACTGTCGTCCAAGAGCAAAGGTTGCTGCTTCTTGATGGTAGTATGCAGCAACCAGCCAATGATGCCATGACAGCGTTTAACGAGCAGCCGGAGAGACGTAACTGGCGGACTTGTTTTCTAAATCCACTCACAGAAATAGTGATGGGGACGATGTGGACTCCTCCTTTCAAGCACACAATTACTCCGATCGGTGAGGTGATTGTCTAGGTTGCACGGACACGGACACACGGACACGGATACGCGGATACGGACACCGGGATACGGAAGTTTTAAAAAATATAAGATACGGGTGCGGCGGTCAAAACGTAAATATTAAAAGTATAAGGACTAAAATGTAATTAATAAAAGTATAAGGACTGGTATGCAATTATTAAAAATATAAGGACTAAAATGTAATTATCAAATACTATAAGCACTAGAATGATAAATTTAACCCAAGCATAATAACCAAAAATATAATCATGGGCTTCATGGTAGTACGCTTTCATCCCACGGCTTCAAATACAAAACATCATAGTTAGAATTTTCAAAACCAAAGCGCTTTCATGAGTTAGATCTCACCCAAAATACACAAAATACATGAAATACTACTACAATAGATGAATAGTTCAACATCATTTCCAACATCCTGACAAAAGACGGATTCCAACTCCGGTTTTTTATTCAGAATAAATTATTGTATCCAGATTTAGGGAAAAAAAAAAAGAAATACCGTCTCCAAAACTAAACATGCGTGTCCCAGGTCCGACTCGCGTGTCCGAGTTCCGACTCGCGTGTCCGACTCGCGTGTCCGAATTTTTTGAAAAATACAATTCGGTCCGACACCGTGTCCAGTGGTGTGTCCGGCGTGTCCCCCGCGTGTCCGTGTCCGGTGCGTGTCCGACACAGGACACGCGGCCTAAATGGAGTGTCCGTGCTACCTAGGTGATTGTCCCCAGCCTGGGCATGGCGGCGGCGGCGGGAATCGTTATGGTGCCACACGTCATTCTGAATTTAGAGTTATTGTAAGTGGCCTTCCATCATTTGCTTCATGGCAAGATTTGAAGGATCACATGCGAAGAGTTGGAGATGTGTGCTTTGTTGAAGTTTCACGTGATGCAGAGGGAACATATGGTTTGGTCGACTACACAAATTTCAATGACATGAAATATGCAATCCGAAAGCTTGATGACTCTGAGTTCAGAAATCCTTGGACAAGGACATTAATTTGTTCGGGTAAAGGAATATAGAGGTAGTCCGTCACACAGTCGGAGTAGGAGTAGGATTCAGGATGGACCAGGGGCTCGTGGTGGTCCTTGTACCGGTGCGAATGGACAAGAACATGATGTGGCGGAAGTTCATCCTAGCTTAAGGTGAATCAGTCGATCCTTCCGGCTCGGTTCAACCCATTACGGCTTCAGTTCACATCACCCCTTAAAGGAATCTAGACTCACGAACATAACACTTTGGCGCCTAATGGCAAGGAATTTTAGATCTTTTAAATAGCTCTAAATCGCGAGATCGATTGACCGGTAAGTACTCGTGGATTATTGATATGGGGCCAATCACCCACGTGATGGTGACCAAAATTTCTTTGTTGATTTACGACTATAGGACATTGTCCTCTTGGCTTACCGGATGGTAGTTCGTCATTTGCAACTCATACGGGAACAATTATCTTGTCTGAAAATTTACGGCTTACGAATGTTCTATATGTACCGAAATTAAATTGTAACTTGATTTTGGCCTCTCAATTCTCGGATGATCATCGTTGTGTTATGCAGATTACTGCTCATTTATGTATTATGCAGGACCGAGTGACGAGAACACTGATTAGACTGGGTGAGCATGTGGATACTTTTTTTCTGTTCTTGGGAGTTCCAAAGGTTTGGGTTATGGCAGTTGATGGTGGATAGACTAGAGATTTGTGGCACCGGCGTTTAGGACACCCATCAAAAAAGGTACTTCGACATATGCCTAATATTTGTATTCCCAAACCTTTAAATAAATATGGACGTGATATTTGCTTTCGGGAAAAGCAGCCTCGTGAACCTTTTCCCCTGGGTGAGAATAAAGCTAGAAGTATTTTTTAATTGATACATTGTGATTTATGGGGTCCGTATAGTGTTCCTTCGACTTGTGGTGCTACGTATTTTTTGACTGTTGTTGATGACTACTTTCTATCGGTTTGGATACATTTTTTGTTGAATAAAATGGAGGTCGAGATTGTTTTCATGGATTTCGTCGCTTTAATTTCTCGTCAATTTGAGGTTACCTTTAAACGAGTGCGTAGTGACAATGGGACGGAGTTTAGGCCTTTACTTCCTTATTTTCGTAAAGAATGTATCATTTTTGAAACCTCGTGTGTTGGTACTCCTAAACAGAATGGGAGGGTAGAACGGAAACATCAGCACATACTTAATGTTGCACGCGCACTACGTGTTGATGGTCATTTGCCCCTTAAGTTTTGGGGGAGTGTGTTATGGCTGCCGCTTATATCATTAACCGAACCCCATCTAGTATTTTGAGTAACAAGACGCCTTATGAGTCTTTTTTGGCAAGAAGCCGGACTTATCGATTCTTAGAATTTTGGGATGTTTATGTAATGCCCATGACCATCGTCACACGCATAAATTTGCTAGCCAAAATCGTAAGTGTGTGTTCTTAGGATATCCCTTTGCAAAGAAAGGGTGGACTTTGTACGACCTAGATACGGCGGAGATTTTTGTTTCTCAGGATGTGAAATTTTTCGAACACGTTTTCTCTTTTTCCCAAACTGACGATAGTGGCTCTTCTTGCTCCCTTACCTGGTTGTTGATGACGCTGGCATAGATGATTAAGGGTCTGTAGCTTGTCCTCCCCCCAGGAATCCACCATTGCCGGATTCTCCGGTTGATGGGGGGACACAAGATGGAACACGTAATCCGGGTAACACTCTCGCACTATCACCATAATCTCGACTGCCAGGTGATAGTGGGGAAGAATTAGGCAAAGGTCGGCGACAAAAGATACCGAACTCACGTTTTCAAGATTTTGTGACGCATACTTTAATTGAACATAAAAGTCCCTCTCCACGCTCTTCCATTCCGACGGCATCCTCAGGTACTCTATATCCTCTTATGCATTTTATTAATCATGATATGTTTTCTGATAAACATCGCAAGTACCTCGCAACCATTACAGTTGGTAATCCTCCTAAATCGTTTAAGGAGGCTGTCAAACATTAGGGGCGGCGTAAGGCCATGGCAGAAGAAATTCAGGCTCATGAGGATCAGGGTACTTGGGTATTAGAACCCCTTCCTCCCGGGAAAAAGGCATTGGGAAGTAAGTGGGTGTATACCGAGAAATATGATGAGCATGAGGTGCTGCAACGGTTGAAAGCTGGTTTAGTGGCGTTTGTGCACCATCAAAAAGAATGTATTGATTACACAGAGACGTTCGCCCCGGTGGTGAAAATGGTTACGGTTCGGACTTTTCTTAGTGTTGCGGCAGTCAAACAGTGGGACATTCGCCAGATGGATGTCCATAATGCTTTCTTGCATGGGGATTTGGAGGAGGAAACTATATGAAAATCCCTCCCGGGTTTGAGAATCGGGGATCAAATTTGGTTTGCCAGATGCGCAAATCATTGTACGGGTTGAAACAGGCGCCAAGATGTTGGTTTGCAAAGCTTGCCTCGGCTTTACAGGAATATGGCTTCCGCCAGTCTTCTTCGGATTACTCCTTATTTACCTTGACTTGTGATGCGATACAGCTCGTTGTGCTCGTGTACGTGGATGATATGATAATCCCGGGTAATGATAAAGTTGCATTGACGATTTTTAAACAATATTTGGGTCAGTGTTTCAAAATGAAGGACCTCGGTGCTCTAAAATATTTCCTTGGCATCGAGGTCGCGAGGCAAATAGATGTGATTTTCTTGAATCACAGGAAATATGCACTTGACATTATACATGAGGCAGGCTTACTTGGGAGGAAACCTACAGATTTCCCAGTCGAACAAAATCACAAGCTCGCACTTGCCACTGATGCCTTGTTGACTGATCCAGGTCCGTACAAACGGCTGATTGGCCGGCTTATATATCTTGGGGTCACACGACCCGATCTCACATATTCTTTGCATGTCTTATCTCAGTTTAGGCAGACACCTCGGAATGATCATTGGGAGGCGGCCTTATGACTTGTTCGTTACTTGAAGAAACATCCTGGGCAAGGTATTCTGATGTGATCCGATAGTTCTCTTATCCTAGAAGGGTGGTGTGATTCTGATTGGGCTAGTTGCCCTCTTACTTGATGTTCATTAAGTGGTTGGTTTGTTTTTCTTGGTCTTTCGCCCATCTCTTGGAAGTCCAAGAAACAAACCACGGTGTCTCGATCCTCGACCGAGGCGGAATATCGATCGATGGCTACTATTACATGTGAGTTCAAATGGTTGAAACAATTGCTTGCTGACCTTTGTATTCGTCGTCCCCCGGGGATACGACTCTTTTGTGACATCCAATCGTCTTTATATATCGCACAGAACCCGGTCTTTCACGAACGGACGAAACATATCGAGGCAGATTGTCACTTCATGCGAGATGCGAGCACATATGGATTGATTTTGCCTTCGTATGTCCCTACGAAGCAATAGTTGACGGATATTTTCATGAAAGCATTGGGTCGTCAACAGTTCGAATTTTTATTGCGCAAGTTGGGTGTTCGAGATATTGACACTCCCACTTGAGGTGGGTATTACGATGATGACAATAATGTATTATGTATTATTGATTGTATCTAAGTATTAAGGTTAGTTTAGTCATTGTGTAAAATTATGGAAGCTCTGGGAGTGGCTATATATTTGTACCCTGTGATTGATGAATGGAATACGAAATACATTGACCGAAATTTGACAGGATGCCACATTTAATCATGATGCAACACCATATCTCCTATAGACATGGTATCTACACTTGACTAACTTGGTGTTTACACTAAACTTTCTACATTTAACATGATTAAAGCATTCAAACATACAAACCCTAAATATATTGGTTTTTATAACATAGTATTCTGGAAAACATAAACTTCACTAAAAAAACCCAGAAGTTGACCATTACTGTCCCATAATTCATAAAACTTACCACATAGACACAAACTGAGAAAAAGCCACCGCTGAGACGGTGAGCACTCCACCGTTGAGATGGTGGTTGATAACCATTTTGGATCGAACAAAGATCATCTTACTAGCACAACAATATAATTTACACAAATACCCAGTATCATGTGTTTAAAATGATGAACAAAAACACATTTGCACATAAAAGGCCGTACAAACACTTATTACATGAATGGATGCAAAACACTTTAACGTAGGAGTCCTTACCTTGACAATGGTTCGGATTCTCTGTACGTTCATCTCTTTTAACTAGGTACAACTCTTCTCCCACAAGATTACATGACAACCTTACTTAGAACAAAGCAAACCTACCCTTCTCTTAAAAGATTCAAGCTTAGAATTGCCCACAACTTACTTAGGATTTGAAGAACCGGAAGAATGATGCACTATCCTTGAGAAACTTTGCAGAAAGTGGGCCAAAAAGCTTGAGAGTAAAGATGAAATACTATTTTATTGTGTACCAAACAATGTATTTAATACAAATTATTTGATAAACCACAAAATACAAATGATATAAAATCAATGAAAACTTTAACATTTTATACATTAACTACAAAAACAAAGAACACATACTTGTCTAATAATAAGATATATGTATGTATACATGTATAGATATACATATATGCTTTTTTGGTACATACGAATATTTATTCGAGTTTGCTCGTGAGTAGTCGAGTCGAGTATTGTATTGTTCGAGTATTGTTCATTTATTCTTCGAGTCGAGTCAATTTCGAGTTTGAGTCGAATTCGAGTTCTAGTTGATTTAACCTAAGACGAGCTGAGTTTTGGATCGAGTCGATCTCAAGCTACTCACGAGTAGTTTAGCTCGTTTACAGTCGTACTTGAGAGTAAAGAAAGATTGATGGAGGAATTTTGGAGTGATGAAATACAAAAGAAAAAGGAATACATAATTCAACTCCGGAAACTACCGGAAGGAATACATAATTCAAAAGGAATACATAATCGGAAATTTTATGGTGGTCCTGGACTAAATATGACTTGGTGATCCAGGACCAATAAAAATCCAGGAAACCACGAGGGACCCACCGTGTAAAATATAAATGTCATGCTTTTACAAATTTGCCCATCTTTTAAAAAATCCAATTGGAGGACAAGTATGACATGGTGATCCTGGACCACCATAAAACTACTGATACATAATATTGTACTGGGTGAACTCTAACTACTACATGGTATACATTTTCAGTAGTAGAAGAGTACAAAACAGTTATATATTTAATATTGTATTGGATGAACACTATTTACTACATACTACCTCCGTCCCAAAATATAAGTTCATTTAGGATTTTTCACACAGATTAAAAAAGTTGGTTAAACTGATTATGTGTCACTAATTTTGATGAAAAAGTCTAAAATGACCTTTGACTATTATTAATACAGAGTATTGAAAAGTGAGTGGTTAGATAATAAATAAGAGGTAAAAGAATAAAAAAAATAATAAATATTTTATTGGTTATTTGAATGGTCTTACGGTTATGAGACAAAACCAAAAATACTGCACGAACTTACATTTTAAGACGGATGTAGTACTATACCTTTTCAGTATAAGAATACAAAATTTAGTTAGATATTTACTATTCCCCAATAAATGAAATATCATTCCAACTGGGAAACCATGCGATAACGTAAAATCAAAAACCATAATACACTGAATCACAAAAGCTTTAAACTTAATAAAAACTAAGCTTTCGGGGATTGTCAAAACATAACTTGTGTGTAGTAAATTAATGCAAATTGCTAATTTTTTATTTTGGACTTTCAGTCAAGAGAGTAGAAAATCTTACGAAAACAGCAAGCTATAAAGCAATACTTGCTCACTTTTGAGTAGTTCAAAGCATTGCGGATACCAATTATTTTATAGGCAAATGTTTAAAATGATAATACGAAGATAGAAATAAATATTTAGTCGAGTGGAATTTTTATAATGGTAAAAAGGACAAAAAGTTATCTCACTTAGTTCATACTACATCCGTCCCAAAATATAAATCATTCTACATTTTTTGATTTGTCCCACAATATAAGTCATTCGTCACTACCAATGCAACATTTATTCCTCTTTTCTCTTTCTTACCATTAATTTATTATCAATCCAACTTCTTTTCATTACTTAACCACTATTGCATTAATGATAGTCAATGGGTATTAGATTTTTAACCTTCAAATTTATTGTATTCAACCACTTTCTTAATCTGCGTGAAAACTCCTACAATGACTTATATATTGGGACGGAGGTAGTACGTTATTTCTCCTTTGTCAAATACAATATATATATATATATATATATATATATATATATATATATAAATATATAAATATATATATATGTGTGTGTGTGTGTGTGGTTGGGGGGGGACGGAGACAGTACGTTATAGTGGAAGGTGTTCTGATAGCCTATTGAATTAAGTTGTGAAATTAAATAACACAACAAAATAAAATGCGCAATTCTTATTACACAAGCATAATGAATGAGTTAAAGTACAATGCTGCTGATCATGAGGTATTTATAGTACATACACCACATGAATCATACATTGATCTTCAATATATATATTGACTTAAGTAACAAAACATCATAATTCTTTTATCAATTTGTTTTTCGTCCTCTTTATTTTGATATCTCAATTGATATTTTTTTAGACGTTAATTTTTAGGTCATTTTCGTAAAAACAATGAAAAAGTGGATTGGCGTTTAGTGGAAGGTGTTCTGATAGCCTATTGAATTAAGTTGTGAAATTAAATAACACAACAAAATAAAATGCGCAATTTTTATTACACAAGAATAATGAATGAGTTAAATTACAATGTTGCTGATCTTGAGGTATTTACAGGACATACACCACATGAATCAATTAAATGGTAGTTACAAGGCATTATAACAGAATAAATGTTTTCATATACTACTCAGCTGTGTGCTTCTACTGAAATTCAGCAGCATTGATGTGTGTATCATTCAGATTATCTGATGTACTGAGCTGAGTTGATATGTTCAGCTGCACACATCTTCTTGCATCAACAGTCTTTTATATATATATATATATATATATATATATATATATATATATATATATATATATATATATATATATATATATATATATATATATATATATATATATATATATATCTTGTAACACTCTCTCAAGCTGAGAGTGAAACAACTTGCACATATTCTTGCATCAGCAGCCTTTTATGCACTGGAACCTGGTTGAAAGATCTTGGAAATGCCCAACATATACAATAAATAAGAAAAGATTGGTGCTCTAAAGCTTTGGTGAGAATATGAGCAATTTTCTTCTTGGTATTCACAACCATTCACTTAATGAGGCCAGATTTGACTGTCTCTAACAACATGACAATCAATCTCAATATGTTTAGTCTTTTCATGGAACACATGATTATGAGCGATGTGTATATCACTGGCATTATCACAGAACAATAGAGCAGGCAGCTGAAAATGGATCTACAAATCTTGTAAGATATAGACTAGCCACTGAATTTCATAGGTAGCATTGGCCATAGCCATGTACAGCCTCTGAAGAACTTCTTGCAATAGTTGTTTGCTTTTTAGCCCTTCATGAGATAAGAGCATCACCTAAAAACATCATATTGCACGAGAGCGGACCTTACGGTTTCAGGGCATCCAGCCCAATCACTATCAGTGAACCCTTTCAACACAAGGTTGTTCTCAGCAGGAAAGAAGCTGTCTTGGCCTGGATTGGATTTCAAATACATCAAAAGCATGTGAGCAACCTTCATAAGATTCTCAGAAGGTGTGTTTAAAAACGGATTATGCTGCTGAATTGCAAAGGCTATGTGATGAGAGTCAACTTTACTATGCTCCGGTGCATGTTTTAACCCCCGTTTACGACACTTTTGGCTTATATAGGGTACTTTTAGACCATTTATAGCGCAAAATGCATTGCACACTCACTTTGAGGGAAACCGTCACATTGATGGAAAACCTCGGCATTTTACGATGTTTTTTACCCTTTTCGAGACCTATTTATCTTGTGGAATTATGCTCGTTATGTGTTTGAATGTTGTGATGCAGGATCTAGGTGAGTTATGAGCCCGGAAGTTAAGGCACGAGGCTTAGAAAGACGAAACCGAAGCCCGTGAAGGGAAATTGATCAAAAATAGCTGTTGCTTTCACCAATCGTTCACTTAATCAGCAATTTGATCTCAAATACAAGCATTTTATGGACTTGTGGACTTCATGAAAGTTGTATAAAATTGAATGAGTTTTCCAACTCACTTTAAAACACTCAAATCGGAGCTCTACACGCAAAGATATAGCCAGATTACTGAAGTTGTATCAGTTCAGGAATTTTGGTGCGCGCCGAAGATTTTGGCGCGCGCCAAAGAAGAACAGAGACCACAGGAAGTCACAGAACAGGTTCAGCGCGCGCCGAGGACTTTGGGGCACGCCAAAACTGATTTTTCTGCACATTTTCGGACCCTTATAAATAGATTTTTCAACCCCCATTTCATATGAACTCATACCTAGACTTAATTTGGACTCCCTTAGGTCGATTTTCATCACGTTTCTCCCTTAGATTAGCTCTTCTTTCACTATTTCCCTTAGATTAAATACAATTTAGCAAAGATTCTCTCTTCCTTATTAGTGTTTTTGAAGTCTTCTTCTCCAAGTGACACGGGTTTGTATGGAGATTGAATAAACATCATCCTCTTCGAATTTTGGTAATTAATTCTAGTTTTCTTTCTCTTTTATGGCTTTAATCTTCTCTTTGATTGTTATTTCATGTTTTATTATGAGTAGCTAAACATCTACATAGCTAAATCATGTGAATTTGAAGAAATCTCCCTCTAATTGATGAAATTGGGAATGAGTAGTGCTTAATTGTTGTTAATTTGATGAATTTGTGTCTTAAAACTTGTTCTTAATGCTTGAATTAGCTTGATCACCTAGTTCATGAACTCACACACCACTTTTATAAATGTATGTTGCGAAGGGGTGTGGGAAAAGGGGTTTTAAGATCGTTGCTTATAATTGACTGAGTTGTTTAGATTCGATTAGGTAACGAGGTTTGTCGGTGTGAATCTAGCGGCTCTAGTTCTTGATCTTGTTTCGGTCAGTTAAATCCTTAAAGGCGGACTGTTGAACCGGGCAAAGGGTACTAGGTTGTTGCATGGCGTCTAGTACTATCTTAAGAGTTTGCACCCACGAATGAGTCGAAATAAACCATAGGTTGGTGGGTTGGTTAATCTCATTCCCGAATAATTGATTAGAGGGGCGAAAGTAATCTGTTGGATCATGGTTTGGCTATGTCTCTTTCTCTCTTTATTTATCGTTTAAATAACATTTTAGTGTAATTGAATACTTGAAACATCTTTGGTTGACCTAAACTAAATCCGAAAACGACTTTGGTATTCGATAAATTCCTCGTGGGATACGACCTTGCTCGCTACTATAGTGCACCCGACTCAGTACTCTGCCGGTTAAAGTTGGACTGTCACTATTTTGGCTATCACTATGTCAGATCTGGTAAAAGTGAGATAAACCAACTTCCCAACAAATGATCTATATGCAATATTATCGTCCAACAGAGCCGAATCTTCATGCTGTAAAGTCTACTTAGACCACATTGGTGTTCTGGCAGGCTTGGCCCCCCAAAGCTGCCCCTATAGTTTTCTGGCAGCTTCAATGCCCAATAAATATCTTAGTTTACCAAGATCCTTGAATGTGAAGTGTTTATGTAAACTGTCTTTGAGTTGCTGGATCAGCTGAAGATCAAGACTGGCTTTTACTATGTCATCTACATAAACCAGCAAACCTATAAAAGATTTTCCTGATCCCTTTGTGAGCAGACTATGATCATTCTTGGATTGAACAAACCCTTGGTTCTCTAAAGACTCTGTCGGCTTACGATTCCATTGTCTGCTGGCTTGTTTCAATCCATATATAAACTTGGTTAATTTGCAAATCTGATTTGACGTTCTTTGATCTGGGGTGGTGCTAGTGATATGCATTGATGAGTTCGTTAATGCTGTAGACTTCTAGTTTTTATGTTTGAGTTGTTTATGTCATGTTTTAAGCAAGTGGAAAACTATATAGATAATGATGGAATGTTGGATGTTTGTTTGTTTAATGGAGTATGTTGATCGTTTGAATGGTTGTTTTAGTAAACCAAGTAACCGTTTTAGCTTCCTCGCAAATATCGTATATATAGCATGATGCTTCGTGATTCGAGATGCAAAAAAAAATACAATAACTTGGGTCATGACCGAACGGGTCAATCCGAAATTGCTCGGGTTTCGGGTTGGGTCTTTACGGGTTAACTGTAGCGAAACAATGGAAATATGGATTTGAAATCTATTCCATTATTTCTTTTTAGTGAATAGTGGATTTGTGTGTCGATTCCACTGTTTCTCCGTACCAATAATGAATTTCGGGATAGGGAATAGAGGATTTTGAGGTTCCGAATTGTGGATTCGGGTAGCGAATAATGGATTTTTGTCTACCTCAACATTTTATTTTCTATTTTTTCATCTAATTATTAAATGTTGAGTCTTTATCGTCCGTCATTTTTCTTACGCGGTCCGGTTTTCTAATTTCACTAGCTCCCCCATTTTAATTAATACTCCATTTATAAAAATAATTATCTACTTCCATGCTTAATACAATAATAAATCAAACTGTCATTTATTTTGGTGAATTATTTAACCGTCAAAATAATAGAACTCTTTTAAAGTCCCCATTAAGGAGGTTTGGCAGCTCATACTATTTTTTTTTGACGAAGGCAGCTCATACTAAAAAAATAAAATACTCTCTCCGTAATCAAAAAATTATTTTTATGTGTCGTACTTATATTTCCAATACATATTTTAGTACTATTTTCGTTTTTCAATATTGTTTTTTTTTTTTTATAAAAAGAAACGGTTTTATTAATTAACGTCCGCATAACACGCGGCTAGAACATCATCAGGAGGCAAACTGCCCCAGGAGGTTACATCTAATAGAGACAAAGAATGACGCGCAAGAAGATGCGCAGGTACATTGCCAGTACGGCGAACAAAAGAGAAAGAAATGGAATCAAAACTAGGGAGCAGTGCTAAGCAATCTTGTAGAAGACAGCCCTGAGCAGTGATGTCCTCCACAGGCTGGCGCAGCCGCTGCACACAAACCAAACAGTCACTTTCCACCTCCACCCGCAGTAAATGCAATCGCTGCGCCTCCTCCATCGCCAGGTGAATACCTCGCAACTCCATATACTCCGGCCGACCCCCTCCATCAAAAGGAAAGCCCACAGAGTGCAAAACGATCCCAGCAGAATTCCGGAAGATCAGCCCAACACCTGCACGATCATCACGTACCGCAGCATCAACATTACATTTTACTACCCCCTGTGGTGGGCGAACCCAAGAAGCCGCTAGATGTTGGGGCACCCCTTGTACTCGATAAGCGACCAGAGCCTCCGTGTACTCAGCAGTCACTGCCAAAGAGCGAGCACACACAGCCGACACATAAACTGCTTGTCCATCAAACACTGCCGAACAACGAGCTTTCCATATCCCCCACATCAAACCAACCACCCGCACACTGTCCGATACCCCCGCTCAGCTAAGAGGCGCAAGAAAAAATCTGCAAAGGAAGAGGTACGGAGATACCCCAAAACCTCATAATAGGGAAAGGCCCGCCAAATCCGATCCGCCATCTCACACTCAAACAAAACATGCCGTAGGGTCTCCAAAGTCTCTCCACATGCCAAGCAAGTACCTGTCCCTAGATTACGCCGCATAAGGCCTTGACCAATTGCCAGATAGTCATGAAGGCACCTCCATAAAAAATGTTGAATACGAGGCTGGACCGGAAGCTGCCAACACCGTCGCCAAACCCGGTCGACCCCATCCGAAGTCCCCGGCCCTGCCACTAATGTAGGCCGATAAAGCGAGAGCGCCAAGAAGTACCCAGACTTAACCGTGTAAACTCCTTTATGGTCATAATCCCAAATTTGCCGATCTGAGTGAGCCCCTGAGGTAACCGATGTGGCTAGAATAGCATCTGATTCCCAAGGGTAGAATAGCTCCCGGATGCGAGGGGCATCCCAAAGACGCGTGTGTGGGATAAACAAAGATGAAACCTTTGCATTAACCAGAGAGAGTGACCGGTGTATGAGGTATTCGAAAGGGCGGTCGCCGCTCCGTCCACGCGTCATAAAACACAAATCTGAGACTCCCATCGCCTACCCTCCATCGCATCCCACCGAAGCGAGATCTCTCCCATCAAAATGCTACGCCACATAAACGACGGCCGGGATCCGGTCTAGGCGACAAGATGGTGCCTCTTCAAAGTACTTTGCATGGAGCACTGGGCATGATGCCCCGGAGAGGACATGATCCTCCATGACTGTTTGGACAGCAAAGCCAAATTAAAACACTCTAAGTCTCTGAATCCCAGACCGCCCAGATTCTTAGGCAGACAACATGCCTCCCAATTTTTCCAATGTATCCGTCGCCTCGACTCTGTGTCGCCCCAGAAAAACCCCCTGATCAGCTTTTCCAATTCTCGTACCAGTGTGGTGGGGACCTTGAAACACTGCATAACATATGTGGGAATGGCCTGTAGTGCTAATTTGATGAAGACCTCCTCCCCAGCCGGAGAAAGCAGTTTATCCTTCCACCCTGCCACCTTCTTACTAATCCTATCCCTCAAAAACTCAAACACCTGACGTTTATTGCGACCGATCACAAACGGCAGCCCCAAATACTTGCCAGAGCCATCTCCCAAAGGAATCTGAATCATAGCAGAAACCGCCTCTCGGAGCTCCATAGAGACTGCTTCCGAAAAATACAAACTCGATTTATGAAAGTTGATGGCCTGTCCAGAAAGGGCCTCATACCTGGTAAACAAATCCACCAACGTCTCTGCTACCCCATCTGATAACTCAAAAAAGACCATGCAATCATCAGCAAAAAGCAGGTGGGAGACAGTGACCCCGGTCTCGTGCCCAAAGCTAATACCACGAAGAGCCTCTCTGTGCACATAGTCATCTAAGAGGGCCGTGAACCCCTCCGCACAAATGATAAAGAGAAAAGGCGATAGCGGGTCTCCTTGGCGGATGCCCCGTGTAGGCAAGATCTGCAAGCTAGGCTTGCCGTTAATCAGGACGCGAAAGGAGACACTCGTGACGCATCTGTGAACCAAGTCAATAAATGGCAAAGGAAAATGCATACGACCCATAACACTCCAGAGGTATTGCCACTCAACTCGATCAAAGGCCTTGGCCATATCCAATTTCAGGGCCGCGTGATTATGGCAACCCGGCGCACCTGCCCGCAATGAGTGAAAACTTTCAAAAGCAACTATTGCATTATCCGTGATGAGGCGGCCAGACACAAACGCCCTCTGGTTACCCGAGATAACATCCCCAATCACCCCCTTCAGCCGATTAATGATCACTCGAGAGATGAGCTTATAGATAGAATTACATAGCGCAATCGGTCGAAACTCAGTCATAATTGTAGGAGTAGCTACCTTAGGTATCAAACAGATAAAAGTTTCATTGATCGCACCTAACGAGGCCCCATGATTCAGAACATCTAGCGCCACGGTCATGACATCATCACCCACAATCCCCCAAAATTTCTGCAAAAAGATAACGTGCATACCGTCTGGCCCGGGAGATTTTCGCCCTGGTAGTTGTTTCAGTGCCCGACAAATCTCATCCCGAGTAAAAGGCGCCTCCAAACCTTGCCGCTGACCCAAATCAAGCTCAGCAAACTGCAGCCCCTCAAGATCTATATTTGTGCCATTAGAGGAGTAAATACCTCTAAAGTAATCAACTGCCACCCGTTCTA
Organism: Gentiana macrophylla; assembly: GCA_026214975.1. NCBI lineage: Eukaryota > Viridiplantae > Streptophyta > Magnoliopsida > Gentianales > Gentianaceae > Gentiana > Gentiana macrophylla. The sequence goes on along the minus strand of CM047812.1, from coordinate 14,230,304 downwards.
TGTCAGCCGGTTCCTCCCACGGCACCCCATTGGCATCATGCAGCACATGTATGGTATTGTGTTTCCGTCGCGAGGCTGCCTTATGATGAAAGTACCGGGTGTTCCTGTCCGTCATAGCCAGCCACTCACTACGACCCCGCTGGCGCCAATATTCCTCCTACATAGTCTGCCATTGATCAATTTGTTGCATCAAACTCCGCTCATGTTGAACAGTATAACCTGAGGACTCCCGTAGTTTACGTAACTCCTCTTCCTTCTCCGCAATACGTTTGCCCAACTGCCCGTGTCTATGAGTACTCCACTGGCGCAATTCCTGACGAACCTGCGTTACTCGCCCAACAAAGGAGGACGACCCCGTAATAACACGACCCTGCCAAGAATCCCGAAAACAATCTTCAAACTCCTCGTCCCAGATCCAAAAAGGGTCATATCGAGGGATCGGGCGCCACCTAGCCCGGCCACGCACGAAAGGATTAACTGCGGATAACAAAATAGGAACGTGGTCCGAGCGAGAACTCGACAAGTGGTAAACCGAGTGTTGTGGGAAAAGGGTCCGCCACTCCAGATTGGCGACTCCCCTGTCCAACCGAACACGGGTCCCTATAGCATCCGAACGCTTATACCATGTGTAAGGGGCCCCAACGTACCCTAAATCCGATAAAGCACAATCCGTTAGTGCACGCTGGAAAGCCGCAATTTGCGCATACGGCCTCAGATGTGGCCCTTCCTGCTCTGCCTGCAGCAAAACCTCGTTAAAGTCCCCTGCCACAACCCAAGGGAGTGTCATCCGATCCCGCAAACGCCTCAACAGGGCCCAAGAGTGATCCCTCTCACGCACCACCGTGTTCCCGTAAAATCCAGTAAACCGCCAAACAGCACCAGAAGCACTCCGAATAACTGCATCAATGTGGCCCGAGTTATAAGTGGATATCGAGACATCTATGTCAGAATTCCATAACAGAGCAAGCCCCCCACTCGCCCCTATGCTAGGCACGACGAGAGCATTATTATATTCCAAAGAACAACGAACGTTCTCAAATTGGTTTTCAATATTGTTTTTTAACTTTCTAAACTCATTCAACCAATCAATTTTTCATATTCAATACAACACTACATTTTTTTAAAAAAAATTAGTATTTTAATTATAATGAAACTCAATGCAATTACTCGTTTTTTAAATTTATGGTTTTTTCTTAAATGCGACAAATAATAAGAAACAGACGGAGTAAAATGCCGTGCCTAGTGTAATTAGTACTCCCTCCGTTCCAATTTATCTAAGGTAGTTGTCAAAATCACGCATATTAAGGATGTAAGTTAATGTATTAACTTTTACAATTAAATGACTAGAATGTTCTTGGATATAATTAATGTGTTCTTGTTTTTTATATCTCCTACTGTAATAAATAAGGGTAAATCAAGTAAAAACTCAATAAATATTGCAGTGGAAATTATACTGCCTCACATAAAATGTAACAAAATATTTTGACAACTCTCTCAATTATTATGGAACGGAGGGAGTGCATATTTATGTTTGGCTGCCAACCTCAACCCCCAAACCCTCTCAAGGATATGCCTAGCTAGTATCTAATGATAGACATTTATTTGTATTTATTTATTGTGGAAATATTACTCAGCAGACTCAGTCTGCTGAGGCTTCAGCAGGGTGCTCAGCAGATTGCTGAGCCTCAGGGTTTCGTGCATAATATTTTGTACACCTTATTTAATTGTAAAATTAATTGTAAAAGACATATTAATTGTGAGTCATATAAACAATTAATATGTCAAACTCTAGTTTACTTTATGTCATAGACATAACTTTTACTTTTTACTTTTTGCATGCTTGCCGCCCACATCTACATACTCAAGTGGCCGCCCAAGCTAGCTAACTAGTCTCTCCATCTCAATTGTATCTATTTATACATCTTTTTACTCAATGAATAAACTAAGTTGAAGTTTACTCTTGTGTGTATCACATTCTCAAACTCTCTTCATGGTATCGAGAGACTTACTGAGTTCTAAAATCCCGCTGCAAAACTCGTTCTTTTTCCAGAAAAATGTCAACATTATCTGAAGTTTCATCTTCTTCAGTAGACTCACAAATTGCCTCGGCAGTAGGATAAATGAACACTCTTCTTTTACAAATCATAAACTTGATGGTAACAATTACTTGCTATGGTCAAGGTCTATGAAAATGTATATCTCCGGCCGAGGCAAGATGGGATATCATGCTGGTTCCAAACTCCGCCTCTTTGGCCCGACCCCAAGTTTGAAGCATGGGACACAGAAAATAACCAAGTCATGACCATCCTCACGAGGTCTATGACAAAAGAGATCAGTGAGAACTTTATGATGTATGACATCGCTAAGGAAATGCAGGACAATGCCGGAGACCTTTACTCAAAAAGGACAATACATCTCAAGTCTATGAACTCAAGCTCAGATTCAAAATTGAGACAAGGGGATATGTCGTAACTCAATACTTTAATCAACTATCTAAGGCATGGCAACACCTAGATATGTTGGAAACTCACCTGGAATGATGTTAAAGATGTCGCACTCTTTAAAGACATTATCGAGAAAAGAGAGTATTCAAATTCCTTACTGGGTGAATCCTACTCTTGATGATGTCGAGGTAGAATTCTTGCTACTAAACCTCTTCCAAATCTCAAATCCATGTTTCTTCGAGGTCAAACATGAGGAAAGCAGGAGGAAAGTGATCTTTCGCTGAACCCCTGCCGACAACCCTATCAAGGTACTTTGCCTCTTTGAAGGTTAATGAGACTTACAGGAAGCCTCACTTGAGAAAATTTGGAAAGTCATTCTCGTGATCACCGCAAACGCACAAATCACACCAAGGACAATTGTTGGAAGCTACATGGCAAACCTAACCCTCTAAAACCTCAAAACCAACCAGGGAAAGTCAAGGCAAACTTATCAGTGAAGAGGAGAATGACAGTAAGCTGAATGCTCAGTTTGCTGCCTTTAGAGCCTTTATTGCTCAGCATCAGGAAGGTAGCTCCCCTACTGAAATGGCCACTCATGCTAAAGCAGTATATTTTACTCACCTCTTAGTAATGAGACTGGATTGTTGATTCAGGGCTTCTTCCCATATGATTTAGTAATAAAACCTTATTACCCAATATATGCCATGCAACCAAATTCATGAAATTAAAGGCTTGATGGTTTGTTTCTTATGCAAAAGGTGTTGGGAAGGTTAAACTTACTAATCGAGATATATCTACGAGAATGTCTGTTTGTTCCAAAGTTAGATCAGTAACCTTATATCGTCAATTAAACTCACTAAAGATCCGAATTGAACCGTTGTTTTTAATAAGAATCGAGTGTACATTCCAGGATCTTTCTTCTCAGGAAGTGATTGGGCAAGCTATCAAGACTGTTTGTGATCAACCCTGCTGAAGACAGAAGACTGAAGACAGAATCTGCCTCAGCAGCCTGCACTCAAAACCTAGACAATATCATGTTATGGCATTATAGACTAGGACATCCAAGTTTTGGTTATTTAAAGTCTTTAATCCCTGAATTGTTTAAAGGATGTAATCTTAATGATCTTCAATGTGATATTTGTCAATTTGCTAAACTCACCAAATCTGTGTATGCTAAGTTACCTTACTTGCCCTCTTCCCCTTTCACCCTAATTCACGGTGATGTATAGGGGGACCTCAAGAGTGAAAAGTATAACAGGAAAAAGGTGGTTTGTAACCTTCATTGATGATCATACCGAAACACTTGGTCGTTCTTAATGAAAGACAAATCGAAGTTGGACCTATCTTCCAAGAATTTTATCACATGGTCTCCACCCAATTTGATACTAAGATCAAGATCTTAAAGAGGCGATAATGCTCGGAATACTATGAGTCTAACCTCAGTAACTTCTTGACAAACAGAGGAATTGTTCATATCAGTAGTTGTGTGGAAACACCTCAGCAGAATGGGGTTGCTGAAAGAAAGAACAGGCATCTGCTGGAAATGGCCAGATCAATCATGTTCACTACACATGTTCCTAAATACATGTGGGGTGAAGCTATATTGACTGCTACATATTTAATCAACAGACTTCCCAGCAGAGTGTTAGGTTTCAAAACTCCTCTCCAAACCCTTCTGACCACACACTCCTGCTCTCATCTTATTACCCAATTGCCTCCAAAGATCTTTGGTTTGTCTTGTGTTTGTTTATATCCATGCTCAACACAGTAAACTTGATCCTAAAGCTCATAAGTGCATTTTCCTTGGATATGCAGACAGAGAAAGGTTACAAGTGTTACTCTCTCATGAAAAGAAATTTTACAATTCTATGGATGTGAAATTCTTTGAAAGGACTCCATATTACAAACAAACCCTCTTGAGCGACCACCGATGGAAACTGATTGAGATTGAACTAAGTCCGTTCCTCGGCAAACCATTAACCCTCAAGAGACTCATAATCTTCTTGACATCTGCAGATACTCACATTATCGACCCTCAGATCTGGCGACCCGCAGCTCGCCGAACGGAACCTCAAGAACTCATCTTGAACTGCAGTGCTGGACCCGACCATCGACTCTCGTGAGCTTCTTCAAGTAGATGAGAGACTATTGCTCTAAGGAAAGGGAAAAGATCATGCACCGATCATTCTATTCATACTTATTTATCTTATGATCGGTTGTCTCTGTCTTTGCCATGTTTACACAGGACTGGACTCTCACTTTGTATCCCTAGAAATATTCGGGAGGCCCTTCAAAATGATAAGTGGAAGGTTTGCTTTGTTAAAACAGAGATGATTGCTCTCTTGGATAATCATACTTGGGACCTCACAACTCTTCCCAAAGGCAAGAAAACAGCGTTAAGCTGCAGATGGTTATTCACTATCAAATACAATCTTTGATGGTAAAATTGACAAGTATAAAGCGATTGGTAGCAAGGGGATTCACTCAAACTTATGGCATTGACTATAAGGAAATTTTTGCACGAAGAGCAAAGCCCAACACCTTGTCTGAGTCTTGATTTCCCTAGTCAGCCCAACTTGACTGCCTCTTCACCAATTGGACATAAAAATGCCTTTCTAAATGGGGACCTCACTTGAGGAGGTTTATATGATTGTACCTTCTGGTTTTATCAATCCTCATACTCAAGGCAAGGTGTGCAACCGAGGAAATCTCTATATGGCACAAGCAATCACCAAGGGCATGGTTTGGAAAACTCACTCTCGTGGTTAAAGCTTTGGATATCATCAATGCAACTCGATCACACCATGTTTGTCAAGACAACCAACCAGAGGAGGTCCATTCTAATTGTATATGTGGATGATATCATCCTTCACGGAGATGACTCTCACCGAGATCCGAACTTGAAGACTCTCTTGGCAAAGGTGTTCCAAGTTAAAGATCCAGGCTACCTCAAGTACTTTCTTGGTATGGAAGTAGCTAGAACCCCCAATGGCATTTCGGGGTCTCCCAAAGGAAGTATGTCTGGACTCTATGAAGGAAGCGGCATGTTGGGATGCAAACTCTTTGTATCTCCAGTAGACCCGGGTCATACCCTCTTGCATGGTGACATTCTTTGTCGAGGAAAGAACAATATCAAAGGCTTGTAGGCAAACTCATATACCTTTCTCACACAAGACCCGATATTGCATATGGGGTCGATCCAGTCGGTCAATTCATGCATTGCCCTCTTGAGCAACATTGGGATGCGAGTGAATAGGATCTTGAGGTATTTAAAATCCACTCTGGCCAAGGCCCGCTCTTCACCAAGTCTCTTGATAGATCAATCAAGGTCTATATTGATCTTGATTGAAATTTGGATGTCACATTGACATGAGGTCTACCACAGGCTATTGCTCATATATATGGGAACCTGGTTACTTGGAGGAGCAAGAAACAACCTCATTGTGTCAAGAAGCGATCTTGAAGGTGAACTAAGGGCACTTGTACTTGGCATTTGTGAAGCTCTATGGCTAAAAAGTCTCGATCGAACTTCAAAGAATCAGACAAGAACCTATCACACTCTGTTGTGATAATAATTCAACCTTATGCATGGCGAGAAGATCTAGTCCATCATGATAAAACCAAGCATGTGGACATTGTGATGACACTTTACGAAGGAGAAGATTGATGCCAAGATTATTCAACTCCAAAGTATGTTCCTCAGCAGATCGAGAATCGTCGATATTCTTACCAAGGCTATTCCACCTCTTATGTTCGGTGAGACTAAGTAGCAAACTTGGTTTGCATCAACATATACTGACCAGATTTGAGGGGTGTGGAAATATTACTCAATAGACTCGATCTGCTTTGAGGCTTCAACAGGTGCTCTGCAATGATTCACGAGCCTCGTGGTTTCGTGCATAATATTTTGTACACCTTATTTAATTGTAAAATTAATTGTAAAAGACATATTAATTGTGAGTCATATAAACAATTAATATGTCAAACTCTAGTTTACTTTATGTCATAGACATAACTTTTACTTTTTACTTTTTGCATGCTTGTACGCCCACATCTACATACTCAGTGGCCGCCAAGCTAGCTAACTAGTCTCTCCATCTCAATTGTATCTATTTATACATCTTTTTACTCAATGAATAAACTAAGTTGAAGTTTACTCTTGTGTGTATCACATTCTCAAACTCTCTTCATTTATATTTATTGACATTATCTGTAGAATATTCTAGACTAGCACATTATACCTATATATACTGTACACAATACCCATATTGAAGTGTGAATACAATTTACCATTTTTTACCACAACTCTGTTATGGTAGCAGAGCCCTAGGAAAAATTCTTTTTGCATAGCACTTCTTCTCTCTCTCTCCCCTAGCCGCCTATTTCACCTCCTTCGACTGCTCCTCCCTGTTTCTTTATCAAAATGGCCATCTCCACCTCAACTGCCTCTACAAATCTCGTTGTTTTCAATCCTGCCATTCAAACCACGACTAAATTAGATTCTACAAACTACTCTCTGTGGACACTCCAAATGGAATCACTCCTTGAAGGCCATGGTCTTCTAGGCTATCTCACCGGTTCCATCAAAGCCCCTCCGGCCATGCTTCCGGCTGAAGGCACCGGCACTGCAGAGCCAAAGTCAAACCCAGAATTTGAACAATGGCGTCGGCAAGATCGTCTAATTTTCAATATCCTCCTTGCATCACTCTCCCCTGGCGTGGCCACCACCATCTCAAGAACAGCCACGTCTAAGGAAGCCTGGACATCCCTCTATACCCAATTTGCTAAACCAAGCATCGGTCGAATCCGACAGATTAAACAATACCTGAAGGACTTGCGCAGAAGCTCCCAACCGCTATCCGATTTCATCTATCTTATAAAAGGAAAAGCCGATGAACTCGCCCTTCTTGAGGCCCCGATGAGCAACATTGACCTGGTAGACCTAATTTTGGATAAACTTGGGGCTGAATTTGCAGACTTGGCTCGGGCTATTCAGGTTCGAGAAACGGATATTCAATTTGAAGAGCTTCATGATAAGCTCTTGACTTATCAGGCTCGTATTTCTTCATCATCGGTGCCCCACCAGTTTTCTCCGGCCACAGCTCATGCCGCCCAAATGCGTCCCCAATCTGGTCTTCTTCCTCGCCCCGGTGGGCAGTCTTGGCGCTCTCCTCAGCCCCAATCGTACAACCCACAGTCTAATAATTTGCCAAGACCTGCCGCACCACCTGTGATTGTCCCTCCAAGGCCGGATGGCGCCGGTCGTCCCCGTCGTCCTTATCAAGGAAAATGTCAACTGTGCTCCTTCCATGGTCATTCAGCAAAATTCTGCCCAACCTTCTATGTCCCTTCACCGTCCACAGCTCCACGCCCTCCTCGGCCGCAAGCAAATGTAGCAGCGGCACTTCCACCACCAGCGTCTTCCATGTCTCCTTGGCTCCTTGATAGTGGTACCACCCACCATGTCACTTCTGACTTACAAAATTTGTCTCTCCATTCTCCTTATGCAGGGTCGGATAATTTATTGGTTGGTGATGGGTCTCCTCTCACTATCACACACACTGGTTCTTCCTCTCTCCCTTACTCTTTGACTGATTCTTTTCATTTAAATAATGTACTGTGTGTCCCGGATATCTCACGTAATTTACTGTCCATTTCTCAATTGTGTCAATCCAATAATGTCTCTATTGAATTTTTACCCTCTGAATTTATTGTGAAGGATCTCAAGACGACTCAGCCCCTCCTCTGTGGTCCGGTTAGGAATGGTCTTTATGAGTGGCCCTCTCAGCCCTTGCTTGCGTTTGCGTCTAATAAAGCCTCTTTTGATGTGTGGCACCACCGTTTAGGACATCCAGCTGCCCCTGTTCTGCAATCTGTTGTCCATCGCTTTAATTTATCGCATTCCAGTCCAAATAATTTGCATTGTTCTGCCTGTTTAGAAAACAAAAGTCATAAACTGCCTTTCGGGCAGTCCACTTTACATTCTTCTCGTCCTTTAGAAATAATTTTTTCGGATGTTTGGACCTCCCCTGTTTTGTCATTGGATGGTTTTAAGTATTACGTTATTTTTGTTGATCACTTTACTCGCTATGTTTGGTTATATCCCCTTGTGCGTAAATCTGATGTTGCCCCCACGTTTATTCGTTTTCGCCATCTTGTTGAAAAACATTTTGAGTCCTCCATTAAAACCTTTTATTCTGATAATGGTGGTGAATTTATTTCGTTGCGTGATTTTCTTGCTGACAATGGTATCTCGTTTCTCACCACCCCCCCTCACACCCCAGAACGCAATGGTCTTGCTGAAAGGCGTCATTTACATATTGTTGAAACAGGCCTTGCCCTCCTCTCCCATGCGTCTCTACCCACTACCTTCTGGCCTTACTCCTTTGCCACTGCTGTCTACCTCATTAACCGCATGCCAACCCGGGTCCTCAATCTCCAGTCTCCCTATGAATGCATCTTTGGTACTCCACCTGCCTATGAGTCTCTTCGGGTCTTTGGGTGTTTATGTTACCCCTGGCTTCGTCCCTACACTGATCACAAACTTCAATCTCGGTCTAAACCTTGTGTTTTTCTGGGCTACGCCCCCACCCAACACGCCTATTTCTGTTATGATCTCTCTGACTCTCGCCTTTATGTCTCTCGCCATGTTAAGTTTGTTGAAACTGTATTCCCTTCCAAGACCCCTGCTCCTTCGTCCACTGCCACCACTCCGGCCTTATCTCTGTCTGACTGGATTCCCAACCCCCTTCCTGTCTCTGTCCCCTCTACCTCTGCTCCTGATCCCTCCACCAATTCCCCGCCTTCCTCTCCACCCTCTTCGCCCGACCCCCCTCCCTCATCTCCCCCCGCCTCCCTCCCCCCTCCTGCCTCTCCTCCAACACAACCCATACTTCCCACTCATCCCATGCGTACTCGGGCCCAAAACAACATTCATAAGCCTATTCAAAAGCTAAACCTTGCTGCTCGTTTAGCCTCTTCACCTCAATCTGAACCCACGACCATCACTCAAGCCCTTAAACACCCTCAGTGGAGATCTGCTATGCAGGAAGAATTTAACGCTTTAGTGCGTAATGATACCTGGGAACTTGTTCCTCCTGATCCCTCTTACAATGTCATTGGTTCAAAATGGGCCTTCCGTCTGAAATATAAGCCTGATGGCTCCATTGATCGCCATAAGGCCCGTCTAGTGGCCAAGGGGTTCTCTCAACGCCCCGGCCTTGATTATTATGAGACGTTTAGCCCTGTGGTTAAACCCACTACTATACGTATTGTTTTATCTCTGGCTCTTTCGCAGGGGTGGTCGCTTCGTCAGTTGGATGTCAATAATGCTTTTTTGCAGGGTACCTTACATGAAAGTGTCTATCTTGCTCAGCCGCCTGGTTTTGTTGATAGTCATCATCCTGATTATGTGTGTCGCCTGCGCAAGGCGATTTATGGGCTTAAGCAAGCTCCACAAGCCTGGTATGAGGAACTAAAGGGTTTTCTTTTGTCTCTGGGGTTCAGCAATTCACAAGCTGACACGTCTTTATTTATTTATCGTCGGGGATCCGTTGTTATGTTTGTTCTTGTCTATGTGGATGACCTTATTGTTACAGGCAATCAGGCCTCTTGTCTCGAGGATTTTATTTTGCTGCTTGGTGCTCGCTTTGCTCTTAAAGATTTGGGTCTCTTGTCTTACTTCTTAGGAATAGAGGTCATCCCCAACCCTGCTGGTTGTCTTCTATCTCAGCAGCGGTATGCTCTTGAGCTTCTGGCTAAGCTCCACATGCAGGATGCCAATTCGGTTGCGACTCCCCTTCCATCAGACCTCTCCACCCTCACTGCTACCTCTGGCACGCCTCTTGATGATCCTTCTCATTATCGGATGATAGTTGGTAGTCTGCAGTATCTCACGTTTACTCGTCCGGATTTATCTTTTGCGGTCAACCGACTATCTCAGTTTATGCATTGCCCGACCGATGTCCATTTAGCCCATGTTAAGCGCACGTTACGGTATCTTGCTGGTACACTTCATTATGGACTCCAGATCTTTCGCCAGTCTCCCCTTTCTCTGCATGCCTTTTCTGCGCAGATTGGGGTGGTAATAGAGATGATTTCTCCTCCACCAGTGCCTATGTGATTTGTCTTGGTCGCAATGTTATCTCTTGGAGTTCTAAGAAGCAAGCCACTGTTGCCCGTTCCTCTACGGAGGCTGAGTATCGTTCGGTAGCCTCTACTGCTGCTGAACTTGCTTGGGTGTCTTTTATTCTTCGAGATTTGGGCTTCTCGCCAGCTGACTCCCCTGTTATTTACTGCGACAACCTTGGCACTACTCATTTTTGTTCCAATCCAGTGTTCCACTCTCGCATGAAGCATGTTGCCATTGACTATCATTATGTTCGTGAACAAATACAGAGAGGCTCCCTACGCATCACTCATGTGCATTCACAGGACCAGTTAGCAGATTGTCTTACCAAGTCGCTTCCCCGTCATCAGTTCTCTCTTCAGCGTGACAAGTTAGGCCTCATCCCTCGGCCAACTTGAGGGGTGGTGATAGACATTTATTTGTATTTATTTATATTTATTGACATTATCTGTAGAATATTCTAGACTAGCACATTATACCTATATATACTGTACACAATACCCATATTGAAGTGTGAATACAATTTACCATTTTTTACCACAACTCTGTTATCTAATACACTTTGTATTATATTTAACTTCATCTTTGTTGTTATGCAATATGCATCAATATTGATCTTCATTATATCCTCCCATGGCTTTCGAAAAGCGCAGAAGAACATGGCAGATGATTCAGTCGTATTTGGTATTATTGTATTCCTTGTTGCTGCATGATCATGTTGTTGTTCGAGCTAAACCGCTTGTTCCATGTATGCAGGGCCGACCCTTGGCATAGGCCCAACAGGCCGTGGCATTTGGGCGCTTGGTTTTAAATTTCTAAGCTACGCCAAATCCAATACAATCCATTTTTATTTTATTTTATTTTATAAATATGTAAAACCTATAAACAAATACTGGGCTTAAAAATCTTTCTTATGCTACCCACTACTATTTCCGTTCCCCACATTTGTCCTATTAGCTTCTTCTCAAATGATTCTACTATTTAATATTTTTTTCTTCAAAGATGTTATTTGATATTATTATGTTAGCCAACTCATATATTATGGCTTAATAAACAATACAAAGAGATATTTTATTGATACTTTTCCTCATGTTATCACTAATTTATATTCGTCTAACCACATTTATACTAACTTTACAACTATTGTATTAATGATAATCAAAATACTGTTTTTTTGACATTAAAATCATAAATTTATGATAATTCAATAACAAAAAATTTAATTTCGTAAAAACTCTAAAATGACTCGTATTTCGAAACGGGGAAGAGTGTATAATAGCAAAAGACAAAAAAATCTTCATTTGTGTGAAAAAACATGGTTAGCCGGATGCCCTATTAGCTATGAATGATTGTAATTGGCCTAGGGCCCAAAAATACTCCGGGACAGCCCTGCATGTATGTTCGTGTTCGGGGACTCGTTATTCGACAACGAGAACAATAACTTTCGACTGACAAAAGCACAGGGAAACTATCCACTTATGGTGTCGATTTTCCGACCGGTGCCACCGGCAGATTCACCAACAACCGGACACAGGCCGATATAGTTTGTATTTTTCCGACCGACCATTTTTCCTTTTTTTCTTTCTTTTTTTCAATTTAATTTTATATTTGAGCTCTATTCGTTAATTAATATATATCGCTCGAGCTCGGGCCGAGCTCAAATGATCGTTCACCTCCTTCTTTAATGTACAACTTTTAACTACCAATGTTTTTCAACTATCACTCGTAAGTGTGATAGTTGAGGTAAAGGTCAATAACAAGATGGATAGAGACATTAGTAAAACGAAGCTAAGATTTTATATATATATATGTGTGTGTGTGTAAAAGCGAATATTTGCGAGTTTGCACGTATTTGTTCGTTTAATTTAATAAATGAGCACAGTAAAAAAAAAACGTTTGAATTTGGTTTGTTTAGCTAAATAAACAAATGAACAAGACCTTATCCGAACCGAACTCAAATTTATTCACAAACGGTTGTGTTCGTTAACAGCCCTATCTCCTATCGCCTACCTTCACAGGCTAACTATAAAACCATACATACATATTATTATTTTTTTGAGTGAAATACATACACATTATAAACTCATGTAATTTTTTTCTTTTCTTTTCTTATTTCAGCTGATCTTTTGGGGTTTGATAATTTTATTCCTCCATTTGCTACAACATTTGGCCCAGAAATAGTTAATGGAGTAAATTTTGCATCTGCTGGAGCTGGAATAAGAGATGATAGTGCAAGACTTTTGGTAAATATAGTATTTCCAAAATTTTAAATTACAATTCAGAATCTTATGTACTTGCAAAACAGATAGGATCGAATAATTTCAGATTATCTTCATTCAATGCTCTTGCTGTTACATATAGTGAAACACATAGACACTTGGCATCATCATAGGTTGCCACACACACATAAGAGATTTAGTCTAGATACTATAGTTCTAGATATTACAAAGTAGTCCTTAATATTCTAATAAAGGTAATATACTTCAACAGCCCCCCCTCAAACTAAATGTGGGTGACTTTCCACTTGAGTTTGGATCTAAATGGTAAGAAAGATGCAGCAGACAGGGCCTTGGTGAAAATGTCCGTTCACAAGAGGGTATATATTCGACCACCAGTTCACCATTTATAACCTGATCTCTCACAAAGTGCACATCAATCTCAATGTGCTTAGTTCGAGCATGGAACACAGGATTTTGGGCCAGGGGATTTGCACCAACATTGTCACAATAGATCACAGGAGTGGATTGAAGACCAATGCCCAATTCTTTCAACAGGGAGGTCAGCCACTTAACTTCTGCAGCAGCATTTTCTAGGCTCCTGTACTCAGATTCAGTACTTGATCTTGAGACAACTTGCTGTTTTTTTTAACTCCATGTAACAAGTGAATCACCAATATACATACAGTGACCTGCTACAGATCTTCTGTCATACTTGCAATGACCTCAATCAAAGATCATCAGTAACGATGAAGAGACATAGCAAAGATCGGTGTAAGTGTAAGATTAAGCGTGCAGTGCCTTAAAGTGTAGACCATAGTCTACAGTACCCTTTAGATATCTTAACACCCATTTGAGGGCTTGCCAGTGTACATCCATGGGTGAGTGCATAAATTGACTCATAGTGTTGACAGCAAAAGCCACATCAGGTCTTGTAAAAGTGATGTACTGAAGTGCCCCTATGACACTTCTGTAGAGTGAAGGGTTCTTCATGGGGTTACCCTCTTCTGGAGTAAATGATTTGCCTGTGACCATTGGAGTTGGACATGGTTTGACAGATTCCAGGCCTAACTTGTGTAGAAGTTGTTTCAGTTAGTGCTTTTGTGTTAGAAGCAATCAAGTCTTATCCTTCCTTGCTTCTATACCCAAAAAGTGGCTCAGTTGTCCCAAATCCTTCAGAGGAAATATGCTATTAAGTAGAGTGATGAACTGCTGAATGACAGTGGAGCTGTTGCCTGTGATTAGAAAGTCATCAACATAGACTAGTACATATAAGAGAGTGTCATTCTTCTTCATCATAAAAAGGCATGTGTCAGAAACTGATTGTGTGAAGCCCCATAGAAGCAGTTGATGCCTCAGTTCATCAAACCAGGCCCTAGGTGCCTGCTTGAGCCCATAGAGTGCTTTCTTTAGGTGACAAACATTAGTAGGTTTGCACTTGTCAATGAACCCCTCATGCTGAGGCATAAAAACATATTCATACAGTGTTCCATTAAGAAAAGCATTATTAATGTCTACCTGTTGTATACCCCAGTTTAATGATGCTGCTATGGCCATAATAACTCTGATTGTACCAGCTTTGGCAACAGGACTGAAGGTTTCACTATAGTCAGTCCCCTCTTTTTGATGAAACCCCTTGGCAACAAGCCTAGCTTTGTACTTGAGGGCAATACCATCAGGTTTGAGTTTAGTTTTGAAGATCCATCTGTTGCCTACCAGATTTTGAGATGGATTGGCTGGCACTAATTCCCATGTGTGATTGTCATATGCCAGGGTCAGTTAGAGCTTGTTCAACAGTCTCAGGTTCCATTGTATAATCTGTCAGGACTGCATTCTGGCTGAACATCTTCTTAAGTTTCACAATGCCATTTTTTAACCTGGTTTGCATTTGATGTTTTGGTGGAGACAGATGTGATGTATCTGTAGATGATCCTTTGGAGGAGGAAGTAGAGCTGATAGGTGACTGAGTGGATGTAGAAGATAGATTGTCCCCAATAGGAGCTGGTGAGGACTGGACTGAACCAGGTGTGAGAGACATAGAGATAGGACTGGAGTGAGGAGGTGTCTGAGCTGGTGTACTCTGAGCTGGACTCTGGACAGGAGTGTCAGGAGAAGTGCTCTCTGGAGGGAGTTGCTGTCCTTTGGCACCTGTTGAAACAGTAAAACTAGGACATAATATAGATATATCAGTAGTAGTAGTAGGGACACTAGCCTAGCTGTGAGGATGCATGGACTTGTAAGGAAATTTTAGTTCATTAAATTTAACATGTATTGTGGTGTACACCCTGCCATTACTGTCCATGCACTTATGACCTTTGTGTGATTGACTGAGACCTAGATAGACACATTTTTGGGTGTGATATTGGACTTTCTATGAATGGTAGGGTCTCAAGTAGGGATAACATGTGTAGCCAAAGGTCTTTAGAAGTCTGAGGTCAGGTGGTTTGTTGTACAACACCTCATAGGGAGATTTGTGATCCAGGACTGGTGAGGGAAGGATGTTGATAAGAGACACAGCCTGGAGGAAACTATCAACCCAATATTTTAAGGGTAAGGAGGCTTGAGCAAGGAGAGTAAGGCCAGTTTCAACTATATGTCTGTGTTTGCGTTCAACTCTCCCATTTTACTCATGGACATGGGGACATGAGTGTCTAAATTTGATGCCATTAGTGGCAAGAAAGGACTCAAAGCTTCTGTACTCCCCTCCTCAGTCTGATTGTACAGTCTTAATGGTGGAATTGAACAGATTTTCAACAAGTTTTTTAAAGTGAATGAAAGTATTTAGAGCATCAGATTTGTGCTTCAGTGGGTAAAGCCAGGTAAACCTGCTGTAGTCATCTAGGAAGTGAATGTAATAGACAAAACCAGAACTAGATTGAACAGGGGAAGGCCCCCAAATGTCAGTGTGAATTAATTCTAACACAGTAGTAGTATGACTTAATGAAAGGGCAAGGGGTGTAGCATGTAACTTGCCAAACTGGTAGGCATCACAAAAAAAAACATTTCTATTAACATTCAAACCATAATCTGAGACAATTTTATTCAAAATCCTGACACTAGGATGTCCTAGCCTTCTATGCCAAACATCAGGACTAGTCTCACTAGAGACAACAGAAGCAACAAAAACACTTGAGCTACGAGACTTGGATTGAAAAGAGCTCTTGAAACCTGAACTTGAATCACTGAAATGAGGCTCTATCTGATACAGGCCATTATGCAGCACTCCTTCCAGAAGTACTCTCCCTGACACTTTGTCCTTCACATAGCATTTAGAGTCATGAAATTCAACAACAACATTATTATTAGCAATTAGTTTGGAAATACTTAATAGGTTCTTTGTAATATGAGGAACATGAAGTATATCAGTTAAGTGCACATTTGGTGAAACAACAGAATGGCCTGTGTGTGCAATATGCAGTCTACTACCATTACCAACAGTTAAGGTTTCTTTACCATCATATTCCATCTTGTTATGTAGGTGATTCACATCAGATGTGACATGGTTTGTGGCCCCGGAGTCTGCACCAGCTGGGATCTCCTACCATTTCTGGAGATGCAATATAGGTTGCTGCTGCTTGCCTAGTTCCATTTTGACCAGATGAACTGTTGTTTTGAGCATTATAGTTGGACTCAAACCTGTGCCAACATTCTGAGGCAATGTGGCCAACCTTAAGACAGATCTGGCAGGTAGGTCTAGGGCCATTATTGGTGGAGTTCTTGCCATTATTGGACCTTCCTCCACCTCTGGATCGTCCTCCTCTACTGGAGCCCTGCTGTCCCCTACCTCTGCCATTGGTGGGAGCTCTCGGGCCTCTGTTCCCCCCTTGATAACCCTGAGCTAGATTTGTACTCGACTGGGTCAGATCCAGAGTTGAAGTGGGATGAAAACGAGCAATCAGTCGTTCATGAGTCAACAGTTGAGATTGCACTTAGGGCCATGAAAGGGATCCACTCTAGATGTGATATTAACAATCACAGATTCATATTCCTTGGTCAAACCACCCAAGGTAGCCAGGATAAGCTCCGATTGAGACACCGGATATCCGGAAGATGCAAGACCGTTATAATGACTTTTCATAAGAGTCAAGTAGTCCGCCATTGGACGATTTCCTTGCTCCGTTTTGGTCAATGCATATTTGAGTTCAAGAATTCTGGACTCAGCCTGACTATTGAACAAGACTTCAAGAGTGTTCCATACCTCTGCTGCAGTTGCACAGCCAACAACTTCAAGCATGGCATGTTCGGTCATGGATCCGAGTAACCAACCAAGAAGAAAGTTGTCCACCGCCAGCCATTCATCATAGGCCGGATTTTTGACTGGAACACCACTGGTGGTGGAGGTACCATGAGCGTAGACAAACTCTGGTGGTTTTGGCTTGTTCCAAACACATGATCTTCAAGTTTGTAGCCCCGAATCATTGGAAGGATGGAGTACCGCCATAGTAAGTAATTTTGACGAGTGAGCTTAACAGTGAAACTCTGGGTAAGGTTACCACCAAATGGTGGTGCATGAGAGGTCGCCGGAATCAATGGCGGACGGAAGAGTTGAGACGGTGAGGTCAAGATGGTGGAAGAGGGTACAGAGGTGAGATTGTTTGGATTTGTGAACATGGTGGAGTAGCTCCCTAGATTGAAGGCGGAGGTCATGGTAGAGCTGGGCGTTACAGGGGTTCCTTCAGAACTTCCTGCCGGAGCTGTGCTCCTGGTGGTGGCCATGGCTGGAGAGTGGCTCCGATACCAACTTTCAAAACAGATAGGATCGAATAATTTCAGATTATCTTTATTCAACGCTCTTGCTGTTACATATAGTGAAACACATAGACACTCGGCATCATCATAGGTTGCCACACACACATAAGAGATTTAGTCTAGATACTATAGTTCTAGATATTACAAAGTAGTCCTTAATATTCTACTAAAGATAATATACTTCAACATATGTATTTCGAATCATTTTTTTTTTCTTCCTAAAAGCCCCGATATTCGGAACCAACTGATCTGACTAATCCGGTATTTCGAATCAATTTTACTAAATTAAAAGCGTATAAAACCAAAATTGATACAACTGCAAAGTTATGAGACAAATTTTACGATTTTTTACTTTATTTCCGGTAAATATATTACGATTTTTAAATTTAATTTACAGGGGCAGGTGATTGCATTCAATGAACAGATATCCAATTTCTAGAAGATAATCCCCAGAATTACCACCGTAATCGGAGATGAAAAATCGGCTAACGAGCATTTAAACCAATGCATCTATTTAGTTTCGGTCGGGATCGATGATTTTATCAACAATTATTTCATGAATAATACCGGCACGAGTAAAATATATACCATCGACCAGTTTATCGATGCCCTTATTCAACAATTTACTGGACAACTTTGGGTGAGTTTTGTTAGATATTTTGTAGGGTACTTGATGCTACGGGCACAACGGTACGTGTCCCTCGTTGTTGCATAAACCGTTGTGCCTCTAGCATTTCTCGTTTTTGTACACAATAGCGTGAGTTTTTCTTCATTGAGGCTTTTTTTAGTGTAAGTTTCATATGGGGCCTTTAACGGCAACCCAGTAAATCTACATTTGCCTGTAAGGATATATACCTTAGTGGCTGCCTATTTTTTAAACATTGTTGTGGTGTTCCAGTCTGTAGATTTACTGGGGTGCACTTAAAGGCTCATGTTTCTTATTCATGTACTAACCGGAAATTGTTACAATAGACATTGTATGGGTATGGAGCAAGAAAAGTTGTAATCTATGGACAAGGGCAAGGGGGGTGCGCGCCCATAGGATTAGCGTTATTGAGCAAAAACAGCTTAATGTGTCCCAAAGGATACGACGTTCCAATAAAGAATTACAACATCAAGCTGAAGAAATTGGTTCAGAGTATCAACGAGGATTCTGATGCAAAATTTATCTATCTCGGTGTTAAAGAGATTTTCAACGAAATTTTGGAAAACCCCTTGGCTTCTGGTAAATTTAAACAAATTTTTTAATATTCTTTCATTCTTGTATATTCCAAAACAATGAATAGCACAAAACACTCCGATCTTGAGGTCAAAGTTGTGACCAGTCATTTATCTTTCTTTGCCATTTATGTGGTCTAATGTTTTTTTTTTCTTTTTTTCTTTTTTTCTTTCACATTTTCGTCAATTGAGATGGAAAAGTTGTGCTTGAAGATACGTTCGTAAGGATTTCACACTCCTTCGTCGCCTCAACTTTATAATAACTCATTTACTTCTCTCAATTTCTTTTTTTTTGCTAAAAACCAAAAAATCATCTCTTTTAATCCCATACCCCTTTCTCCCCCAAAATAAACTCTTGATTGCTCCTAAGTTGTATATTTCTCCTAAAAAATTAACCCCAGACAAATTATCCTCTTATTCCATGAAATCCTTACGAGCTTGTTGTTCCAGCACAACTTTTCCATCCCAATTGACGGAAAATGTGATAATTGCAAAAGAGTTAAAGAACATAACTGGCAAAAACGTCAGAACGAAAGATGAACGGCTGATCACAACTTTGACCTAAAGATTAGAATATTTGCCGCTATTCACTCCGTTCCAAAATTGTGGGTTAAGTGACATGTATGCCCTCTATTATGCAGGCTTCAAGGTTACAAATTTAGCATGTTGTGGTGCGGGGAGAAACAATGCAGAGACTTTATGTCCGAGATTTCAAACTCCAATGCCCGAATAGAACCGAGTTCGTCTTTTGGGATTCTTTCCATCCAACAGAAGCAGCTAACGTTTATGTTACAAATCGTGCATTCAATGCTCAAAAACCAACCGATTCGTACCCTTACGACATTTTCCATCTAGCTCAATTATAAATAACGTCTCGGTCAATCGATTAGAAATTGTATTTGCATATCGTCATTCAGAAGAAAAGAAAATTGACATTAACATACATTTTCTGGAATTTTTGTGTTTTTTAGTAAGCCATATCAAAACCAGTCCTTATTCTTTTTTCTTTACTCTTTGTGAAATGCTGAGTGAGAAGGGAAAAAGTAGTTTCTGTACTCTCGTGAGGTGCAAAGGAGAGAAATGAAAAAGAAACGGGTCTTTATTTGCACCCCAGCGAGTCTACAGTTCAAACAGAGTAGAATCAATCTTGTGAAAAATCGTTTTTAGCACCAAAAACCGACTTTCCGTAAGTTCAGTATGAGAATCGACCTCAGAAAAGTCGGTCTTTGGCTGAGAATCAATCTTAAGAAAATCGGTTTTGGGCTCCAGAACTAACATTCTCAGGGTCGATTATGTGAAATCCGACTTTTAAAAGCCCGGTTCCCTTAAATATTCCAAACCACCAAACAAAGCCACAATATCTGATCCCTCATTCAGCAAAGAATACTTTCACAGATAAACAAACTTTCACATCAAGAGTTGAAAAAACAAAGGTCAACCGAACAGACAACTTCAACAGAATCAAACTCAGATACAAGACAATGTTGAACTTCTCGTTTAAATTAACGCTTCTACAAGAGCGAAATTACACGGATTAAGAATCAAGACGCTGCGTTTGGATCGCTGATCACGCCCAAGAAATCATCTTTAATGGTACCAATGCAGAACTGCACAAGATAACAACAAAAAAGGAAAGTAAAGAACACAGGTTTAAAAAATGCAGTATATTTACTAGTCAGATAAGTAAGACAACCTAAGACACAACAATTCATGAAGCAACTTTAAGGTACAACAGTTGTAGGAAGTTTCGGGATAAAACGTTTCGGAATAGAAAAGGGAAGATATCAAAACATAGGTCCAAATGCTTATGTTTTTCTCCTTGTCATATCAAAACTTCACAATCATTGCAATAATGATAGCCAAAGGGCATATTATTAAGACTGTAAGAACTAAAATTTATGAAATTCATTTACTTTCTTAATTTGTGTAAAAACCCGACTTTTATTTAGCATATGAAAGTGTAAGAGACATACGATTTCTGTGGCATCAACACGAGTTCCAATTATCTTCAACCTAACCTCACTTTCCTTTTGAATCTTGACCTGTCATAATAAACAAAAACATATCATATCCATTAAATAAACAAAAATTTATCAAAAGACTAAACGATTCAAAACGGAAAGAACAAATTCTTACAGATCCATCAGAAGTTGTATAACTAGGCATGTCACTGGACTGGAACTCCATATCATCCGGTATTAACTGTCACAGAAATAAAATGACTCAGATCGGCATACTCATTTTGTAGCAGATCACTATATTTGTAACTTAAAGTGAAGTAAAAATCAAGAAACTTTGGCACGGGCATTGAGAGGAGAAGAAACCGAAAAAACGTAATACAAGGCTGCTAGATCATGCTTACATGATTTGAGACAAAGATTTGCACAGGCCCGGCTTCAGCAAAAAAACCCATCTGCAAAAATAGGCAGCAGAGACATTTAATCAAACATCTTATAGGCATAAACATGTTCCAAATAAAGGAAAGTGAAACCAGGGTTAACCTTATTAACCATGCTAACAACAGCTTCCAAAATTTCCCCTTTAAAGGGACGGAACACAACGCATTGGTATTTCACAGGAGCGCCACAAAGCCAGTGCCATCGCGTATCAAGCCTTTCCGACACTTTCAATTCCAGTGATGGCCACAATGAATCCATGCCGTCCACTGTGATTTCAAACCCAAAAAAAAAAAACCATATCTTTTATATTGTCATTGGCTTCTCACAATTTTAATCCCGGGATGAATTGAAACAAAGTTTCTTCTATAGGGTCCTAAGTAAGACGTAAAGAGAGAAGAATAGTGACCCGCAAGTGCCCTCAACATCTTTCATGAGCTTGGAAACGAGCTTTTCACGAAGTTCACGGCCAAAATGGCGGGGATGAAGCTGCATATTCCGCTCCAATACTATGTGGAAAAACATTTTTCTTGTCTGCCGGAACTTCCCCTGTGCCTCTGAGGGCCTATTTCACTAGACCAGGATATTACACATAAGGTTCCTAACCAACAATGCAAGAAAATACTGCAGAAAGGTAACAAACAAACTCATACTAACTCCAGTTATTAAATCAGATATAGTAAAATCAGATTGCACATTCAACACCGGATGCACAAGTTCAATTAAAAATTTAAAAAAAGACACCATAACATAACCCCGTGTTCACAAAGATTGACGAAAATTTTCTAGCTTTCTGACACATCACACATCTTCCAAGGTCAATTTCTGATATTAATAATAATATAAGAGAAGGTTAATAAAAGATACTGACAATTGTAGAAGCGGAAGCTTAGATAGAAAAGGTGAAATAACTTGTATTATTTCAATATAGAAAGCTTAAGTTTACAAGGGGGAGCTGGTTTGTTTATATATACACGAACCAGTCCATAAAAGAAGAAAAAGGAAACTAGCCACTGGGCTATCGAATCCAACAGCTAGCTAGTGGGACTTTTAGTCCATTAAACTAACCGGGGATAATTAGCTAAATAATTAACTAATTATATAAGGCACAAAAGGCAACTTAAGGAGGGGCATTAGATATATAAGGTGATCTAACAACAATAATAAGAAGGCTCCACGTAATCTAAGAACTTCTAGCAATGCAACTACGCTTTAACCATTTATAAAGCAACCTCAAAGTTTGGTGCAATTTATCCACCATCCCACTAAAATTATGCAGTTTCTGAATCATATATCCTGTATCATCTGCAATCATCCTACTTCAAACAACAAGAAAAAGTAGCCAGCCCAAACATAGGGCAAGCAAGGAAAAAATAATAACTCACCCAATTTATTAATTTAGGAGCCAAAGGCCAGAAGGACAAGATAAGATACAAAATGGTTGAGAAGGACAAAATATAGTAACACATGTACAAAAATGTAGTAACACGTGTAGTAACTGTCCTTCTCAATAATTTTAGATTAAAACTGTCCTTCACAACCTTTAACCTTTAACCTATTAATTTATGAATGAATATCTTTAAAAAAAAAAGTTTCAATAAAGTCTGAATCTTGTCCAAGACAAAATACAGAGACTTATGATTCTTATTCCATAGAGTCGGTTGGGCTTGTGAAGCTAGGCATTGCTAAGTGATTATATATATAATATACAAAAGAAGGCTATTAAAAGATACTGACAGTAATAAGAAGGCTCCAAAAGAATTAAAGAACTTCTATTAAGCTTTAACATCTTCAAGCAATTCCAAGGTTTTGGGGCAATTTTTGCACAATCCCACTAAATTGTTTTCAATTTCTGCTCATATATACCATCTACAAACATTCTACTTCAATCAAGAAGAAAAAAATAGAATATGAACACCAACCAAAAGGGGAGAAAAAACAAAAACATAGCGCAGCCTGATCTCATCAAATATGGGGCAAGATTTTCAGAGACTTACGGGATTCTTATATGTGTCTGTTCGGATTGTGAAGATAGGCGTTGCTGTGGAGGCTTCCTCGGGGAGATTCGTCGAACGTGGTTGTGGTGGTGGGGAAAGGGATCGAAATCGATTAATTAAAAGAAAAAAACATCAACCACCTAGGTGTTGTCAAAATGACGCCTGTTAAAGGTTTTTTTTTTTTTTTTTTCGAATTTGAAGTCTTTTTTGGTTGGTTCTATTGACATACCCTTTCTTACTATTGATAATAATCATTTTTTGATTATTTTTTCTGATAAACAAAACGTCAGTGTTAGTTTTGTTGTTATTGAAAACCATATTGACGTTGTTATTCAAAAACGAAAAGCGGTGTGATAAAACCAAACCGACGCGTTCTATTCAAAACGAAAGAGCGATGGTGGCTGTTGTTTTACAAGTTGTGACACTTTTGTAACGTAAATGTCGGTGCCACTGACGTTCGTTTTCGAACACCAACGTCACTGACGTTGGTTTTCAATAGCAACAACCGTGTCACTGACGTTTCGTTCATTAAAAACAACCATGGTGCCGGGAGTAATAGGGTGCCAGTAGTAAAAATGGTGTGCCAATGAACCCTTTTTTTAAAGAAGTAATAAAATGACATAAAAAAAGGCTTTTTAATGGATACGAAATATACATACGCACACACACATATTGTCTTCACCCGTACTTGAGACGTAACCTCTGTGACGATGCTGGGTTTCGTCGAGAAGATTATCCGGGGCCAATTTACTCTAGAGACAATCAACAAGATCCAAAAAACCTATAAAATGATGTAAAAACGGGGGGTGGTTTTATGGTGATTTAGACTGAGCCTGAAACGTTTAATCACTAGTTGCCTACGTATTCTTTGATAATTCAGGAATCAAGTCTATTCGTAGTTCTTAGGATCTTTTATATAGAGGGTCTTGTACACTATGCATGCATGTGCCGTGTCCATGATGAATTCTATTTCGCATCCCTCAAAGATATACACGCGTTTATCCCCATGACTTTAGGAGATAAACGTGTTGTGTCCAATGGTCCAAAGAAAGGTAGGTTTTGAAGTTATATCGGCTTAATTTCACTTTAACTTCACTACCTACGTATTGTGGTGTTCTTTTTTTTTTTTTGAGAGGACTTCCTACGTGTTGTAAAAAAAAACAACAACAACAACAACAACAACGTAGGTGTTGTCAAAACGACGCTTATTAAAGGTTTTTTAAATTGAATTTAAAGTTTTTTTTAAAAGAAGTAATAACATGACATAAAAGATATTGTTATAAAAGAAGTAATAGAGATATTGTTATAAAAGATAAAATTATGGTTATCTATTATTCAATTTGATTTAGATCATATTCTTTAAAAAAAAAATGATTTATATAGATTTTCTGGTTTATCTATCATATTGTATTCACATTGTAAAATCTATTATAAATCCCCTCTGAAATAGGAAAATACTACCTTCGTCCTATATTATATATGAAATAAAAGAATATCTTGTGACACCTGACATAATTACAGAAGTGCCACATACGAGTTTTGTTAGGATAAGATCTAGGACTAGATTTTTCTCTATGTTGTAGTAGTATATGTATTAGTGTAGCTGCTACTCTGATATCATAACAAAGAGAATGATGAATTCAGTTATATAACTTTTCTTGTATACCCAAAATGGAGTACCAACACATCGAATTTATTGTCAACATTGCCGTCCATTATATTAACTAAAAATAAATACCCAAAATGTATGTATTTACTAAAATAAATACTCAAACGTCACTTTAGTCAGAATCCCTAAAGAAAATCATTGAAGCTCCGTTTGATCTTGTACAACTCCATTCGGTCATAGAAAATTAAATTAAAAACTCGATTCCGAATGCATCTTATCCTGAAAATGAGGGGCTTGTGATTGGAATCAAGTCTCCGTAGTTCCTTAGGAATGGTTTATATAGAGGGGCTTGTGCCCTAGGGTTAGCGTGTAGCGTGTATGAGATGGGCTCTTAATTACCGTGTTCCCTAAGGAAAAGATTATGACTCGTTAATCTCCTTGATTCTAGGAGATAATTATAGTATTCAAATATTCGTATTTAAGTGATAAAGATTGGAGTCTTAACGACTCGAGATTCTTTCCATAAGTATCAGTCTTAACGACTGTCAGGCTTTTAATTCCGGGCCACTTTGGATACAACTTTGGAACCTGCCTTCAGATTGCAGCTCTATAAAAGCAGTTAAACATATCTGCGCAACTTTTGGTAAGGTAATTGATGCTAAACCCCCATCATCTAACAGCATGCAGGGGAATTTCTTTAGATGCCTGGTTGAGATAGATATTACTAAGCCTCTTCTCAGAGGTATGTTCGTTACTAAGGAAGATGACCGCTCTTGGGTGGATTTTAGATATGAAAATTTAGCCTTTTTCTGTTTCTACTGTGGAATTATTGGTCATGCATCTAGATCCTGTTATGCTAGAGGCTTAGACTTAAAAAGAGATATTCATAAAGACGATCAGTTTGGCATATGGCTTAAAGCGAATTCTGGCAAGGATTTTGGTACAAAAGAAATGGGGGGGAGAAAGCAAAACATTGCTGATCATCCAAAGCTTGATTCTGATGGTAAAGATGTAGTGGTACAGATGTAATTATAGAACCCGGACAATCTTCAATGGCAAATCAAGACTCGCTCCCTGCATGCAAGCTTTTTGTACCGATTTTGTTCGGATCTCGCTTAAAAATGGTGGAAGCCTCTCTAATCAACAAAAGAAGCCACACTTATCTTGCGAATAGACTCAACTTTCCTCTGTTGCTTGATTGGAATTCCGGAAATAGGGCCATCATGCATAGCGATCTTGAAGGTCAAACCAATGACCCCATCATCATGAAGTTAATGAAAATGAAGAAGTCCTATCTCCGTCCGTTCGCACTCAAGAAACTGCAGGCAGAGAATCTTGTTCCAAATAATGCAACCCAAATCCATGCCTCTCTCATGGATATCGATGTGGTCACCTTGGAGAGTAATGTATCTAATGAGGTCCCTTTAGTTAGCTCTCATCTGGAGAGCCTCATCCATGGGTAGCAATATTACACAAGTCTGGACTCACCGGATGATACAAGAAATGAAAGCAGATTGCCAATCCTTTCTCAGTTAGGTTCCCAATTGATCAAGATGCAGCTGACAAGGTTCCTTTTATCTAAAAGAAAGTTCTCTACAATCAAGCTGTTTTGTCTCGACTCTTCGTTGAGCCTCGATTTGAAAAAGCTCTGCTTATTGGATAGGGTGGAGGAAGCCGATACTGGTGGCTCCCCCACCACAATGAGGATCTTGGTGTGGAATTGCCAAGGCACAGGGGGTCCTTGGTAGTTTCCCAACTTGAGGAGGTCTACAAACTCCACTCCCCAAACATGGTTTTCCTGTGTGAAACCAAGAACAAGTCACATGTTATCAGAAAATTGTGTTCAAAACTTAACCTGTTGGATTACTGTGTTGTTGATCCTATTGGTTTAGCTGGAGGTCTTGCTCTCCTTTGGAATCAAGGTATCTCCATTGTCTCAATTTTAACTACTTATTGCACTATTGAGGCAAAAATCAGGGATCCAATTCATAATATTGAATGGTGGTTTGTGGGGGTTTATGCCCCATCAAATCCTCGCCGATAGAAGAAATTGTTGGTCCTTTTTATCCTCCAGGATGACTCTGCAGGGTGATCTTTTCTTAATTGCAAAGCGATTTCAATGATATTTTGTCTTCTAAGGAAAAGTTGGGTGGCTTTCTACGGTCAGGAAACCTCTTATCGAGATTTGAAGTTTTGTTAATGACAACTCCCTTTTTGATCTTGGATACCAAGGTCATTTTTGGACTTGGAAAAGAACCTGCAACGGCCAAATTACTACTTTTGAAAGGTTAGATAGATTTCTGTGTTCTACTTCTTGGCATGACCTCTTCCCTAGATTTTGTTGTTCTCACTTATACACAGTTGCTTCCGATCACTGCATCATTTTGGGTAATACTAACCCCCTCAGTGTCAATAAGGGTAGATCATTTATTTTTGATCAAAGATGGATTCGGATGGAAGGTTTTATAATGCGATTGTAATTTGGATGGAACACTAATGTTGTGGGCTCTTATATGTACAAGTTCTTGATGAAAATAAAAGCTGTCAGGGTGCAAATTCTTAAATGGAAGGGAAACAGGCCTTCTAACACAGCAAATATAATTAAAGACTTAAAGCGTAAGCTTGATAATGCTATTAATTCTGGCTCTAACTCATCTGCTATCTTTAATCTGGAGAATGAGCTAAAGAAAGCTTATGAACTAGAAGAACTATACTGGTCTCAAAAATCTAGAATCACTTGGCTTCAAAGTGGGGATAAAAACACCAAGTTCTTCCATGCCACTGTCTCCAACAAAAGGAGGAAAAACCACATATCTTCTTTAAAAAGGGCCAACACTAATCTCTGGTGTCATTCTATGGATGACTTCTCCAATGAATTTTCTAATTATTATTCCTCTCTATTTACCTCCACAGGAATTTCTTTGATTTGGGAGACATTTTGGAGGCATGGAGAAGAAAATCACCACCGCCATGAATCGAAGTTGATGCAACCTATCACCTGAAGGGAGATCGGAATGCTGATCTTTAGCATGAAAACTCACTCGGCTCCAGGTCCTGATGGTATGACTCCTCTCTTTTACAAGCATTTTTACCATCTCATCAAGCATGATTTACTAATGATGGTCCAAAGCTTCTTTGTATCTGGAAAGATTCTTAAGGAAGTAAATCACACTTGCATCTCCCTCGTCCCTAAGATAGCTCATGCTTCTGAGGTTACCCAGTATAGACCTATTAGCCTCTGCAATGTCTCCTATAGGATTCTCTCCAAAGTTCTTGCTAATAGGCTCAAAAAGGTCATGCCCACTTGTATTAGTCCCAACCAATCGACTTTCATTTTCAGCGAGATACATTTGAGATAATTACATCTTGGCCCATGAAATTCTAAATTTTATGTTGCATGTGATTCTAAGAGAAATGGCTTTATGGCTCTCAAACTTGACATGGCTAAGGCTTTCGGCTGAATTGAATGGCCTTTTCTCAAGTTTATCATGCAAAAATTGGGTTTCGTGAAGCTTGGATAAGGGAATTTTGAGTGTATATCTCCTTTGTCTCCTTCTCCTTTATCATCAACGGTTGCAGGACTGGTTTTATCAAGCCTTTTAGGGGCATCAGCGGGGTGACCCTCTTTCCCCATACATTTTCTTAATTTGTTTGAGGCCCTAAGTTTCTACTTCATAAAGTCAAAGCTCGGTCTTATCAAGGCATCAAACTTGCTAGTAGATCCACGCCTCTATCTCTCACCTTTTCTTTTTGGATGACAGTTTGGTAATATGCAAGGTGATATTTCCCAAACCAAACACCTTTGTGATATCTTGGATGTCTATCAATCCGACTCCAGTCGACAAGTTAATATTCAAAAGTCGGGCATCTTTTTTAGTAAAGGTCTTGGTGAAGAACTTAAAAACTCAATCTTGGAATTATTCCCGTGAATTTCTCGGCCCTCATACTAAATACGTTGGCCTCCCTTTGCTTTTAGGAGATCAAAAGAGATATCTTTGGTTTTCTAAAAGACAAGATCCACTCTAGATTATCTTCCTGGAAAAATAACTTCCTTAGCCAAGGTGGTAAAGAGGTCCTCCTAAAGTCCGTCATCACTATGCTTGCCTCCTATCCAATGTCTGTCTTGAAAATTCCTAAGGGAATCTGCAATGATATCACCTCCCTTATGGCAAATTTCTGGTGGGGAAATCACACTGAATCTAAAAAAGGCTTGCACTGGTTAACTTGGAAAAAGGTCTGTCTCCCGAAAGGACTTGGTGGGCTTGGTTTTAGGGATTTTGAAGCCCTCAATATGGCCTATCTATGTAGGCAAATTTGGAGGATTCTTAACAACCCCAATTTGTTCATCTTTATAGTTTTAAAGGCCAAATATTTTCCTACCTGCTCTCTCCTAGAAGCCTCAAATAAAACCAATTCCTCTTATTTTTGGAAAGGCATCCTAGCTACCTTACCTCTTTTTAAGGAAGCCATTTTTTGGTCTATTGGAAAGGGTGACTCTGTGAAAATCTGGGAGGATAACTGGTTACCGGGTAATCCTAATCTTAAGCCTTTAACCCCTCCTCTTAACTCCCCAAATATTTTCTAGGTTAGAGATCTAATTAAAGAGAACAAGTGGGATGAAACTTTGATCAAAAAGATTTTTTGGCCGGTGGATGCTCACCAAATCCTTTCTCTCCCAATAAGTATTTGTAATTCTACAGACACTCTCTTTTGGAAGCCTGCAAAGAATGGTCATTTTTCTTTGAAAACTGCTTATGCTTTCCTTTTTGACAAACTCAATGATCTCTCTTTCACTAATCCTACTGCAAATTTTACCTCTGTCTCTGATGGTCAAGGTAAATTCTGGAAACTCCTTTGGACTCTGAATCTCCCAAACAAACTTAAACATTTCTTCTGGAAATGTCTCAGGGGTATTCTTCCTTGCCGAGCTCACTTATCTAGAAGAATGAAAAATTGTTGTATCTCTCCGCTTGTTGTTTCGTGGTTACCCAAATTTGAAACTATCGATCATATTTTCCTCACCTGCCCCAGAGCCAGAGATATCTGGTCGCACAGCTCCTTATCATGGCCACATTTCCTCAACCAAAGTGCAAGTATATGTTCTTGGTGGACCTATATCTCTCAGGATAAAAATTTTGCAGCCCTTAAATCCAAAATTGAACGCACAATATTCATGTTTTGGGGTATCTGGCTTTCCAGAAATGATTGGCTTTTTAATAGAAATGTTTCTGATGCAAAAAACATAGCTTACTTTGCTGGAAAAGATTATCAGGATTTTAGTGCGGCTAACTCTCCTGATCCTAACCTTACTCATGCTAAAAATTACATTGTAAATAATAATTTTCCAAATTTCGCCTCTCAATTCTCTTTCTTTATTCAAACAGATCTTTGCTTGGAGTTGCGTAGAAACAAACCTGCGGGAGGGAGTCAGATATCGATAAAAATTACAACTTGGTTGAGATTTGGGGAAGGGCTTTCAAGCATCTTGATTCTCCGCTAAGATCTGAAGTCGAGGTTGTCCGATGGTCACTTTTAACTGCTAGAGACAAGTTGGGATAATTTGTTGCTGAAAACTGACTGCCAGGTCCTTGTGAATATGGTAAATGGCACTATCTCAACTTCCCCAGAGGTTAATGCAATTGTTAAGGACATACACAAGCCGCTCTTTGCTTTCTTTTTGGGTGCCAGGCTTGTGTTTGTAAATAGAAAACTTAACATTATCTCCCATCATGTTGCTTCTTTTGCTGTAAAAAGTCAGTTACTCCGGCCGTTTGGACCGAGTCTTTCCTCTTGGATCGTCACTCTTAGACGTGATGAAGAGGTTGCTAGATCTTTGCACTCCCCATATCGTTTTGATTCTTTAGTAATGAAAATCTTTCGCTTTGAAAAAAAAAAAAAAAAAAAAAAAAAAAAAAAAAAAAAAAAAAAGAATATACGTAAAAATTTAAAAAAAAAAAAAAAAGCTCATACTTAACGATGTGAGTTGTGTGGCTAATATCTTCCTTGTCGTACTTTATGAAGACAATATTGAATGTGTTGGTAATAGATATGCTAGAAGCAACATGACAAAGGAACACATGCCCCATATTGTTTTACCAATGTGTTCTATAGAAGAGCGGTGTATTAGTATTATATAAAAATATATATATGCTAATCATAATCTGACAGGTTTGTTAACTCTATATATATATATATATATATAATATTGAAATGTGTAGATTTGGAAGACTGGTGACGATCCGAAAATCGTCTCCTTCAATCTTAGGGTTCTTTCTCTTGATGAAAGTCCAAAGGTATTTCCGGAATATGAAGAACGACAAAATGAGGGGGTGATTTGAGATATTTTAGACTGCACTTGACGGTGGTCAAGCTGCCTACGTATCCAATGCTGTGATTGGAATCAAGTCTCCGTAGTTCCTTAGGAATGGTTTATATAGAGGGGCTTGTGCCCTAGGGTTAGCGTGTAGCGTGTATGAGATGGGCTCTTAATTACCGTGTTCCCTAAGGAAAAGATTATGACTCGTTAATCTCCTTGATTCTAGGAGATAATTATAGTATTCAAATATTCGTATTTAAGTGATAAAGATTGGAGTCTTAACGACTCGAGATTCTTTCCATAAGTATCAGTTTATTACGCACGTGGGAAATATGATTAAGAGACTGACTCTGGCCGACATGGATGGCCCGAGCTGAACTAACTGACCCTTGAAGGTCGGGGAGAATGGCCGAGCTGGTGTCAGATCGGACTCTTATGCTTGGTAAGTCAGGGACATAGGCTGACCGATAAGGTTGGTCATCGGTCAGCTAGGATGTAAGCGACGCCCGACCTTAAGAGGTCGGACACGGAACTCGAATCTCCTTATGATCGGTGGAGGTCAGTTCTAAGCACTGGTCGACCTGAAAAGGATGGGGCGAGCAGCTGTCTCGGGTTTTATCTAAGGAAAACAACAAGTAATAAAATTTATAACCCGGTATACCCCAAGTGTAGGGATCGTAGTAAAGTGATTATACCGGGGTCGATCTCAGGGAACTGACAGTTGTGATTCCTAGTTTTTATTTATCTAACTATGTCACGATTATTAAACTAAAAAGAAACAGAAAATAAACTAACAAGAATGTAAAGTTTGGACGGAAGAACAAGTTCTAAAGCCAGGAAAACAGGTTGCGAACCAATTAACTAAACTAAATCTAAACCTAATTATGCAATAAATCTAACTAAGCTAAACAATTCAAATTCAAGGGATTAAATCAAGTTATAACGAACGAACAAGCAATTGATCCACCTATCTTATCAACATTCAATTCTAATTCGGACTACTTCGTGATCTCTACTCAAGTCGTGATTCACCTAATCGAAGGCATAAACTCCTACTCGTAGACAAGTTCGTTTTCTAATCTTTTATCTTTCGATGTTAAAGATTACGCTCTTTCTAACCTAGGCGTGAAATCTTTCGATTTCTAATCTAGAAAATCAATCTAATAACTTTCGTTTTATTTAGATCAAAGATCCAATCTTTTATCATGGTGATCTAAGGTTGACACTGTTAGAAGTAATATCGTCGGATCAATCATAGATTGACCCGATTACGCAGCGGAAGGCATCAGATCTAGATCTAAACGAAACAAAGAACATAAATTTAAGATCTAAACTACAAGGGGGTTTGGGAGCCTACCTTTTTATGGTGCTTAACTCCAAGAACGATAGATCTCTAAGAACACGTATTTGAGAAGCCACAGCCTTCCAACGTGTGTCTCCCAGCAACACCAGGTGGATGGTGTTTCCCGCCGCCGGACCTCCTTGATATGCTACCGGAATAATCCCGAAGATTATTCCAACTCGAACCCTAAGAATAGAGGCCGAAATTTTCAGCCAATTTCTCTTGTGAATAGTGACGTGAATAGTGTATGTCAAAAGGCTTGGAAGAACTCTCTTTATATAGGAGAGTAAAACTTAACCTCCAAGGATTAAATAATTAAGAGATAATTATTACATGAATCCTTTTTCCAAATAAAAGATAAATAAAATGATTATCCCAAACAAATTAAGATAAATCATATTATTATCTAATATTCCATGAATTATCATTTAACAAATAAAAGATAAATCACACATTAAATAATTATCCAAGAAAACTAATTTCTTAATAATATATTAATGCAAATATGCGCCCCAACACTTAGTCAAATAAGTCATGCGCATATTTCTATATTTGACCAATGAGGTCAAAAGGTCAACACACCAATTTGGGCCGAGTCCACGAAAAATGTCTTTTCCGTGTATTTAATTATTTAGTCCAACTAAACAATTAATCCACATATCAAATTAAATAGCCCAATCAACTATTTAATTATAATTGAGGTGCAACGACGAGAAACCTATATGCTATATTAGGAGCCACGTCGGGGACCATGGACCCATATTCAGTAGCTACAATAAATCGAATAAAAATTATTCATCAGACATGAATAATTATATCCAACTTATTAATTCGGGATTACACCACCATAAACCCAAATCGAACTCTATCGAATATAGATAACTTACACTCAATTTATGAGTCGAAAGCGTCCACTCGATATAATCATTACATACGGATAAACCCCTCCATAGATCGTTCATTTCGATTCGGGATATTTCCGTAAACCCTTCTAAAACATATTATCCTTATTTACCATTAACCCCTAGTGATCAATTAGTTCATATTCAATATAATATGAACTCGGCCGATCGATCGGTTTTAGGGTCAACAAATAAGAGAAGCTGTCTGTCTACTTCCCGAGGAAGGAATGGATTCCATATTCTGTGATAGCACGGACTACTTACTCATCCCGAGAATAGAGCCAACGAGAAGTGTTGGACCACATACTTCGAAGTGATCCTTACTAACACATCAAACACTACCCTAGTCTAGCGGTAAATGCGCGTGATCACCTCAGGATTAAGATTAATCCATATATGATCATCTTGTGATTCGATAAGACTTCTCGACACGGAATTATATCGAGAATTCAAATCAAATCGGTCCAAATTTCTATATGATTATCATCATATATAAATGCCCCACTAGGTAGGTACCTATTACCGACAGATCCGGATAAGAATTGTCACATCTAAAGTGTTAGGCGCATTAATAGCAAATTAATCATGAGACCCATACTCGATTAATAAACGCTACGGACTAAGTTAATTTTAAGTACATCTCACTAACTCAATCCTCTTGTGTATAGCCATACATTTGAGTTATGTGATTACATAAAGCGAGGTACTTAGGGTTTTCAGTGAGTGTCTTAATTATAAGCATACATGCATATAATAAGATGAATTATTAGTCTGTCTAAAACAATTATACAATTGTCTTTCGGCACTACACTTACAATCTCCCACTTGCACGAAAGGCAAGTGGATTAATTATTTTAGAGCACACCCTTATTTATCTATATCTACAACATTCTCCCACTTGCTCAAAACAAGTGAGACGAATCCCTCAAATATGTACCTCCAAGCGCATCTTAGTAATTCATCCTTCCAAGCACGACCGGAGTATGCCTCCGCAGGTAGGTCGCTGACCGGCGGCGTACTCGAGAATCCGAATACCATGTGACTTGGTACACTCGATTAGGTAGGATGTCGGCTTGAGTCAATCTTTGGGATCAAACGTCGCTTTCCATCTAATCCGGTGGTACGATATCAATATGCCTTTGATTCAACACCGAGGACGAAATCGACTTAACGATCATCCTTCATCTGACCTAAAGTCAGAATCAGTGTCATCACTTATATTCTAGTTTGCACCTGAATATACTAGCATATTATTCCTCATTCTCCCGAAGATACTTGAGGATTCACTAAACATCCCATTTCGTATTCATCCTCAAAGTTTAGATAACCATTCACGAGAGGTAGGGTAGACTACATCGTTGAAATGCTGCATAAATGCAAGAATATCTTAACCAGGTGAATGGATGGGATTGCCAATGATCGATTCTTGCGGATTTGAGCGAATCAAATCCTTTAGAATGAATCCCGATGGCATGTCAGACTTTGACTTCAGATAACACACTCATGTTGTTTCCAAACTGCTTTGATGTTACCATTCACAAACACTAATCTACATACTACTTTACTAATATTGATGCCGATCTACAAAAGACTTATCAACATTACGGTCAAGTCCACATATTAAAATATATGACTTTGAAATGACCTAGAGGTTTGCTTTAATCCCCGAAGGATATAAGCTATGGCAGGCATCCTGCCAAAGGTTCTTCTGAATAAATTAAGATACCGTTAGTCTCGCAAAAAAGTCTTAGGGAATCACCCATATTTTCTGTGCTTTAACGAATCCATTATTTGTTCTTAGCTAAAACCCTTCTATTCTGAATGAATTCAGATTTCCGTTGTTCGGCAAGGAAGTCTTAAGGAATCACCCTATTTCTCGCTACGACGTGAAATCAAGCAAGGCGAGTGATAGGAGAGATCACGGTCTGGTTAACTCTCTACCTTTTAGGGAATCACCCTAAATTACTCAAATTTGCGTTGAAAGTTAAACTTTCCTATTCATTCGACTCTTCTCCGTGTAGTTTCAATTACTCCCACTGGGCCTGAGATACTCAGGTGGTTCTACAAGAGTTTCAACAGAATTGGAGTATCATACTCCATTCACAGGGTTATGGCTTTTAAACCAACATCTATGAGCAAGATCCTATACAGTCCACGAAGGACTATAGGTCATCAATCTACCCTATAGACCATAAGGTCCTGCAATGGGTAATGGACAAACCATACTCCCACTGCGTTCGGGGTGGAGTGATATACTGATCTAGTTTAGTAGTCTTTATTAGTGTTTTCACCAACTGCCGGTGTTGGATGTGGACTGAACAAATCAGTTAGTTGTTTCTTGAGTACAAATACTTCAAGATCCAAGGTTGTTATTTATAGACTCTATCAGACCGAGTTTGACAGTATAACCGTCATTCTCTGATTTTACGAGTTTTATAACCAACATTTACTCAATGCATTAAGATATTTCACGTCCTGAACGTGTACTCAAAATTTCCAGTCCTACCTTCAAGCACTCGGTGCTAAATGCCTCTATTTACGGAAGTGGGGTGAACCGAATTCACTCCTTATCCACAAATGCGTAGGCATCTTTTAGGTAGACTTCTCGGTTTTTCAATACAACCGTTATTTTGCAACCAATATCTTAAATGAGTTCAACAGCGTATCGTAGCATATCAATAACTATGTAAGGCAAATTTGTGGTGTATCCTTAGTGAAAACATTTCACTGGGAGGTAGGCCGAGCATCAGTCCCGAAGACTACGCAATAACCTATTTCTGAGTATGGAATACTCTATCTCTGGTGAAATCAGAGATTTCCTCCAAATATTTTTGATAAACTTACCGGAGTCTCGAATAGTAGTCAAACAAGATGTCACTACTTCAAAAGCTCCCACTAGCTTGTGTACATCATATGACCCCGAAGGTTGTTATGAACAAGCTATGTTACTTCTTTAAATCTATTACCCTTTCACGATTGAAAGGAAACTTAGTCATTGTTCCTTTGAGGCAGTGTTCCTTTGGTAGGAGATAGGAATCACCCTAAGCCGATCTTGAGATCTTGTCTTTAGGGAATATGCACTAATTAATATAATAGAAAGAAAGCGTTTATCGAAATACGGAAACCATTTGCGTTTATATGTTTTAAGATGTGTTACTAATACCTTTTCAACAATGATTAGTGGTTCGACTTTTTCAAACAAAAGTCCGAGTCTTGGATTCGTATACTACATTGTTACATTCATCGTCAATAAGACAAACAAATTATCCTATTGAAAATGAATACGTTCGCTCCAACGAATCCGAAAGCAGAAACGAATTTTCGTGATGCTCAAGAATTGAATCCGAGATTCATTTCCTTATATCACTCCCACTAGTCAATCGAAAAAAGCGCCCGTTGTCTATTTTATTTATCGTTTAATGCAAAGCTACCTAGTTCTTCCAAAGAACTTTAGCTTTCAAGAAAATTGCTAAGATACATTGGACAGTGATCCGAAATCACTTTCATTATCCTCTAATTTCCAATTTATTAATTTTCCGGTTTAGCCTTAAAACTACTTAGTCTAGATGACTAACACGTATAAACATTCTTTCCCATTCTCGACTTTCCTTAGATGGAAAGCAGTCTTGAACTAGCGATTCGTGTGAGTAGACACTACTCTTGAAGCGTGGGGCGTTCGATGTTACTTGCTTGGACTATCGATTTTTCTAATCGTTAAATCATAAGACCAAAGCTCCGACTAGTTTATCGGTTCCAAATACCGTCTAACTAGCAACACTTTGTATTTATGATTTTTCAAAGATCAGAAAATCCCCGAACTAAGCTCCCACTAGTTTATCGGGCCCAAATCTTGTCTAACTAGAAATGCTTTGTTCATGATGTTTCAACGATTATAAAATCTCGAACTAAGCTCCTACTAGTTTATCGCCCAAATCTTGTCTAACTAGTAACGCTTTATTCTTGTTTTTCCAATAAATGGAGAAACTTCTGTGCAGTCTATTACACATTTCTAATAATTCAGAAAAACAACAAATCATAAGGCTAAGGCTCCCACTAGTTTATCGGTTCCAAATACCGTCTAACTAGCAACGCCTTATGTATATGATTTTCCAATTTTTCAATTTATAAATTTGTTGTGTAATTACACTTTTAAAATTCACTAAATGAATTTTATCGATAGTCCTATGTCATCTTTTGTAAACTAAGTATGGTCGTCTCTCGTTCAACACGAGTGACACCCGTGACACACTGCACTATGTCACTTAAGTTTTAAAGGCTCAAGAGAGAAAATTTCTTCCGAAAAGTTAATCGCATTTATTGATAATTACAACGCACTTGTTACTTTCACATTTTTATTGAAGTCCTATTACTAACAGTTTAGTAACCTAGAGGTTTAGTTGTAAATGAAATGACAGAAAGTTAAATTCAAAAATAAATTTTCACTACTAGATTTATATTTTAGGAATAATAAACTATAAAAGAGTTTATCCTACCATTCCAAGGATTTAACCTCGCATAAATCTTGTCCGAGAGGGTCGATATCAGCACTATGATGGTCAAACTGAGACAATCTCTCTCAATGATTAAGCTTCGAGAATCGAACATCTCACGGGAATCAGACATCCGGACCTTAATCATTGATTACCTTCCTTTTTCTAGCCTAGATATTTCGAAAATATCCATAAAGAGTGTGACCTACTATATCAGATCTCAGAGTACGCCCCGAGTATGCCTACGAGGCGGTCGATGACCCGACAGTACCGAAATCCTATCCTTTCGGAGACCAAGCCTTGAATTTTGATAGCGGTGAACACCATCCGAGGGGGCGAAATCAAAGCCGCACGAGGCGTCACCATTCTCTCACGTGCTTGCATCTATAGTAGAGGCCGTGGGGTTGGTGTCGCGCTTCCCCGCTCCCACTCAATATTTTGAAAAAGTGGTGGGTTTACTAATTACGGTTGTGGTCTTGACAATAAGAAACAACAAATCAAAGTACTCGAATAGTGGTCGGTTATGTAGGCAAGCTACGCCGTCTTATTCGTTGGAACATATGTGATAGTTCAGCCAATCCGGCAAGAGAAGCCCGTTAGCCCGAAGGCTTATCGGCTATGCTAAGTCTGTCGAGGAATCGTAACGTGCATCACACGCGTGTGGGAGTCGATTGAGCGAAGCTCGGTTGAACTCGCCCAACCATGGTTAGACCATTTCGAACCCATGTACTAAGATTTTCCGATCTCTAGATTTTCATCCAAAGCGTAATCTCGCTTCGCATTTTAAGGTAGGTTCACGAAAACTCAACGATTTATCCAAGTGGGATTCACCGAGAATCCATCACTAAAATCGTAAACGATTGACAAAAACCCGGGTCCTCGGTTTTTATAATTAGCTACTTATTATTTAACTACAACATATTAAATTAATAAGCATTTATACTAATTATTCGAGTTATACATGCCTAATTTATTCGAAATAAACTAGCTACATGTATGCATTGGAGTGGAATCATGAAGATGCAAGTCATGGCAATTTTCCGGTTTTAAGCACGTAATCTTGATCAAACACAAAATTATACCGAAAAGTAAACACCGAGATGGACCGTTGGTACCCCCGACTAACTATTTTCTAAGGAAAAGTAAAACTTATACTATGTCTTCGAGTCTTGATCTTTAAATCTTGAACTCGAACCGGATCACGAACCACGAACACCCGAGAGGAGAAAGGCTTTTTAAGTAAATAAACAAATATTATTGTAATTATCAAAAACCCTTTTTTTTTTTTTTTTAAATTATTTATTGTTGTTGCGGCTGTATGTAAAAAAAAAAAAAATTTTATTCCAATATATTTTTCTGCCAATACGTTGAATGTATAAAGAAAATATGATAACCAAAAAAAAAAAAATTTGATTCAGCCGCCAAAAAACCCTAGCCGCATGCTAGTTTATAAAAAAAAACAGACTTATAGCGACGCTTTTCAGCGTCGCAGAAAGTCCTGTAGCGATTTTTATAAAAAACACAGGAGTTTTTAACCGCTTCTCCTCGTTCATACCTTGGTTTCGCCTTGATCTTCAACTATTCAGCAAGATCTTCATATTTTCGAGCCGAACATCAAAATTACGATAAAAGATGCTACTTTTACATAATTTTCAAAATTGCATAATTAAAGATACAAATCCTATGCTCAATTGTTACTAAACAAAGGAGCTACAAAATAGATCTACGGGTAAACAATACCAACCCAATCCATCTCTTCAACCACAACATTCACAAGCATACAACATGAATAAATTTCGAATTTACCAAAAAAAACGAAATAAAAACATCTAAAACATGATTTTCCACTCCAAGATCTAAAATTCATATACTTTGATCGTTAGATCAAAGGCTCGATACCACTTGTTAGGAAGTAATATCGCCGGACAATCATAGATTGACCCGATTACGCAAGCGAAGGCATCAGATCTAGATATAAACGAAACAAAGAACATAAATTTAAGATCTAAACTACAAGGGGTTTGGGAGCCTACCTTTTTATGGTGCTTAACTCCAAGAACGATAGATCTCCAAGAACACGTATTTGAGAAGCCCACGGCCTTCCAACGTGTGTCTCCAAAGCAACACCAGGTGGATGGTGTTTCCCGCCGCGGACCTCCTTGATATGCTACCGGAATAATCCCGAAGATTATTCTAACTCGAACCCTAAGAATAGAGGCCGAAATTTTCAGCCAATTTCTCTTGTGAATAGTGACGTGAATAGTGTATGTCAAAAGGCTTGGAAGAACTCTCTTTATATAGGAGAGTAAAACTTAACCTCCAAGGATTAAATAATTAAGAGATAATTATTACATGAATCCTTTTTCCAAATAAAAGATAAATAAAATGATTATCCCAAACAAATTAAGATAAATCATATTATTATCTAATATTCCATGAATTATCATTTAACAAATAAAAGATAAATCACACATTAAATAATTATCCAAGAAAACTAATTTCTTAATAATATATTAATGCAAATATGCGCCCAACACTTAGTCAAATAAGTCATGCATATTTCTATATTTGACCAATGAGGTCAAAAGGTCAACACACCAATTTGGGCCGAGTCACATGAAAAATGTCATTTCCGTGTATTT
Source organism: Gentiana macrophylla (assembly GCA_026214975.1). Lineage (NCBI taxonomy): Eukaryota > Viridiplantae > Streptophyta > Magnoliopsida > Gentianales > Gentianaceae > Gentiana > Gentiana macrophylla. Next base: position 14,189,855 of record CM047812.1, on the reverse strand, counting down.
AATTATTTAGTCCAACTAAACAATTAATCCACATATCAAATTAAATAGCCCAATCCACTATTTAATTATAATTGAGGTGCAACGACGAGAAACCTATATGCTATATTAGGAGCCACGTCGGGGACCATGGACCCATATTCGAGAGCTACAATAAATCGAATAAAAATTATTCATCGATGAATAATTATATCCAACTTATTAATTCGGGGATTACCCACCATAAACCCGAAACTGAACTCTATCGAATATAGATAACTTACACTCAATTTATGAGTCGAAAGCGTCCACTGATATAATCATTACATACGGATAAACCCTCCATAGACTGTTCATTTCGATTCGGGATATTTCCGTAAACCCTTCTCGAAACATATTATCCTTATTTACCATTAACCCCCTAGTGATCAATTAGTTCATATTCAATATAATATGAACTCGGCCGATCGATCGCTTTAGGGTCAACAAATAAGAGAGCTGTCATCTACTTCCGAGAGAAGGAATGGATTCCATATCTGTGATAGCACAGACTACTCACTCATCCCAGAATAGAGCCAACGAGAAGTGTTGGACCACATACTTCGAAGTGATCCTTACTAACACATCAAACACTACCCTAGTCTAAGCAGTCGTCTGTGATCACCTCAGGATTAAGATTAATCCATATATGATCATCTTGTGATTCGATAAGACTTCTCGATTACGGAATTATATCGAGAATTCAAATCAAATCGGTCCAGCCCTATATGATTATCATCATATATAAATGCCCCACTAGGTACCCTATTACCGACAGTCCGGATAAGACTGTCACATCTAAAGTGTTCTGGGCGCATTAATAGCAAATTAATCATGAGACCCATACTCAGATTAATAAACGCTACGGACTAAGTTAATTTTAAGTACATCTCACTAACTCAATCCTCTTGTGTATAGCCATACACTGAGTTATGTGATTACATAAACGAGGTACTTAGGGTTTTCAGTAGTGTCTTAATTATAAGCATACATGCATATAATAAGATGAATTATTAATTCTGTCCTAAAACAATTATACAATTGTCTTTCGGGCACTACACCTTACAGACATGACTCTCATCATATAAACAATCATCAAAGCAAGCATCTTTCGATTAAACATGCAATAAAACATACAAAACATGATAAAAGAAACGAGCTTGAAATAGAACTCACAAAATAATCACGAACGAGAAATCAACTGTTGAATTGGACGGCTTCACAACGCTTGTTCAAGAGGATTTAGCCTCTTAGCATCTTCTTGACAACTCGAATTGATGAATAAAAAGTACATGAAATTATCTAATCTAATCTAGAAGTTTAAGTGCATAAAACTAGAGAAAAACTGAAGGAAAAACGCAGCCAAGCTGCCCCTAGGGTTTAGGGTTCGAATAATGTGTCATTAGGGTAAAGATCACGCTGTTTTATAGGAAAATCAAGTTGGTTGCTACAAAGAACCGCTCCGGACGCTCGTTCATCATCATGGACGCCCGCCCAGGACCCAGCTCCAGTATTTTGCTCATAACTTCACTTCTAGGGCTCGAATGAGGTGATTCAACATGCGTTGGAAATATATTTCAATCCTCTACAACTTTCATCAAGACAACTTTCCTGAAAGTGCCTACAAGTGTGGACAAAATTCCCATGAAGTGCCTGTTTCCGGTTTCTTCAATGATTCTTCACTTAAACATCTTTCAACTCTTCCATCTTCATGTGATCATCGTTTAAGCTCCTTACTCATCATGCAAGCGTACCTAACAACATGATAGAAACATGCAAAATGTAACATCATACGGATAAACATAAAACACCGATAAAATCACGTAAATATCTCGATTTTGCATTTAAACACATTTAAAACTCGTTTACTCAATAATTCGATAAAACCAACACTTTTCTATAAAAAGTACTAAAATACCAAGGATATTGTTACGGGAATAACGTCATATAAATCATAAATTTCACCCTTAACAACTCCCCACACTTAAGCTGTGCTCGTCGAGCAAAACAAAACAAAATCAAGCTCGAGATAGTATAGACATCTCAACAAATATAACATATATTCAATAACTTAGAAGTTCACCATTATGTGTGTGCATAGCCATAGAAAACTTCCACTAAATCCAAACTTGAAAAATCAAAGTAAAACTAGCTAATACCCCCTCGTAGAATAGTAATAAATGACACTCATAAGATGTACCCTACAAACGTGACATATCCGAAAAAGAATGATCGAATATATCTACAGGCCTTTCTCAAATACTCAGAGGATAATCCCTACATCATATCTTTCAGTTTATACTGGGGATAAGATTAACGAAAACTAAGCCTTATATTCAATTTCGTAACGATATCTTAGTCGATTTAACTTTTTCACTTTAAACACACATTAGGATAAGCCATTGCCCTCATAGTAGAATAGGACATTTCGAGATAATCCCCTACCTTACTCCAATCATAAGGCAGCTCTTCCTAACTGTCGTGAGCTTTTAGTCATCATAGTGGTATAGGACATACGTGGTACACCCTACCTCACTCAAATCATCGACTAGCTGACACACACACGATTAATTCATTAATTCAACTTTTTCACTTTGACAATAGCTACGTTTTACTTATCACATTCAAACTTCTAGATATTCACAGTATAACATACTCCGGATCTAAATACAAACTATCATAAGTCTCACGATACATACGTAGCACTAAGCACATGACTTACAAGATAATCAAAAATCACTAATCCAAATGGGGTATAACTTTATAAAAATAGCTCATCGTTCACTATGGCTCGTGAAAAATAGTGTCAGGTGAAACAACTAACTTACCAAACATATGATATATAGCATAGATGACTATCGAAAACAAAGAACATTAACATGTATTGCCTACTCGGGACAAAACAAAAACAAAAACGTGGAAATTTTTTAAAATTCAGCACATTTTTTCATAAAAACATCATGTATTAAGCAAATGGTAGATACATAACGATCATTCCTCCCCACACTTAAATTACAACATGTCCTCATGTTGTGCAAAATAAAAGAAAATAGAACTTAGCTGATTGTCTTCCGAAAGGAGCAACTCGGAATGATGCGCATCACCCAGGAATGCTCGAGGATATCGATGAGATTGTGGACCATCCACCGAAAGCGATATCGTCTAAAACTTATAAAAGCTAATGCAAATACCCTGCACTCATGAAAAACAAAGAAATACCTCGGGGGAAACAAGGGATTATACCATATCATAGAGTAGAGATAAAGAAAGAAAAAAAAAATCGAGATTGAAAAACATCCACAGCAGTCTCTCATGCTAAAAACAGCAAATTCCATTCAAAACACCAATTCAAACAGAAAAACTTCAAATACAAAAACTAAGAAATGATAAAATCCGAGCCTACGAGAAACCGATGATGAGCCCAAAAATAAAAACTAGAAAATAAACAAAAACAAAAGAAAAATAATGGATATCAGGAAGCCCCAAGTGGCGCTTTTTGGTTAATGTCGTTAGCTCGACACCGTTGAAGCTCAGCCTGGATCAAGCCATTTGACTTTTCTACCAGCCACTACCTCTTTTAAGCTTCGGTCCGTAGTGTGGCTGCAGAAACAACATTTAACACATGGGGTTAAATCCTTTATAGCTCGCCATATACGTGTAATCTTCCCCATGGTCGATTTCTTCTTCTTTTGATGGCGTTTCAACTTTTGCTCCCTTTCATACTCTTCCATGTCCCAACTACCAGCTAGAACTTCTTCTGATTTATCACAACCGTCATCCTCGAAAACAAATCGGTAAGCTTCGTCAAACTCGTCGACTTTAGGGTGCTACACCCGAGGATATCGAGAAATCGAACAGTCAAAGGCTTTACCGTGGGTTCACCAATGTAGTGCTTGCATCTTTGACCATTCACTCGGAACGGTTGATCACCATAACCGCGCAGTTCTAGAACGCCTCCAGAAATGATTTGGAGAATCTCAAATGGACCAGACCAACGTGTCCTCAACTTCCCAGAAACAAATGTAACCTGGAATTGTATAGTAACACTTGCTCTCCAACTTGAAATTCACTCTTCTTGATCTTTGCGTCATGAAGGAGTTTCATCTTTCCTTCATCGATCCTGGCACTTTCGTAAGCCTGAAGTCTAAACTCATCTAGCTCATACAAGCCGCTGCGATCGATGTTTTCCACAGGCTTGGGAATCGGGTTACTAAACTTTGTAGCCCAATAAGCTCAGGCTCTAACTCAACCGGCAAGTGGCACGATTTACCATAAACCATCCGGTAGGGTGATGTACCCGTAGGGGTCTTATAGGCGATTCGATCGCCCATAGTACATCATCTAACTTTAGACCCCGTCTTTTCTATGATCATTCTTGCTTTTCTCAGGATCTTCTTCAAGCTCTGGTTGCTTCGCTCAACCTGACCACTAGTCATCGGATGATATGGTGTGCCAGTTTTGTGACGAACACCATACTTCTCGAGGACTTTTTCCAAAGGTCGGTTGCAAAAGTGTGTCCCTTCATCACTAATCAAGGCACGTGGACATCCAAACCTCACAAAGATATTCTTCTTTAGAAAATTCATGACCGTTTTATGATCATTGCGAGGAGTGGCTATTGCCTCCACCCATTTCGATACATAGTCTACGCAGACTAAGATGTATTTATTCCCGCAGGAAGATGGGAAGGGACCCATAAAGTCAATCCCCCATACATCAAAGACTTCGCATTCAAGAATGGGTTTCAATGGCATGTCAAACCGCCTTGTTAGAGTACCGGTTCTCTGGCACCTATCGCAAGCTTTACAGAAAGCTTCCGTGTCCTTAAAGATCATGGGCCAATAGAAACCGGACTGGAAGATCTTCGCAACCGTTTTCCAAGGACCAAAGTGACCACCTGTGGGTCCACTATGGCATTGCTCGATTATATCGCGTTGCTCAGATTCAGGAACACACCTCCTTAGCAAACCATCTTTACAGATTTTGAAGAGGTAAGGTTCATCCCAGACGAAAGATTTCATATCAGAGAAGAACTTCTTCTTCTCTTGATAAGACATTTCAGGGTCAAGATATTGGGAATGAAGGTAGTTGACAATGGAGGAGTACCAAGGAACATCTGGAGCGCAGCCATCTATCAACATGATGTTTTCTAGAGGAAAGTAAAGATCTACATCATCAGGATCACCCTTTTCCTCACTTAACATCCTAGAAACATGATCCGCCACTATGTTTTCACCGCCCTTTTGTCTTTAATTTGAACGTCAAACTCTTGTAGGTCGTGATTCAACGCAGAAGGCGCGGTTTTGCATCTTTCTTAGTCATCAGATATCGCAAAGCAGCGTGATCAGTCCACACAATCACTTGAGCACCTAACAAGTAACTACGGAACTTGTCCATAGCAAAAACTACGGCCAACAATTCCTTTTCGGTGGTAGTATAGTTAACTTGCGAAGGGTTCAACGTGTGGCTGGCATAATAAATAGGCTGGAACTTTCCTTTAAACTTTTGCCCTAAAACTGCACCAACTGCATAGTTGGATGCATCGCACATAAGCTCAAAGGGTAAGTTCCAGTCAGGCGATATAAGTATTGGAGCAGAGATTAATCGATTCTTGAGCTCCTCAAACGCTTGCTTGCAGCTATCATCAAAGGCGAATGTAACGTCTTCCTTAAGTAAGGTAGACAGGGGCTTGGCGATCTTTGAAAAGTCCTGAATGAATCTCATATAGAAGCCGACATGTCCGAGAAAACCTCTGACTTCGCGAACATTCTTAGGATAACTCATCTTCTCGATAGCTTCCACCTTAGCCCTATCTACCTCAATACCTCTGGACAACACTTTGTGGCCAAGAACTATTCCTTCATCTACCATAAAATGGCATTTCTCCCAATTGAGTACTAAGTTCTTTTCCACACATCTAGATAACACCTGATCAAGACTAGTGAGGCAATCATCGAAGGATTGACCAAAGACCGAAAAATCATCCATGAAAATCTCCATACACTTTTCAACTAGCCCGTCAAAGATAGCCATCATACACCTTTGAAAGGTGGGTGGGCATTCTGAGAGACCAAATGGCATCCGCTGTAAGCGAATGTACCATAAAGGCGGTGAAAGTGGTCTTTCTTGGTCGATAGGATCGATGGGTATGCGGAAGTATCCTGAATATCCATCTAGGAAACAGTAGAAGGCGTGCCCCGCCAGACGCTCAAGCATCTGGTCAATGAAAGGAAGGGGAAATGATCTTTCATTGTGACCTCATTGAGTTTTCTATAGTCAATACAGACTCTATAGCCTGTAACGAGCCTTAATGCTATCTCTTCTCCCTTCTCGTTCTTCTCAATAGTAATCCCTCCTTTTTTGGGAACTACTTGAGTAGGGGACACCTATTCACTGTCAGCGATGGCGTATATGATACCCATATCTAGGAGTTTAATGATCTCCTTCTTGACTACTTCTTGCATGTGAGGGTTAAGCCTCCTTTGGGGCTGTCTTACACATTTAGCACCCTCACTAGTCTTGATCTTGTGCATGCAGATGTCAGGAGGTATTCCTCGGATATCTCCCACCTGCCATCCAAAGTCTCTTTCGTTTTTTCGCAAGACGTTTAACAGTTTCAGCTCTTCTATTCGAGATAGCTTGGCAGATATGATCAAGGGAAGCTTGTCACCTTCACGTAGGAACACATACTTAAGATGTTTAGGTAACGGCTTGTAACTAGATCTGCAGGGGATCCTCTAAACTCGATTTAAGCCCTCCACTTTTCAACTCAAAGATCATCGAGCTTACTTAGTGGCTCCACCGCCAAAGCTTCTTCTCTCGAATAACTCATCCTCAAAGTCACCGCTAATTGATCTAGATTAACCACACCATGGCTATTCGGGATTATCGATCAATCACTCATATTCCGCTTCCACGGCCTTGACTTGCTCGTCCATACGATCATTGAAGTCATTAATTGACTCTCAATGGAAAAGCCGGTTGGAGAACCAGAGGGTACTTGAATAGATTTAGAGACACTATAGCTCACCTCCGGTCACCAACTCGAATAGTCACTTGCCCACCGTCGCAATCGATGAGGGCTCTAGTGTGGATAGGAAAGGTCTCCCAAGAATCAGGGGACTTTCTCATCTTTTCCCATATCTAAGACGTACCAATCAACAGAAAGGTAAATCTATTGATCTCGGACTAAAATGTCTTTCGTAATCCTCAAGCTTTCTTAGAAGATCTATTGGCGAACCGAAGGTTCATGGAAGTGGAGTTCTAGAAGACTTTGTAAACCCAATTTGCTCACACACTGCACAATGGCATCAGGTGATGGATGCACCCAAGTCACATAAAGAATTTGGAAAGACTAAGCCTCCCATCCGCAATGTGAGCACGAATTTTCCGGGGTCACCTCTTTTGATTGGTAAGTCGGATAATTGATCATTGAACAATCCTCACCAATTGCCTGATCCATTTCGCTAACTTCTTCTTGAAGAAACAACATCCTTGATGAATTTAGTATACTTAGGCATCTCAACCAAAACTTGAGATAATGGAAGATTAACTCGAGTATTTTTCAAGCAAATTAAGCACTTTTTCATATTTCTTATCTTCACTCAAGGGAATGTTGCTTCTCCTAGGTGGAAATGGAAGCTTCTTCAACTCACTCGAGAAAATACTTTCTTTGAGGAAGCAATCGATGACTTTGTCTTCCATGTCCTTCCACCTTACAACTTTTTCAGACTTTTTATTAGTCGGGATCACCCTCCGACTTTCACTTGATTCTTCATTCCTCGAGGGAACAGCCACACCGAGGACTTACAACTTCTTCACCTCCTGGGGATCGCCACACTGAGTCTTTTCTTGCGTAAGCGGGGAACGTAGATGCTCAACTTCCTCCCGCCTTATCAACTGGAGGAGAGGGCTAGTGGTTTCCTGGTGAGAGGGACCACTCGATTGAGCACCGCTTCTAAGATTCATTGCACCGGCCTCTGGTATGCCATAAGGAATCGAAGGAACTAGGTCGATGCTTTGGCCACAATTGAAATCCGTTTGGGTTACTAGGCCACCTTCGGACTTTTCTCCATAAAGCCAGGCAATCGCCTTACGATGGTCTAAGCTTTGCCGTCGACCATCCGCTTCTCAAGGTTCTTGATTGTGCTCATCAACATTTGGATATTATTATTTTGCTCCCTCTGGAAGTTATTGTTCTGCTCCTTCAGCTCCTTCTGATAGGAGTCCAATCTAGCTTCAAGATCATCGACGCGAGAGGGGCCTTGAGAGTTCTGAATGTTTTGAGAGAAAGGTTGGCTAGACCGACTTTGAAATGCGGGATTTGGATTGTTAGGCCAACTTTGATTTAACCCTTGATTTAGATTGGAGGAATTCAAGCTCGGGTTACGATTACAATTAGGGTTTCGATTGAGATTCGAGTTTTGATTGAAGCTTTGACGGAAACCCTGATTTTGAAAATTGCCCTGGCCAGAGAATTGATTTCCAAACCTCTGATTCGGCTGGCCATTGAAGGCATTGATCTCTGCGTTCTGTCCAATCATAGGACGTATGAACGAGCGATGTGCCCATATCGTCACATACTTGGCATGCGACTTGATTATCGGCCCATGATTACGGGACAAAGATTGACTTGATAAGGAACAGGGAATTGAATTGACACCGCCAACCATATGGCCACCCGAGAGCAATTCGCAGATCTGAACTTGAGAGAGTTCAGTAGAAATGAAGAGTCGATAACTCGGATTTGGAGATGTCGTGAGTAGCGGTCTTTGTTTCAAAGATGGCGATTTCATTTGCATTTTCACCTCCTCGATCCTAGGAGAGAGGAGGTGGTGCTGAACGACTTGAAAGGAGGGGCATAATTATATTTGGCAATGTCTTGAACAATGCCCACCCCTCTTGAGGTGTTTTCCTCAGAATGCCCCACCTGATGAACTATTGACCATGCCCTTGGTGAGCTCGGTCAACCCACTGAAAAAAGTATTGACTTGCCTCTGCAAGTCTAACCCATGGTGGGGGCATTTACGAAGAAGAGCCTTAAATCTCTTCCATGCCTCAAAGAATGATTTCTGTTTCCGTTTGATAAAATTGTATATTTCCCTTAAACATGAATTTGTCTTAAGGTGGAAAGTATTGGCTTAAAAATTCTTTTTCCAATGCAGCCCAAGTGGTAATGGATTCTCGCAGGAGAGAGCTATACCACTCTTTAGCTTCTCCTTCAAAGAGAACGGAAGCTTGATGTAAGTTTAATCGCATCCTCACTCACACCTTGAATGCGTGTCGTACCACATATCTCCGAAATGTGTACGCGTGTGTGTGGGATTTTCGAAGGGGACCCGTGAAACATTGATGCATGCTGCATCATCTGAATGAGACCGGGTTTGAGTTCGAAGTTCTGTGCCGTAATGGCTGGTAAGACGATAGCCGGGTTGACAGTTACTGCACCAGGCATGGCGTAGTCTGCCAATGTACGTCTATCTTCAGCAGCCATAATTACAGTTTCTTCGATTTCCCTTCTTAAAGATTGCTCAAACTCTTGATCTTCTGCGTTTTCTTCGTCAAAACGAAGTCTTCGCCTATTGGGTCGGACTATGGTCCGCTCGAGGTCAGGGGAGTAAAGTAATAGCCCCTTGTGACTACGAGTTTACATAAACCGAACCCAAAAATCAAGTTGAGATGAACCTAAATATGAGGAAATAAAATCTAAAACTAAGAATTCAAAACCTAAACTAAGAAAAGGAAACCTAAGAACTTAAAATCTAACTAAAAGATTAAAAACCTAATTCTAAGATCAAAAACCTAAATAAAAGACAAGAAAAGAGAAGAACAAGAGTAAGAAAGAGAGAGGAACAAACGGGCGTCCACAGATGTGAACGAGCGTTTGTCCAGAGTTTGGACTGAACGGGCGTTCAGAAACTGAACGCTCGTCCGGTCTTTCAGAATGTCCTTGGACGGGCGTCCAAAATGATGAACGCTCGTCTAAGGGTCGAAATTGATACAGAATTGAAATTTTTACCGTGGACGGGCGTCCAAAATCTTAAACGCTCGTCCAGATGTAAAAAGATCAAAAACAAAGCTGAAAAGAAGGGGGATTAAGAAGAGAAAGAAGAAAGAACTAAACACAAAACTCAAACCTTTAAAACCCTAAAAATCTAAACCCTAAAAATCTAAACCAAAAACCTAACTAAGGAAACCCTAACTAACCTAATATCTAAAGGTTAATCTAACAAACAACCTAAAAACAGAAATAAAACAAAACAACAACAGAAACGAAAAACAACAAAAACAAAAACTAGGCAAACCGTCCGGTTCCCCGGCAACGGCGCCAAAAACTTGTCTCGGGTTTTATCTAAGGAAAACAACAAGTAATAAAATTTATAACCCGGTATGCCCCAAGTGTAGGGATCGTAGTAAAGTGATTATACCGGGGTCGATCTCAGGGAACTGACAGTTGTGATTCCTAGTTTTTATTTATCTAACTATGTCACGATTATTAAACTAAAAAGAAACAGAAAATAAACTAACAAGAATGTAAAGCTGGACGGAAGAACAAGTTCTAAAGCCAGGGAAAACAGGTTGCGTAACCAATTAACTAAACTAAATCTAAACCTAATTATGCAATAAATCTAACTAAGCTAAACAATTCAAATTCAAGGATTAAATCAAGTTATAACGAACGAACAAGCAATTGATCCACCTATCTTATCAACATTCAATTCTAATTCGGACTACTTGTGATCTCTACTCAAGTCGTGATTCACCTAATCGAAGGCATAAACTCCTACTCGTAGACAAGTTCGCTTTCTAATCTTTTATCTTTCGATGTTAAAGATTACGTCTTTCTAACCTAGGCGTGAAATCTTTCGATTTCTAATCTAGAAAATCAATCTAATAACTTTCGTTTTATTTAGATCAAAGATCCAATCTTTTATCATGGTGATCTAAGGTTGACACGACTCTCATCATATAAACAATCATCAAAGCACGCATCTTTCGATTAAACATGCAATAAAACATACAAAACATGATAAAAGAAACGAGCTTGAAATAGAACTCACAAAATAATCACGAACGAGAAATCAATCTGTTGAATTGGACGGCTTCACAACGCTTGTTCAAGAGGATTTAGCCTCTTAGCATCTTCTTGACAACTCGAATTGATGAATAAAAGTACATGAAATTATCTAATCTAATCTAGAAGTTTAAGTGCATAAAACTAGAGAAAAACTGAAGGAAAACGCAGCCAAGCTGCCCCTAGGGTTTAGGGTCGAATAATGTGTCATTAGGGTAAAGATCACACTGTTTTTATTGGAAAATCAAGTCGGTTGCTACAAGAACCGCCCGACGCTCGTTCATCATCATGGACGCCCGCCCAGACCCAGCTCCAGTATTTTGCTCATAACTTCACTTCTAGGGCTCCGAATGAGGTGATTCAACATGCGTTGGAAAGATATTTCAATCCTCTACAACTTTCATCAAGATAACTTTCCCTGAAATTTCCTACAAGTGTGGACAAAATTCCCATGAAGTGCCTGTTTCCGGTTTCTTCAATGATTCTTCACTTAAACATCTTTCAACTCTTCCATCTTCATGTGATCATCGTTTAAGCTCCTTACTCATCATGCAAACGTACCTAACAACATGATAGAAACATGCAAAATGTAACATCATACGGATAAACATAAAACACCGATAAAATCACGTAAATATCTCGATTTTGCATTTAAACACATTTAAAACTCGTTTACTCAATAATTCGATAAAACCAACACTTTTCTATAAAAAGTACTAAAATACCAAGGATATTGTTACGGGAATAACGTCATATAAATCATAAATTTCACCCTTAACAGCAGCCGGACTGTGTTAGTCCGGTTACTGGGATGTCCGGCGCCATCTATCTCCTTCTTTAATGTAGAGCCACTAAAGATGTGCCATGTAGGTAGGTACAATTCTTGTCATCGTTATAAGCCCCCTAGATCCAGCCGGCCTTTGGTTGGTCGGCTCGGATCTATCGAGGTGGTGGCTCGACACGGAAGTTGAACTTGTGAATGTTGAAATTGAAAAGGAGTTGCTAGGTGGCAAGGCTAGTCATGACGTATTCATAGCTATCCCGGGAATCGAGGCGTCGATGTCCACTAACTTAACTGAGGGCATTTTTTGAGATATGTGAGGGGGGTTATAACCCTATTATATCAAACATCACTTTACACTTCCTGGCTATTATTTGGTTGTTACTTTCTACCACGATCTTCTTCTCTCTTACTACGTTTACGATCATATGTCTGAGGAGGAGCCACTTACCCCCAAGACCGAAGCATTCATCAGAGAGTCATGGACCAGGCTTGTGGTTATCGAAGAAATTCCTTGGGTCCCTCCTCAACCGGTTTCTGCCGCTTCTTCTTTCGTCCCGTCATCAAATACCTTCGATCCTTTCTTTAGGTATAAAATACAAAAGGTTGTCCAGGATATCATGGGGAGTCACAGATTGGCTTCAGTTTTGGCACACAGCAGCGTAGAATACAATTGCGGCGAATATGGGATAAAACGGGAGGACTTTGCTCATCGGCTCCCCGTGGATCCTCGTCCGTTCGCATCTCATCCTCCGGACGGATACTTTGCTTTCTACGAGGCCCAGTTGAAGGCGGGTCTGAGGTTGCCATTGTGTCTTGCTGTTGTTTCTGTGCTACGTCACTACGGTTTAGGCGTGGCTCAACTAGCCCCTTCTGGAGTCAGGGTAGTTGATAGGTTTCACAATATTATGTCGCGCAGTTGGGGTACGGTTCTCGGCGGCTCTCTTCCGGACCTTTCACCGTATAGCCCAGAGTCCTAGGTTGAAAGGATGGTATCACTTCTCCCGCCGATCGGGATTAAAGCAAATGATGCCTGAGGGCCCTAAGTACAGTGCATGACGGGGACGAATCTTCTTTGTTCGAGATGGTGGGGATTCTCGACTAGGGCGTTGGAAGACGAGCTCTTTGCAAAAGGACGAGTGTCCGACTCTCCCTGAGTCGGCTCCAATAGATGCTATCCAGAATGCAAGGGTCGTCCTGAGACTGCGCGAAATATCCTCCGAGCTGATTGCTGCAGCTCGTCTAGCCGAGGCTGTTCCCGACCCTTACCTTCCCTTGAATAGCACCAGCCGTGACCGGGGTAAGTATCGTTTCTTTCTTTTACGTTTCCGGGTGACATAAGTAATATGTCTGTATTCTTGCAGTTAGGATTCTGGCCGGCCTCCAAGCCCCCGGTATCAGGGAGGAGGTGGGACAACAAACCAACGAGGTGGGCAAGACCTTTGGACACACTAGTCGACCACAGACGACCAGGGTCGTAGGGTCTCTCGTCGGGCCTGACGCGGCGCGTCTGTTAGCCGGACTGGAGGAAGATACACTGGAGGAGCCTCATGCTTCTCGGAGGAACATGAACGTTCATGTCATTGTGGTGGATGAAGAAGAAGATGAGGAGGAAGAGGAGCCTGAGATTCCTCTCGTACGAAGATCCTCTGGCTCTAGGCCAATGGATGCTGACACAGAAGAGACGGTGGGAAAGAGATGCAGAATTGATGTGGGATCGGACTCAGAGAAACGTGATGAAGGTATGTATGGGGTTCGTCAAGAGGATGTTGAAGTCCAGGTCGATCTCCAGACTTCGCCTGGTGAGGCCGATCATGCGCAAGATGTTTCTCATATATCCGACCTAGATTTAATTGAAGCGGGCTTTGAAGCTATGAGATACATAAGTTTATCTTTTGTTTCCTTAATACCTTCTTCCTGAGCGATCTTGATTATAAATTGTGTATTTTCAGGGGTCGGTCGTAGGTGAAAAGATTTTCAACCGTCTTGCTCGTTCGTCTGCTGAAAGGGAGAGACGACCTTCCGATCTGAGGTCCATAGATGATCGAATACGAGAACTTGAAGAGCGACTACGGTTACAAGTAGAAAGGACGGAGACATTAAAGGCCGAACATGATGCTCGCCTTGAAGAGTTCATGAACGAACACTTAGAGAAAGAGGCTGAACTGGACGGTCATTTCGCAAGGCTTCGGGGGGAGCTCTCAGCATCTGAGGCAATTGTTCGAGCTTTCCCTGCTCGTCTACAAGAGGCCTCGGCTCAAGCCGTAAGAGATTACAAGGCATCATCTGCCTTTATTGAATCCTTAAAGCGGCTGTTGAGCCCTGTTGTGAGAAATAGCAATACACTAGGGGTAAACGATTGTAGGGTCCTTCACCCGGACCACACAATTGATAGCTTGGCCCAATCCGACTTGGATAGCCCAAACGCCGAATCGATATACTCTCTTCGTGTGAAGGAATTTCAAGCGGGGGTGGACCTCGAGGTGAAGTACCCTATGTAGGCTTAGTTTTTATATTTTGATAGTATAGATTTTGTAGTTCGGTAGTTTTTTGGTCATTACGCTTTTAGAGTTAATGGAATTTTGAAGCTTTCGTTTTGTTTGACCACCGTGACTTGTATTTGTAGTTTTATTTGTGTGAGTGATGTAGTTGCCCCCTAGTATGTCATGCCTATGATTATTCAGGGATGGCATACTAGTGTGTATTATGTATTATTTGCGCAAATAGTTAAATTTTTGTTACAAGGCACCGCGGTAGGGGTCGGATTGGGCCGACCTATCGTATGAATGTTTTGGCGAGCAGGGTCAGGCTGGGCTGACGTCTCGCGTGGAGTATTAAGGACGAGCAGGGCCAGGCTAGTGCTGACTTCTCGTCTTAAAGATGCGGAGAGCGGGGCCAGTTCGGTCTGATGCCTAACACGAGCATTGTAATCTGTAATAAATGTTGCCGATAAAGTAAATGATAAAAGCAATTTTATTCAAATGGCAAAAAGATAAAAACAAAGCTTTTTAAAAGAAAATACCAGCCCTGTAGGGGCTGTTGAAGAGATCTGTTCTAAGGTTAGAACTTTCACAAGTTGTTGGCGTGCCAGCTCCTGGGGACGGTCTTCCCCTGAGAGTCGGCCAGCTGATAAGCACCCTTTCCATGCACTTTGACCACTTTGTAAGGTCCTTCCCAGTTCGGGTCTAATTTGCCCTCGGGACCTTGCTTGCTGACTTCGTTTTTTCGGAGTACCAAGTCTCCTTCCTTAAAGTACGAGTGTTTCACTCTACTGTCGTAGTACTAAGAAAGCTTTTGCTTGTATTTGGCCATTCGGATGAATGCTGTCTCACTGTTCTCTTCTAGGTCATCCTTGGCGTGTCTGAGTTCCAATTCCATATCTGTCTTTACGTGAAGTTCGAGCCTTGGTGAGGGTAATCCGATCTCCGCAGGTATAACGGATTCACTTCCATAGGCTAGGGAGAAAGGTGTTTCGCCCGTGGCCGTGTTTGGGGTCGTTCGGTAAGCCCATAGGATATTCGGTAGATGTCTACCCAACTTTCTCCTTCTTCTTCGAGCATTTTCTTTAGGCCGACCTTGATCTGTCGATTGGTTTGTTCAACTTGGCCATTTGCTTGGGATAGCCTACTGCGGTGAAGTGTTGGGAAATTCCTAATTCGGCGCACCAGGATCGGACTCCCTTATCCTCAAACTGTGTGCTATTGTCTGATATCAAAATCTTTGGAATTCCGTACAGGCAAACTATGTTCTTCCAGAGGAACTTCTGAATGACTTTAGCGGTGATTGTGGTGAGGGGTTCGGCTTCCACCCACTTGGTGAAATAATCTACAGCGACCATAAAAAATCTGAAGTTTCCCGGCGCTCGAGGTAGGGGTCCGACCAGGTCGACCCCCCACTGATCGAAAGGCCATGCTGCGACTAAGGGGGTCAACTGCTGAGAAGCTTGATGAGATATATGATCGTGTACCTGGCAAGAATTACACCTGCGAACAAGGTCCTCGGCATCTTGTTTTATGGTCGGCCAGTAGTAGCCGAATAGTCGACATTTTCGCACTAACGTCCGAGCCCCGGAATGGTTTCCACAAATCCCTAAATGGATTTCTCGGAGTAGATAGTTCCCTTCCTCGTTGCTCACGCACCAGAGCCAGGGCGCCACGAAAGATTTCCTATAGAGTACGTTGTCAAAGAGCGAGTAGCGGGTAGCTCGGAATTTTATCTTTCTTGCCAATACTTTGTCCTCTGGCAATATTCCATTGCAGAGATATGATACTAGGGGGTCTATCCAGGTATCCTTCTTGATGGTAAGTTGGACCTCGTGAGCGTCGCAGCTTCTTTCCTGCAATAGTTCCACTAGCACTTTTTTGTTGGAAATGAAGTTAGATGCTAACTTGGAGAGGGCATCGGCCCGTCGATTCTGAGATCGGGGTATTTGCTCAATAGTGACTCTGTGAAAGGCCTTCAGCCGATCATTGGCTACGGCTAGGTATTTCTTCATAGGCTATTCCTTGGCTTCGTATTCTCCTTTTACGTGGTTGACGATCAACTGATAATCGATGTATTGCCCCCAACTTATATACTAAAGTGAGTCCGGTGATCAGAGTTTCATACTCGGCTTCATTATTGGTGGCCGGGAAGTTGAATCGGAGTGCGTAGGGGAAATCCTCGCCTTTTGGACTGATGAGCAGGAGTCCTGCCCCGGCCCCATCTTTGTTAGAGGCTCCATCGACATACAGTGACCAGTATCTGACCTCGGCGCTCGATTGACCCTGATCGGCGGTTATGGCTGCTTCTTCTGCTAGGAAATCTGCTAGTGCTTGAGCTTTGGTAGCCGTTCGGGGGCGGAAATCCAAATCATACTCAGCTAGTTCTACCACCCATTTTGTTAATCTCCTTGATGTTTCTGGATGAGCTAATATTTGTCGAAGAGGCTGGTCGGTAATTAAAACTATCGGGTAAGCCTGAAAATAAGGTCTCAGTTTTCGGGAGGTATGTATTAAAGCTAATACTAGATTCTCGGCCTTTGAGTATCTAACCTCTGGACCGCAAAGGGCTTTACTGACGTAGAAAATTGGCTTCTGAACCCTGCCATGTTCCTTGACGAGGACAGCGCGTATGGCCTCGCCACATATTGCTAAGTAGGCGAACAATGTATCTCCCGGCTGTGGCGAGGTTAACGTGGGCAGCTCAGTTAGGTAGGCTTTCAAATCTTCGAAGGCCTGCTGGCACTCTTCGTCCCATTTAAACGGGTTAGCCTGTTTCAAGATCTTAAAGAATGGGAGGGCTCGCTGAGCCGACCTAGACACGAAGCGTCCGAGCGCGGCCATTCTTCCTATTAACCTCTGGACTTCTTTGACGTTACTTGGTGTTGGCATGGTCCTTAGCGCTTCTACCTTGTCCGGGTTAGCTCTGATACCTTCCTTGGAAATCATATAGCCCAAGAATTTTTCGGTGTGCATTTTTTTGGATTAAGCTTCATCTGTGAAGTTCTGAGTGCTCCAAAGACCTCCCTTACGTCCATCAAGTATTGCTCCAGGGTCTTGCTTTTGATTAGGAGGTCATCTACATACACCTCCATACACTTCCCAATCTGGTCTTCAAATATCTTGTTGACGGCCCTTTGGTAGGTCGCTCCAGCATTTTTTAGGCCGAATGGCATAGTCCTGTAATAGTACGTCCCATACTTAGTGATAAACGAGGTTTTTTCGGCATCCTGGGGATCCATGACAATCTGATGGTAACCCCTGTAAGCGTCTAGGAAACCAAAAACTCCGAACCCTATGGTCGAATCCACCATTGGATCTATATTGGGTAGGGGGTAACAGTCTTTGGGGCAAGCTTGGTTGAGGTCTGTAAAGTCTACACGCATCCTCCAACTACCGTCAGGTTTTTTTTACTAAGACGGGTTCGTCACCACCACAGGTAACTCACTTCTCGAATGATGTTGGCCTGGAGCAGCTTGGTCACTTCCCTCTTAACGGCGTCCATCCGCCCTTGTGCAAAATTCCTCTTCTTCTGGCGGACAGGCTTGCGGTTCGGGTCGACATTCAACTGATGCATAGCTAAAGCGGGGGACAGACCAGGCATCTCTTCGTCGTGGGTCGGCGAACACGCCCTTAAATTCCTTTAGCAGGCTACTGGTCGTTTCTTTGTGTAAGTCGGGGATCCATAATCCTACCGCGACGGTCCGGTCCTTTCGATCATCCCGCAGGCATACTTCTTCTGTTTTGTCGTCAGAGGACCAAGTTTCCTCTCCCTCGGGCATAAATTCTTCGATAGGGAGTGGTTCAGATCTGACAGATCCATCTGCTTCAGACACGTAGCAGCTTCTCGACTAACCCATGTTGTACACGATTTCCACGAGGCCTCCATCGGCCAAGAATCTTAGGCTATTATGCGCGAGTGACACGACTGCCCGTAAACTGATCAGCGGGGGTCGCCCCAAAATTATATTATAAGGAGATGGTGCCTTAACCACCACGTACTCAACTAGGAGAGTTCGGCTTAAAGAAGGTAGGCCGAAGGTGGTAGGGAGGACAATGGTGCCCTCAGGATACACTGGCGGATCGACAAAGCCGAATAAAAGTGTAGTGGTTGGGGCTAACTCAAAGTTATTTATGTGCATCAAACGTAAAGTAGAGTAGTATAAAACACTAACCGCGCTTCCGGTGTCAATACAAATACGCCTTACCAGATTTCGATCCACCACAACTTCGATGATAAGGCCACCGTTGTTAATCACCAAGGGGATAGAGTCTTTGGTGTAGTAAGCCACCTGCTGGAGAAACTTCTGTCTTTTCCAGGGTGTTGTAGTATCGGAGCATCGATCATCCAGGGCCTAGCCGCCGTAGCTACCGGAGATGGTGTTTACGTTCTTCATGTTCAGGCAAATTCCACGGACCAATTACTCACAAAAATGAGACCCTTCTTCTAGCGCCAATTGACGATCCAAAAATCGTCTCCGTCAATCTGAGGGTTCTTTCTCTTGATGATAGTCCAAAGGTATTTCCGGAATATGAAGAACGACAAAACGAGGGGGATGATTTGAGATATTTTAGACTGCACTTGACGGTGGTCAAGCTGCCTACGTATCTAATGCTGGGATTGGAATCAAGTTTCCGTAGTTCCTTAGGGATGGTTTATATAGAGGGGCTTGTGCCCTAGGGTTAGCGTGTAACGTGTATGAGATGGGCTCTTAATTACTGTGTTCCCTAAGGAAAATATTATGACTCGTTAATCTCCTTGATTCTAGGAGATAATTATAGTATTCAAATATTCGTATTTAAGTGATAAAGATTGGAGTCTTAACGACACGAGATTCTTTCCATAAGTATCAGTTTATTACGCACATGGTAAATATGATTAAGAGACTGACTCTGGCCGACATGGATGGCCCGAGCAGAACTGACCGACCCTTGAAGGTCGGGGAGAATGGCCGAGCTGGTGTCAGATCGGACTCTTATGCTTGGTAAGTCAGGGACTTAGGCTGACCGATAAGGTTGGTCATCGGCCAGCTAGGATGTAAGCGACGCCCGACCTTAAGAGGCCGGACACGGAACTCGAATCTGCTTATGATCGGTGGAGGTCGGTTCTAAGCACTGGTCGACCTGAAAAGGATGGGGCGAGCAGCCGGACTGTGTTAGTCCGGTTACTGGGATGTCCGGCTCCATCTCTCTCCTTCTTTAATGTAGAGCCACTAAAAATGTGCCATGTAGGTAGGTAGAATTCTTGGCATCGTCAACTGGTGTCTTCCGAGGGAGTACAACTGCAATTTTTATTACTTTTAAGATTTGGTCCCGAAGACCGATGGATGTACAATCGTGAAAATACTTTGTCTATCCCTATAAAATTTTCCTTGTTTAAAGATTTTAACGGGATAGTAAATGCAACACATACAAATGTACGTGTATGTCATGATTTTTTTTCCGTGTTTATTTTTCTTTCTCAGTAGGTTTTTCTAGAAAGGTTTTTGTTACATGATATATTTGTTATATAACTCAAATCATTCAATTGATAAATTCATAAGCGTTGTCTACTAAAACATTTGAGAGAAGATTGTTCACCGATTCTAATTATGTTTTCGTCAAGGGGAGAAATACATTATCTTTAGAAGAATTGATGCGAAACAAATTGGATCAAATGATAATCAGTAAGATTTATTCACTAATTTAATACTTTGTCTATCCCTATATTTGATAAAAAAGATTGGAATGCTCCGATTGAGATGCTCAAAGCAAGACCATTTTCCCTCACTAAAAGAAAAAAAAAAAAACTATTTTGTCACAGTTTTTTTTTTGCCACAACGAAAAAAACAATCGGTAATATACACTTTTTTTTTTTTTTAATCTTTTGCCACATTGTTATTAAAAGTAAGTATATATTAGGGAAAAAAAAGTTTGCTATGTAGGGCCGGCCCTAATATTTTTTTGGACCTAAGGCTAAGTCATTGAATTAGATTTTTTAATTCGAAGTTATATACTTATCTATTCGAATTAGGCTAAATAAATTTATTTTGAGCCTTTATCGATTCGAGTAAAAAAAATATTTTAGGCTTTTATATTAGGTTGGATCTTGGATTTACATGAATTTTTTTTTTTTTTTTTTAACGAAACATGTAATGTTTGGCCGGCGGCATCATTGGACCTAAAAACACCGCCTCCTCCGCCTTCAAGGTGGGCCGGCCCTGTTGCTATGGCAAAAACTAATGTACAGTAGTATTTTTCTTATACTGCATTTAGTGCGTTTTTTTTCAAACGGTTATTTTTTTCTTACACATTTATTATGAGAGACTGTTATGAAATATAGATGTTTTGGATGTCCATTCATTTGCAGGAGTTCACATTAAAGATGGTTAATTATACTACATGTTATTGTCACTTAAGTTACGACTTGATCCCCCTCCAAAAAAAAAAAAAAAAAGGTTACAACTTCATATAAATTCATTAGCTAAAATGTAAGTTGGTTGGTATTTCTATTTTGATGTCTAAATACCCACTTCCATTTTTTCCTAACAGTAATTTTTATGGTGGTCGTACACACAAGATAACTTCGATGGGTCCGTAACCAATCATATTTTACTATTTTTGATTGGACCCACGAGTTTAGTAAATTTTTATTCTCTTTAAAAATGTAATTAGTGTAGAGGTGATAAACGATATGGTAGACCACCATAAAAATCATTGCTTTGTAACATGGTAAATAGGACTAAAATTCATTCTTAGTCGGTTTACATTATCTTTTGTTTTGTATTTTTGGTTTTATCAATTCCTTTTGCAAAAACACTAAATAAAAGAGCAATAATTAATCTGGACAAACCCTCCAGTCATAATGTGTATGACGACGTGTATTTATATCATCAATCATGATGTATGACCAGAAACAGATTTAAAAAAGTATTTCAGTGGTAACCGGAGTCATTGATCATTATATAAATGAATCATCTATGATGTAGATAAGTTATATCACTCATTGCGACCGTAAAAAGGAAAGCTCTACACATGACGTCATTTCTTATTGAAGGAAAGTAGTAATACCATTACATATTACATCCTTACAAAAATTAATTTTCGTAAGGTGACTAATCCGTAGACAAACATCAACTTAAAAAGAAACAAAGAAAAAGAAAAACAAATGGAAATCAACATAAAACCAAAAACCCAAGAAACCATTTCAAAGTAAAAAAAAACCCAAGGATTTGAAAAACCATAACTATCAATAGCCACTCGGCATGTAAGGACTTGGCGGCGTTGGCTTATAGTGTGGCGGAGATGGATGGTGATATGGGGTGGAGGACGGTGGTGGGTTGAAGTAATGAGGTGGTGGATGGGAATAGACTGGTGGCGGGGGTGGTGGTGGTGGTGTGTGCTGGTGAGATAGAGGCGGAGGGTAAGTGTGAGTTGGTGGTGAAGGGTGGTGATGTTTATGGTGTTTACGGTGGTGATGATGATGTTCAGGTGGAGATGGTGATGTGTGTGGTGGTGCATGGCTATGTTGAGGTGGTGTGTATTTGTGAGTTGGTGGTTGATAAGTAGGTGGTGGGGGTGGTGGAGTGAGATGATGACTATATGGAGGTGACGGATAATGACTATGTGGCGGTGGCGGTAGCGGTGGCGGTGAATGATGTTTATGTCCATGAGGTGGTGTATATTTGTGAGTTGGTGGTGGTGGAGGATGACTATAAGGAGGTGGATTTTGACTATGTGGCGGCGGCGGCGGCGAGGAATGATGTTTATGGTGATGATAAGGTGGTGGATGATGATGATACCCTTGGGAAGGTGGAGGGTGGGTATAGGTAGGTGGTGGTGGATAGGTGGTGGAAGGTGGATAATGGGAATATGGTGGTGGGGTTTTGGGAGATTGTGGTGGTGTTATATGATGGTGTTCATGTTCCGGTGGTGGTTGGTAGCCATGATACGGTGGAGAAGAGAGCGGCGGCGACAGCGTCGACGGTGGTGGTGAGTTGTATGCATAAGTAATGCTTTCTAGTGCAAGAAGTAGGAACAAAATGAGAGGTAAAGTGGTTTCTTTCATTTTGGTACTCAAGGCTTTGACACTCTGCACAAAACAAAACAAGGTTCCACGCTTTAAATAGGCGTTACTACTGAAATTGAATATGATATAGAGTAATTATACGGGCATAACCATATTGTTTGTATCACGATTATTATTAATTATGATGTAAAACTATTATAATTGGCGGTGTAGATGATTGTTGTGATATTTATCGCAAAACAATTACTATGCCCGTGATCGATACTCATACGAGACCCTGTAATATGAGAGTAATTATATTTGTGCACAACGGCGACACAATATGATTATCTGTTGACTGATTGATCATATTAGATTTACATTATGATCAATTTAGATTCATTATAATCAACGGTGTAGATAGTCGATGTGTTCACCGTATCATGCAGATAACCGTCATCTTTCAGATTATTACTCTTAATATAAATATGCTGCATAATTAATTAGTACAACAAAAGATATACAATACATTTTTACACGATTTATTATTATATGACACATTTAATCTATAAGATTCTCTCCATTCGACTTTAACTTGCCAAAAAAAAAAAAAAATTATTCCTTTAATTTGATCATTTCGTATGGAGTAATGATATGGACACAACGGTTGTGCCACAACGATGATTTTGACCGTTGTTCATGTTAGATTACATTATTATCAATTTAGACTCATTATCATCAACGGTGCAGATCATTTTTGTGTCATTCGTTATGGCACAACCGTTATGCCCGTATCATTACTCTTTCATTTGCGGTATTAGTTTGATCATTTCTAAAATCATTTATTGTCATCTTCCTTATCATACCTCCGTTCCAAAAAATAAATTCATTTATAGCTTTTTGAATGTGTCTCAGAATGTGAATCCATTTAGAATATCAATGAAGCATTTATGCATTTTTCTTCCTTTTACACCTAGTTTAAATACATTTACCAACTTTACAACTATTATATTAATAAAAGTGAAAAATTTATTCTAGATTTTTACCATTAAAATTAATGACACTTAACAATTTAATCTATGTAAAAATATCTAAACGGACTTTTATTTTGGAATGGAGATAATATTTATTTATCACAATATTAGAGATAAAAAAAAAGTAAGTTGTATTATATATATGTGTGTGTTAACTTTATAATCTTTCAAAACAAAACTTTATAATAATTGTTCGAGTCAATATATTATATTAAATTCTTAATACGTGTGAATTTAACAACTAAATCAATTAAATGAAAACGAATAATGTAAAACTACTTACGTCACCTAATGCGACAGTTTTATTATGCCATTAGCAAAAGCTAACATTTCCACTAAAAAAAAAAAACAAAAGGTAACAGCTTCATTCATCTCTATCGAAAAACTGTGACTTAGTTATCCTTTTTCGTTTTGGTTTGATCAGTTTCTCACATATGATTTTTTATTTTTTTTTATAAGAATGATCCCTCATCTTTACTGAAAAGTTTTGACTTAATTATCTTTTTTCGTTTTGTTTTGACCGATCCCCCATCTTTCATTTTTTTCAACTATTGTCCATTTAACGTGTTGCCTTAAAAAAATGGAATCCCATGCGCGTGTATCACACATGTTTGGCGGATCGGGAATTCACGTGATGGCGGATCATTGAATTTATTTCAGCCACACACGAAATCTAAAACTACATCTTTTATCCCAAAAAAAATGGGGTCACCGGAAAACATCAATTTTTATCGACAAAACGACATTTTTTTAAAACAAAATTATATCGCTTTAATATTAATTTTTTTTTTAAAATCCAGTGGGGTTACGTGACCCCCCAGGATACGTGGATCCGCCCCTGGTATCACATGCTCTGTTTACCTACGAAAAAATTATTATTTTAATTAAAAAAATTGCCAATATACAATTTCCCGTCCCGTATATGTTCATTCCTAAATCATTTATTGCCATCTTCCTTA
The DNA here is from genome assembly GCA_026214975.1 of Gentiana macrophylla. Taxonomy (NCBI): domain Eukaryota; kingdom Viridiplantae; phylum Streptophyta; class Magnoliopsida; order Gentianales; family Gentianaceae; genus Gentiana; species Gentiana macrophylla. The sequence goes on along the minus strand of CM047812.1, from coordinate 14,165,525 downwards.
GCTTATATTTATTTATTACAATAACAGAGATGAAAAAGAAAATTGTATTAATTATATCTCTGAACCAGGGCCGACCCTGGAAAAATTTAGGTCTTCGACAAAATCTTTGAATTAGGTCTTTTAGTGTTAGATTTTTTTTCTTCATAAATTAAATATTTTATAATCGTTTGTATACGAGTTTCCGTACAGATTAATATTGCCATAACGAAACGGGGTTCGACCAACCCAGTCAGGTCACATGGGTCAATGGGGCAGCGTCCCGTCGTAGGGGTCGAGAAGGCAGCGCCAAGTCGTGGGGGCTCGGGGGCAACGCCTCCGAAAGCTAAACAGATTCATGCATTTACGAACTGATGTGCCTCTACAAGCGTACATGCATCTGTGAACGGTGATGACCCTTACCCTTTCGTATAGGAGTACCTCACTTCATTGATAGTAAAATTCAACATCTCTTTTTCTAACATATTTAGAAACAAAAACTAAATTCATGGTTAATCGTTCAAGTGGTCAACAACGTCTTTATATTTTTTTTTCTGTATATATATACTTTTCTCTTACTATATGAAAAACACTTCTTTGCTAACTATTGTTTTACACAACAAAAAAAAAGTGTTCTTATATATTTACTTTTAGCCATAGGAGCGTGGCAAAAAAAGTCTAACCAAGTATATATTAGCCACTTTTTTTTGTGTGTATAAAGAAAACTTCACAGAAGAATAGAGTGGTTTTTTGCAGTGTCTTTTGACTTTTTCCAACCCAAAAAAATTTGTTTTATGTATAATTATGTGTTGTATATACTATAATTTGGTCATTATTGTAATTTTGGGGCTCTATCAATTCAAGTAAAAAAAAATTGGTCATTATCAATTCAAGTAAATTTTTTTGGGGTCTTCAAATTAACACATTATATTAGATTAGTTTGAATTGAATCTACACGGATTTTTTTAGCATGACGATTGGGCCTTCGGCCAATGTCACCTCCGCCTCCTTAATGGGCCGGGCATGCTATGAACTTTATGATCATTTAATTGTTAGAGTCAATATATTAAATTAAATTCTTAATATGTGTGAATTTAACAACTAAATCAATTAAATAAAACAAATAATGTAAAACAACTAATGTCACCCAATATGACACTTCTATTATGCCATTAGCATTTAGCAATACATTATAAAGTATCTTATAATTTTTTAGGAAAGAAAGATAAGTAAATTTTTATTCGAGACGAGATGGTAATCTAACATTAGCTTTCACACGAAAATATAATGACCTGAATTATTAGGCCAAATCCTCTCAATGATCTTTGAAGTATCTTACTTATGTTTTTTCCTTTGGGGCGGGGTTTTTTCCTTTGGGGCGGGGAGAAGGAGTGTGGTTTTTACTTTTTATTCGGGACAAGTATAAGAATCGAACTGTTTTCTTCGTTTATCAACAAAGTATTTACATCTTCAATAAAAAGGTATATTTCTAATACAAAAATTTCCAAAAGTTAAATTGACTTACTATTATCCATGTATAAATTCAAAAAAATCAAAAAACAATTTAATCATTTTATATTATATGAAGAGAGTTTGAGAATGTGATAAACACAAGAGTAAACTTCAACTTCATGGTATCGTAGACTTCATCGAGTTCTAAAATCCATTTGCAAAACTCATTCTTTTTCGAAAAATGTCAACATTATCGATGTTTCATCTTGATGACTCTCACAACGCCTCAAGCAGATCGGGATAATCGAACACTCTTCTTTACAAATCATAAACTTGATGGTAACAATTACTTGCTATGGTCAAGGTCTATGAAAATGTATATCTCCGGCAGGGGGCAAGATGGGATATCTGCGCAGTTCCAAACTGCCCCGCTCACAAACCGACCCCAAGTTTGAAGCATGGGACATGAAAAATAACCAAGTCATGACCATCCTCACGAGGTCTATGACAAAAGAGATCATGAGAACTTCATGATGTATGACATCGCTTAAGGAAATGCAGGACAATGCCGAGACCTTTACTCAAAAAGGACAATACATCTCAAGTCTATGAACTCAAGCTCAGATTCAAAATTGCGCAGACAAGGGATATGTCTCAGAACTCAAGACTTTAATCAACTATCTAAGGCATGGCAACACCTAGATATGTTGGAAACTCACCTGGAATGATGTTAAAGATGTCGCACTCTTTAAAGACATCATCGAGAAGAAGAGAGTATTCAAATTCCTTCATCGGACTAAATCCTACTCTTGATGATGTCGAGGTAGAATTCTTGCTACTAAACCTCTTCCAAATCTCAAATCCATGTTTCCGAGGTCAAACATGAGGAAAGCAGGAGGAAAGTGATGTCTTTGAACCCCTCTGCCGACAACTCTCATTGAAAGTGCCACCTGCCGATCGTCGGAAACCCTGCTGAGGCTAATCGAGGCTTCTGAGCGAAGCTTCGCCGATAAAATCGGGAAGTCGTTTTGCGTGACCACCGCAAACGCACTAATCACACCAAGGACACTTGCTGGAAGCTACATGGCAAGCCTAACTCCTCCAAGTCCTCCAGGACACCGCCAAGGAAAGTCGAGGCGGCATACATAAGTGAGGAAGAAGATGACAACAAAGTTGAATGCTCGACTTTTCGCATTCAAAGCCTTTCTAACTCAACAAAAGGGAGGTAGTCACTCTACCGACATAGCCTCTCATGCCGCAGATGTAAATTCTACTCATCTATTAGTAATGAAACACGGATTGTTGACTCTGGGGCCTCTTCCCATATGACTGGTAATAAAAATCTCATTACTCAACTTAAGCCATGTCCCCAAATTCACAATATTAAGGCTCATTGATGGATCTATCGCCAGAGACTTGGTGAAGTGTAACCCTTGGCAGAGAGTGGACTTCAAATACGCAAGATTTATTCATCGCATCCCAATGTTGCTCAGTAGGGCAATGCATGAATCAAGCTAACAGATCGACACCATATGCAATATCCGGTCTTGTATGGGATAGGTAGATGAGTTTCCTACAAGTCTTTGATATTGTTCCTTTCTTTACAACAATGTCACCATGTAGCGTAGGTAGTATGATCAATCACTGGGGATACAAGAGTTTGCACCCAAGCATGCGGTTTCTTTCAAGAGTTCAAGTACATATTTCCTTTGGGAGATCGAGATTTCTTTGATGTTTCTAGCTACTTCCATGCCAAGAAAATACTTAAGTAAACCCAAGTCTTTAACTCGAAATACCTTTGCCGGCCAATTCTTTCAAGTTAAAGACTTGGGTTTACTAAGTATTTTCTTGGCATGGAAGTAGCTAGAAACATCAAAGGAATCTCGATCTCCAAAGGAAATATGTATGACTGACTCGCTGAAAGAAACTGGCATCTCTGGGTGCAAACTCGTCAGATCCCCAGAGATCTCTACCATACCTCGCTACATGGTGACATTCTGTAAGAAAGGAACAATATCAAAGACTTGTAGGAAACTCATCTACCTATCCCATACAAGACCGGATATTGCATACGGTGTCACCGTTAGCCGATTCATGCATTGCCCTATCGAGCAACATTGGGATGCGATGAATAGAATATCGCTTGGTATTTGAAGTCCACTCTGGCTACCAATCTGGCTTTGTACTTGTCAATAGTACCATCAGCAGTGTATTTGATAGTGAATAACCATTTGCAGCTGACTGTCTTCTTGCCTTTTGGAAGAGTTGTGAGATCCCAAGTATGATTATCCGGGAGGCGGTCATCTCTGCTTTAAACAATGACCTTCCACTTATCATTTTGAATGGCCTCCGAATATTTCTAGGGATAGAGTGAGAGTCCAGTCCTGTGTAAACATGGCAAAGACAGGGAGACAAGCGATCATAAGATAAATAAGAATGAATAGAATGATCGGTGCATGATCTTTTCCCTTCCTTAGAGCAATAGTCTCATCATCCACTCAGCAGATCTTTGAGAGTCAATAAGCCGAGGTCCAAAGATACTGCAGTTCGATGAAGTCGAGGTTCAGTTCGTGAGGCAGCTCGGGTCGATAGACTCTTGTTCGGGGAGGTTGCCGAGAAGTATTAGGCTGTAGAGAGTCGGTAAGAGGTACTGAAGTTCACCTCTCCGAGGATCAGGAGGTTCTTTGAGGTTAAGAGTTTCTTTGAATGAAGGGGTTTAGGTCAATTTCTATCGAGTTTCCATCGATCGCCTCAGTGGACTTGTTGTAGTAGGAGTCCTTTCAAAAAATTTTACATCCATAGAATTGTAAAATCTTTTCGAATGAGAGTAGCACTTGTAACCTTTCTCGTCCTTTGCATATCCTAGGAATATGCACTTGTGAGCTTTGGGATCAAGTTTGCTTCTGTGTTGGGCATGGATATAGACAAACACAAGACAACCAAAGATTTTGGAGGTAATCGGGAAATAAGATGGGGGAGGAGTGTGTGTCCAGTAGGGTTTTGATAGGAGTTTTGAAGCCTAGTACCTGTTGGGAAGTGCATTGATTAAGTATGTGGAAGTCAATATGGCTTCACCCCACATATATTTTGGAACATTTGTGGTAAACATAATAGACCTAGCCATTTCAAGCAGATGCTCTGTTTCTTTCTCTCAAGAACCCCATTTTCTTTGAGGGGTTTCAACACAACCATCGATATGGACAATCCCTTTATCCATCAAGAAATTACCGAGATGAGACTCATAATATTCAAGAGCATTGTCGGTCTTCAAGATTTTGATCTTAGTGTCAAACCTGAGTGGAGACCATGTTGTAAAATTCTTGAAAGATGGGTCCAACTTGAGACTTATCCTTCATTAAAAATAACCAAGTGGTTCGGTGTGGTCATCTATGAAGGTAACAAACCACCTCTTTCCTGTTATGCTTTTACTCTTGAGGGTCCCCATACGTCACTGTGAATTAAGGTGAATGGTGTGGATGGTAAGTAAGGTAATTTTGCATACACAGATTTGGTGAGTTTAGCAAACTGACAAATATCACATTGAAGATCATTCAAATTACAACCTTTAAACAATTCAGATCTATAGACTTTAAATAACTAAAAAGCCGGGATGTCCTAGTCTATAATGCCATAACATGATATTGTCTAGGTTTTGAGTGCAGTGCGAGGCGGTCAGTCGCCTTCGCCTTCTGGCTTCAGGAGGTTGACCACAAATGACTGAGCAAGGTTTAGCGAGTCCCAATCATCGCTTTGAGGAATGATCTGGAATGTGCACCGATTCTCATTAAAAACAATAAATCAGCTTCAAATCTTTAGTAAGTTTCTTGATGATATGAGATTGCAATCTAATTTTGGAACAAATAGGACATTCTCGCAGCATATCTTATTAGTAAGTCGCACTCGACCAAAACCTTTTGCACTAGTGGCAAAGCTCAACACCTTGTCGTGGTACTAATTTCTCTGTTTGTCCAACTTGTCGCCTCTTCATCAATTGGACATCAAAATGCTTTTCTAAATGGGGACCTAATCGGAGGAGGTTTATATGACTATACCTCTGGTTTTATCAATCCTCATACTCAAGGCAAGGTGTGCAACCGAGGAAATCTCTATATGGCTCAAGCAATCACCAAGGGCATGGTTTGGAAAATTAACAAGCGTGGTCAAAGCTGCTGGATATCACCAATGCAATTCGATCACACTATGTTCATCAAGACAACCAACCGTAAGAGGTCTATTCTTATTGTCTATGTGGATGATATCATCTTATCGAGATGACCTGCGGAGATCCAACACTTGAAAGAATTGCTGGCAAAGGTATTTCAGGTTAAAGACTTGGGTTTACTTAAGTATTTTCTTGGCATGGAAGTAGCTAGAAACATCAAAGGAATCTCAGTCTCCCAAAGGAAATATGTCATGGACTCGCTTTGAAAGAAAGCGGCATTTGGGGTGCAAACTCGTCAGATCCCCGAGAGACCCCGATCATACCCGCTACATGGTGACATTCTTTGTAAGAAAGGAACAATATCAAAGACTTGTAGGGAAACTCATCTACCTATCCCATACAAGACCGGATATTGCATATGGTGTCAGTCTGGTTATTTTTTATATATTAAGTATTTATTAATTTTCATGATTTTTTTTTTTCTGTAAACAGATAAAAAAAAAAATAGAGGAAGTAAGTAATTGAAAGGATGGTGTCAATAATTCCTGAATTCGCGCATGCAGTTTCAACATCTAGGAAATTGTGAGTCGAAAGAATTGACTATAGAGAGGAAAGACAAAAGTCAAAAAGGAAACCCTGGATGGATGGATGCATGCACGAGCCCATGTTCCCAGAAAACTTGTCACACTATTCCCTTTTTTCATGGTAAATGATAAGTATTGCATTCGTTCCATAAATTTTTTTTTTAACATTTGAAAAAGGGTTTTGTTCTACGAACTGTCTATTTAGAAGATCAATAAATCGTTTAATATTATTTTTGAAACGTATTTCTAGCATATTTCAAAACAAATATCAATTATAAGATACATATGTATATGTCTATTACTATTAAAACACAACACATTAATTAAAATTTTTAATCGTACGAATAGGAAAATATTTATACGTTTTATGGGACAGAAGTAATATCATGCATTCATATTTTTTTTTTGGGAAATATGCATTCATATTATATTCCATATTAGTACTTTAAATTTGTTACATTTAAATAAATGCGGCCTCTATCAACACCAAGAAAATACTCACTAAGACCCACGATTCGCTTTGCACTTATAAATCATTTTTGACAAAACATTGAATATTTTTATTATTTTGAACAACATAACATCAATGAAATCGGTGTCCGTTTGCGATCTGACGCCACTCAGATTTGCAGCGCATGACGTGGTGCCAAAAAATGATTTGGTGGTGCCAAAAAGTAAATGAAAAAAGAAAAAATGATACCAATAGTAAATTGGTTGTACCAATAGTACTCGCCTAAATATATTTGACGATATAGGTCGAGACTAATAAAACACAGAAACGTAGCAGAAGCAATGAAAGGAAACTGAGGGAAATAGATTTGCAGTGAAGAACAAGGAATAAAACAGAAGGTAAGCTCGATCTTTTTTCTCTTGATTCTTCAAGTGTCCTGATGCCTGAATTTATACAAGTTTCCTAGGAGTCTGATCAATATCAGACTTTATTGTTCATTATCAGACTTTATTTTGAATCAATTCTAAGAGATAAACCTAACTTTTGAATAATTTGAGTTATACTCGAAAAATATTCTTGAGATAAATCATATCTTTATTTAAGAGATTATGGCTCTAGGTAGACTTATCACTTCACACATCTTGCTGTTTTTGAATTTCGACCTTATCACTCCAATTTCCAGCCTTATCTCTCCATTTTTCAAATCTTAGGTCGATCTGTTTTCATTTGACTTGTGTCTGAATCATCATTGTCTGGACTTGAGTCTTGTGTCATGCCTTGACTCTTAATACCCTCCCTCAAACTGGGCCTGGGGTGAAGGCAGAGTTTGTTGAGGAATTGATGAAGGAGGTACTTGGTGGCTGGTTTAGTGAACAGATCGGCCACTTGTTGATGAGCAGGGATGTGTTTGGTGACAAGTTTTCCTTGAGCCACTTTCTCTCGCACAAAGTGATAATCGAGCTCAATATGCTTAGTTCGAGCATGAAAACCCGATTAATCGTGAGGTACAAGGCACTTAGATTGTCACAAGATAACTTTGTAGGTGTGATAGAATGTCCAAGCTATAAATCTTGAGTGAGATATTGCGGCCGGTGAGTTCTCTGCTTTGTGTTTGCCAATGCACGATACTCTGCTTCAGTACTCGATCTGGAGATTGTGGGCTGCTTCTTGGCACACCAGGAGATGAGATTCTGGCCTAGAAAAGTGCAGAAACCAGTTGTAGACCTCCTAGTGACAGGGCAACCTGCCCAGTCAGCATCTGAGTAGGCTGTAAGGGCCAATGTATTAGCTGCTGTGAATTGTAAACCTAGGTCCAATGTGGACTTGACATATCTGAGGATCCTGTGAGCCAATTTGAGATGAACCTGAGTGGGAGACTGAAGAAATTGAGATGTATAGTTCACACTGTAGGCAATGTCTGGTCTTGTAAAGGTCAGATATTGAAGTGCACCAATGAGTTTCCTGTAATAAGTGGGATCTTCTAGGAGAGCTGACTCAGCATGAGATTGGGGCTTGAGCTCTAGGGGGTAGCCATAGGTTTGCAGTCTACCATTGCTGCTCTTTCCATAATGGTGAGAGCATAGTGTGTCTGGGACAGATGCATGTTAGGTCCTGCATAGAATATCTCCACTCCAAGAAAATGATGTAAAGTGCCTAGATCTTTCATAGAAAACTCAGTGTGTAATAATGTAATAAATGAGAATACTAGTTGAGCATTAGTTCCAGTTAACAACATATCATCCACATATAGCAATAAAAACAAAGAACCAGACTCTGAATGAAGCACAAACAGTGAGGGGTCAGCAAGACTGCAGTAAAAACCATAGGCAATAAGGAATGAGCTGAATCTGTCAAACCAGGCCCTTGGGGCCTGTTTGAGGCCATAGAGGGCCTTTCTCAATTTGCATACATGTGTAGGGAATTGAGGATCTGCTAGGCCAGGTGGCTGGGACATGTAGATGTCTTCATGGACAAGTCCATGTAAGAAGGCATTCTTAACATCTAATTGTCTAATGACCCAGTTTTGACTTAGTGCTGCAGCTAGGACAAGTCTAATGGTGCCAGGTTTGATGACTGGAGAGAAGGTTTCAGTATAATCTACCCCATCTACTTGATTATAGCCCTTAGCCACTAGTCTAGCCTTAAGTCTCTCAAGGGTTCCATCAGGGTGGAGTTTTGCCTTGAAAACCCATTTGGAGCCAATTATGTGCATTTTAGGGGTTCTGGGGACCAAATCCCAGGTCTGGTTTTGGTGAATAGCTTGTAGCTCTTCCATCATTGTAGTCTTCCAACCAGGGTGTTTGAGTGCCTTAGTGACAGTTCTTGGTTCCCTAGGTATAGTGGGGAAATTTGACACTGTGAGAGCATATTTTGGGTTTGGTTTGAGGATTCCATGTTGTGCCCTGGTGGTCATGGGATGAGTGCCTAAGAGGTTAGGATCAGGGATGGTGGAATCAGTGTCTGAGGATGGAGAGGTGGAGAACATTGTGTTTGCTGAATCAGATTGTGATGTTGGTGAGTTTGGAGTAGGTTGGTTTTGAGATGTGGTGTCCAAGTCAGTGACCAGGTTGTGTATGGAAGTTGGTGTGGAAGGTTCAGATGATGGTATGGAAGGAGTGGGGGATGCTGGAGTGGCATTTGTATGATCTGGTGGAGTGGTAGGGGCATCTGCTTCATTTTATTGTTGAGGGATGGGAATGTCCAAATTGACTGTGGGAGTGAGACTGTTTGACTGGGGAAAGTGTGGATGGAAGTGTGGTGTGTGACCTGATGTGGACTGAGTCCAATCTTCAAAAGTACTGAGGGGATTGGAGTGGGCAGGTATGGGATTTGATGGGTCCTGAGTCTTGTAGGGAAATAGGGTTTCATCAAAAACTACATGCCTGGAGATGATTATCTTCCTAGTTGTGGGATGGTAACATTTGTACCCCTTATGTTGCATACTGTAACCTATGAAGACACATGGTACAGTTTTTGGATCAAATTTATTCTGTCTTGTATCTCAGGTGTAGGGGTAGCACCTTGTTCCAAACACCCTAAGAGATGAATACACTGGATCTTTATTGTAGAGTTTGTGATATGGTGACTCAGAGTTTAAGGAGGCACAGGGTGTCCTATTCATGATGTAGACAGCTGTGGCAAATGCTTCTGTCCATAAGAATAGGGGTAGGTTACTGTGAAAAATCATGGTCATCCCTAGTTCCCTTATGGTCCTATGTCTTCTTTCTACAATCCATGTTTGTTGTGGTGTGTGAGGGCAAGATAATTGATGCAAAATGCCATTAGTCTGAAAGTGATCACTCATTTTGTTATTAATAAACTCACCTCCACAGTCTGAATGAAACACCTTAATATGTTTGTCAAACTGTCTATGTACATAATTCTCAAAGTTTATATATGCTTGAAAGAAATCAGACTTATGTACCAATGGGACAATCCAAGTAAATTTTGAAAAGTCATCCACAAAACTTGCATAATAATTAAAGCAACCAATAGATCTAATGGGAGCAGGTCCCTATAGATCACAGTGTATTATTTCAAAAGAGCAGTGCTAATGTTTTCAGAATCAAAAAATGGCAGTTTACTTAGTTTCCCTAATTGACAGCTCTCACAAATGTGGTATGTCTTTATTTTTCCAATAACATCTATTAAACCTCTTGCTTTCAGAGTCTGAACAGTCCCCATATGTGTGTGGCCTAGCCTTTGGTGCCATAGTTCACTTGAGCCTGACCTGAATCTGTTTGAGTAGTGTAATTCAGGTGCTGTTTCAAGTACATACAGGTCACCCTTTCTTTTCCCTGTAGTCAGTGTCTGACCTGTTGTTGGTTCCTTAACAAAAACATTTTCATTAGTGAATTCACATATCACAGGTTGATCTATTGTAAGTTGGCTAACTGATAACAGATTTTTTGTGAGTTGAGGAACAAGTAACACATCTTTTAGTGGCAGTGTTGTGTGCTTGTGTTTAAGTTGAGACTGTCCTATTGCAGTGATAGGTAGTGTGGTGCCATTACCTATTAGAACTGAATCTGAACCAAAAGATCTATGAAGATTATGAAGCATACCTGGTTTACCTGTCATATGATGAGAAGCTCCTGTGTCCACTATCCATTCAATGTCTGCAATTGATGTGTCCAGGGTGAGGGCCGCCAATGCTTGTGGTAGTTGATTGTTCTCACTGGTCTTTCTTTGGAACCCACCAAACAGATTTTTGCTATGTGACCCATGACTCCACAAGATTGGCATCTCTCACTTCGATCATCGCTCTCTTTCTTCAATGATCATCCTCCTTTCTCCTGGTGGAGGGGGTCTCCTTTGTGTGTTGTTATCTAAGTAGTTGCATGTACCATAATAGTTATCTGTGGACTGTTGTGCTTGAAAACCTCTTCCAGATGATTCAAACCTGTTGGTTTGTGTTGGCCGGTGATCTGATGTAGTTGGATTGAGATTTAGCTTGATTCGACCATAGAAAGCCATCTGCTTTGAGAGGATTGTTGATAGGATGGGGTGAGGTGAGGAGAACCAACTTCTCCTTTGATCCGGATTCTGTAGATGGGAGACTAATTCTGTGTACGTAGGTCTTGGGGGTTTTAGCATGGTTGTAGTGAAGGTTTCATAGCTTGGTCCAAGACTAGTAAGAAGGGCATAGACCTTCTCAGAATCACCCACTGGTTTGCCTATAGCTGCAAGACTGTCACATATTCCTTTGAAGCTCCTTATATGTTACGCAATGGTTTTGTTTTCATCTTTTAGGTAGGTCAAGCTGCTTTGTTTGAGGTGAACTCGTTCTCGTGAATCTGTACATATGCATCTTTGAGTTTGTCCATCTGACCAGTGATGTGTCAGATCCCTATCACTATGCCTAGTGATTCCTCGTAAAGTAATCCAATGATCCACCTCCGAGTAGTCTCGCCGATTTCTTCCATTTTTATATTCAGATTTTCTCGTAGTCATCTCTCGAATTGTCTCGGTCTGTGCTTTTGATGAGTTTTTAGTCTTTGGATCTTCATTTGTGAGGTGTCCTACAAGATCTTGACTTTCTGCAAGTGGGCTAGAGCTTGTTCTCGCCAAAGGGATAATTGCTTTGGGTCAATTTCGGTGTGATGAAATTGCGACATTCAATGAGAGTGTTGCCATTGTGCTTTTGATCTGTGGTTTGTTTGATTTGTCTGTGATTTGTTTGTTGGCAAGCTGATACTGTGTTTGATGAGTTTTGAGTGTTGTGTGATCTATATGACTGCTTTGATTGTTTGAATTTGATTTGTTTGTGAATTGTTTGTTTGTTTGTGTGTGCTCTAGACAGATTTTGTCTCTGATACCATAATAAAACATGAAACGTGAAAGCGAAGAAATGAAAGGAAACTAAGGGAAATAGATTTGCAAGTGAAGAACAAGGAATAAAAACAGAAGGTAAGCTCGATCTTTTTTCTCTTGATTCTTCAAGTGTCCTGATGCCTGAATTTATACAAGTTTCCTAGGAGTCTGATCAATATCAGACTTTATTGTTCATTATCAGACTTTATTTTGAATCAATTCTAAGAGATAAACCTAACTTTTGAATAATTTGAGTTATACTCGAAAAATATTCTTGAGATAAATCATATCTTTATTTAAGAGATTATGGCTCTAGGTAGACTTATCACTTCACACATCTTGCTGTTTTTGAATTTCGACCTTATCACTCCAATTTCCAGCCTTATCTCTCCATTTTTCAAATCTTAGGTCGATCTGTTTTCATTTGACTTGTGTCTGAATCATCATTGTCTGGACTTGAGTCTTGTGTCATGCCTTGACTCTTAATAGAGACAAACAAGGTTAAAGGGCCAAGTCCACCTTAGATTGTCTTGATGAAACATATTTGATCGTCCAAATATAGTTCACTAACGCCTTCAATTGACATGTGCTACCTCCGTCTCAAATTTTAAATCCGCTTGGATTTTTCACACAGATTAAAGAATTGTGTTAAATTGGTTATATGTCATTAATTTTGATTAAAAAGTCTAAATGACATTTGGCCGTTATTAATGCAAAATAGTGAAAGGTGGATGAGTATATGATAAATGATGGGTAAATTGAGAAAAATGTAATAAATGCTTCATTAATTTTCTAAATGAACTTACATTAGGGGGACAAAACCAAAAAACTAAACGAACTTACATTTTGGGATGGAGATAGTATGTAATGTAAATCACTAAGTGTAACGCCTCAAACCGCAGGTCTGATAGCGCTTAGTGAGTTATAAAGGATCGATCAACCGCTTAGACCATCGTCGTCTTTTTGGTCTAAAAAGGTTAACCCAAGTTGAAGAGATCTTTATGTCTCATATTTATAATGAGGTGACCCCCACCGTCTCTCACCGTGTGAAACTTAGTCTCGTATGGTAGTTGGCTCTGATACCAATTGTAACGCCCCCAAACCCCGGGTCTGGTAACGCTTAGTGAGTCATAAAGGATATGATCAAGCGCTTAGACCGTCGTTCTCGATTGGTCTAAAATGCTAAACCGAGTTGACAAGATCCTTATGTCTCACACTTATAAAGAGGTAATGTGTTTCTTATATATCCATTGTAGGATATCACATTGAGAGATATGGTGTGCTATGCAATAAAGAAATTGACTTGAAATAGTGATGGTGATATGATTACTTTCTACATCATACTTGTACAACATTGATTACGGTATATATATATATATATATATATATATATATATATATATATATATATATATATATATATATATATGTAGTCAATGTATAATACATCATAATTAATAATGTAAAAAAGAAGGTTTGTGACATAAATTAATTGTTGTGACTCTAGCTCTAAAAGAATAATTATACCTAAAATGACATGGTTTTGATATATATTGAGTAAAAAAACATCAATTTCACTCGATCCATTTGTGTCCAAATGAAATTATATCCAAAAAGTGTTTCATATATAAAGAATGAACATTTTAATGGTGTAAGGATAGAGATAGGGATCTTTGATGTATAGTATTCGAATTTAGTTGTTGTAAAATAAGAATATTTTTTTAATAGTATTTTGGAGGATAGAGATAGGACTTTGACGCTAATGCTCTAAGGGCTGTATATGACAAGGTTATGGGGGGATATGGGAGCTTGTAATAATCATGTTGTTTCTTATGATCACTTTCACCAGATGCAAGACGGGATTGTCCTATCTAGTGTTGTTTGTTAGTATATTTGGAAAGTCAGATGCAATTAACAAACTTTTCAGCAAGTCGGAATGGAGCTCTTTTGACAGGAAAATTCTTATGCAATGACTCCATATTAGAACAAATCATCGAATGACTGTCACGTGTAGAAAAAAACAAAACTGTTTTGTTTGTTTGTGCATGTAGTAGTCATCTGACGGTCCATTCTAATTGGTAGTCCCTACAACATAATTACCCGTTTTGACATTACTATGCATGCTCTCTCTGCATTTAATGAGAATGATGACGCTTTGAGATCTTATAATAACAATTTGCTATAACATTCTGAATTTTCAAAAAAGGACAAAAGCGTATTTAACAAAAAAATCACTTATTACATTTAAATAACAGATTCAAGTGTTGTGTTTAAAAAAAGGATTTTAAAATAAATAAGAGAAGTTATTTTCAAGGAATTAAAACCTCCAACTTAATTTGGGAGTTATGAGAAAAACAAAAGCGTTCTAATGCTCTGGAGAAAAGAAACCGAGGCCAAGGGAGAAAGTAGAATCTCCTAAGGATCTCATCAAGTGTTGCTCGGTTTTCAGAATATCTAGAGAAAATGAGTCAACGTGAGAAGAGTTGTCTTTTGGTATCAAAGTTTTCAAGTTTAGAAAAGGTTTGTTTTTTGCCCTAGTTCTAGAATCTTTTAGATTCGATCTAGTTTTGTTGTTTCGGGATGTGTAATTCAGTAGTTTAGAATGTTTGAAACCTTTGATCACAATTAAGTTAGGTTTAATTGTTGCTCGATTAGGTTTTGGCTTGAGGATGCACGAGTTGTGGATGTGGTGCTTTGAAATTGCTTTGCTTTCACTGGAATCCATGTAATAAGGTCTTCCTATTGAGCACTTATAACTTTATAATGTTTGGTGATGTTTTGTGCAAGTTTTTTGCTATTGTTTTGGTGTGGTTTTGTCAAACAAACTTGGGAATAGGGTTGGTTTCGAAGAAGTGCATAAAAATCTTTGTTCTTGGCTGCCTAGCCCTCTTGGCTTCCGCCATAAGGGTCCGGCATCCACCGAGAACAAGTAAATGAGGCGATAACAAGAGTTGGACATTTCAAAGCGTCCACCGAATGAAAAGTGGCGTTGCCGCGATCTTGCGATGTAATTGTCTTGAGCTTACGATTTGTTCTGGCATCCGCCAAAGACCTTATATGTTGGGTTTGGGATTTCTAAATCTCTGAGTTGTCTATAGATTGTTGTTTCTTGATCTAATAACTCTTAATATACTTACAAGCCATGATTAAGCTTCTGATGCATTTAGTTCCGGCACCGAATATATTCTTACTAAGAGTTGAAGTTCGGGACCGTCGGAAGAGCATGATTGGCCTTGTGCTTTGATGGATTAGTATCCATCAATTTCTGTGTATGTGCTAGGATGTTTTGTCTAGTTGTCTAAGCGAGAGTAGAGGTTGTAAGTGATCCTTTCTTGAAAACACATATGTGACTAGTTAACAATTAATAACATACACACATGTGTAGTTAAAAGCCTAAACATCATGTTATTCTTGGTAAGGCACAAGTCTATATCGCAATGTGTTGTGTGGTCATTATAAAGTGAATAACTCTGTTTCCCTTGAGGGACACCCAGAGTAGATGGACTTCGCCGAACACACACACTATTGGGGCTATTTGTGTGATCGGTGTGCTACTCACAACCTATTAGCGATGATAGCGTGCTACTCACGAATTACTAGCAAGAGTACTAGGTCAATCGCAGCATAGCATGGGCGAGTCATGGTCGATACCACAGAGATAATGATAACAAATGCACTAATCTAACTAAGAACACATATAACGGTCTATGACCAACATATAGACATAAAATAAAGTTGGTGTTCCTTCTCTTAACTGATCTCCTAGCTCGGTGTCATTAATCATTATGTGTACTTTCCCCGTAATTCCCCGATTCAATCAGAACATATGTTTTAATTCAGTTTTAGCTACGGGTACAATCTTCTAACCTTATTTACTTCTATTTGCAAGGACAGTAACCGTCTATGTGCAGTTAACCTCCTTACTTGGTTGTATTAACCCACACACAATAAGTTCTTGAAATTCCGGCTCAAGACCGAGAACCTCCCTAGGCAGCTATCGAAATTGTCTAGCACGTTCCTAAAGATTGATCCAGACTATGTCCTAACTAACACATCACCTTGCAAGTCCTTCATGTTAATTTATGAAATACGACATGTAAATTGGCTAGATCCAACCTACCGTGAATTAAACTTGTCGATCAACGTAGCTGATGCTGAATCTCCAGATTTATGGTGACCTAAAAGTGCCTCGCAATTACGATATATACCGTCGCAATTGCGAGCTTTGCAGTTCCAAATTTTGGAATTCATAATTCTTTCTAATTAATTCTGGTAAATTACGGGTGTGTTAAACATGCAGATTAATTACATCGCGTTAAATAAAGCTAATCAACCATGTTAAAAATATAAATGAATGTTCAAAGCTTCATAATTTTAATTATAGAGGATCTAGCTTGATCAACTCAAGCTAGTTGATGGCTTGGGGAAGGTACAACACTTTTGGCTTTTTACGGCACAAAATAAATGCCGGGAAATAGGAAAAAAGCGCCGTAAAAAGCAATCCCGGCACATAATATGGCGGTCATTTAAATGTCGTCAATAATGGTGTCACCAATGTTTTGCGGCAGTTTTTTGTTTTGCCGGGAAGTTTTTGCGGCGATTTTATGGCACATATTCAAAATGACGCATGTTTTAGTTGTGGCACTTTGCTGATACTTTTCTAATGTGTCAGAATGTTTTACGACGGTTTTTCCGGCACTTGATTAATGTGACGGACATAACTTTGTGGCATTGAAACGACACATATTTTAATTGCCACACGTAATTTGTGGCAAATTTTCCGACACCTTTCATTTAGAGTGACACATGTTTGTGGCACTATACCGGCATTCATTCCATTTGACGTGTTTTTTAAATTGTAATTTACCGACACTAATTTTTATTGCCGTGAATCTCACAACATTTCTGTGGCACATATTGAAAATATCGGTTTTGTTTTAATGACATTATCGTGACATGTAATATGTTTGTCGGAAAATTATTAACAATCTTTCTTTCGCATTGTCTTAAAGTAACTTAATCTTAAAGTAGTAGAATTTCTTACCATGTTTATCCATATACGATTCAAGTACTAGTATTCTTACATGACATTCATATATATTAACAAAGACACATAAGGAAATAAAATTATTCAAAAATAGAACATATAGGTTGAGTTGAAATTGAAGGAAATGAAAACTAAACACCGATGATCGTTATCCAAACATTCAATCCAACATAAGTTGAAATAAACTAGAAAAATGAAAAACGATGTTTAAAAGATGAATGTGTAATATTCCGATTTTCAGGAAAGGGCAGACGTGTCATTTTGCGAAAACGAAATATTATTATTTCTTTTCTTTTAATAGAGTTAATTTGAGATATATATATATATATATATATATATATATATATATATATATATATATATATATATATATATATATATGATTTTCAAATTATGTACATATGATTAAAGGAAATTCGATTTTATGGTAATTAAGTGGTAATTAAGGAAAAAGGTATAATTGGGAAATTGTATTCAAGGAAAATTACACCTAATTATTCCCTTAACCTATATTAATCAGATTCGGTTTATACGCACCTTCTCGCAATTGAGGAGAGGAGAAGAGGCTAGAAGAGTTTTCAAAAAAATTCTAAAGCGTGCATCGAACCATTTTCGAGATCGGACTAGAGATTTGGAAATCTGTTGTGAAGAGGACATCGTTTGGATATCAAGCTCGTGGGAAGTGCTACTGATTTTTGAGGTTTGTTGGATTGGTTTTTTCTTGTGAACAAGTAATAGACTCTTCCTATGATTTTGATTATGGTTTATAAGGTTTAGATCATGTTTTAAGACGTTTAAAAGATAGAAATTTGTGTCTTTTGTTGATCAAGGATCATAGATGTTATGGTATGATTAGACATGATTTTTCGTGTTTTACCGAGTTGAATTTGATGATTATTGGGTTGAAAACGGATTAGAAATCGTTAAGGGTGAAATCGGATTTAGAGGCAAAGAGTGAGATCGCGACGCATTCCCTGAGCGAGGATGTTCTGGTTTCTTTGTTGTTTGTCGAATCGCGACGCATTCGAGCAATGCGTCGCATTCATGGTTCAAAGTTGCAGTGTCTTCTTGCTGCAGCGCAATGCGCGACGCATTCCTCGACGCGCACGCATTGTTGATTCAGTTGTTGAGTTGCTCATTTGTTCATGCAATGTGCATGCTTTGCAAGCAATGCATACACATTGTTTGAATAGCAAGTGTCCAGCAAGTTTTGAATCAGGGAATGCGTACGCATTCCATAAGGATGCGCACGCATTGCCCTAGTTTTATATTAATTGATGGTTAAGCTATGCGTTGAGTTTTAAACCTTGTTTTATGATATAATAACATCGTATAAGCATGAACAAGCCTGGATTGAGCTTCTGATTCGTTTAGTTTCGGCACCGAATGTACTCTTAAGGGGATTTGAAGTTCGGATCCGTCGGAAGAGCATGATAGGCTTGTGCTTTGATGAATTAGTATTCATCAATGTCTGTGTAATTGCTAGGTCATGTTTGTGTCTAGTGGTCTAGGAAGAGAGTAGTACTTGAGAGGGAGATTACTTGAAAACACTTAGGTGGTTAGTTAACCATTTTAATAAATACGTACTTGCCTAGTAAAAGCTTAAACAACATGTTGCTCTTGGATAGGCACCAGTATATATCGCGATGTGTGTGCTTTCTGAAGGTGGATAACTCCTTAGGTCAAAAAACCCTAAGTACGGAGGCACTTCACGGAAACGTGCGTACTATCGGAGTCTACCAGAATAGGCTTCCGTGGATATTGGTGTGATCCACAAATATGTTGCCAAGAATATCCCCAGTCTGGATATGCATAGTGCCCTTAAGTGCGGTTCTAACATAGATAAGTTAAGTTAGAAACGTTTATTCAATTCATGTTGATGGACATGAAGTGGGCCCTAGATTGAGTCGGTCATACAAAGATAACAAAATAAATAAATGTCTTTCCTTTATAAGTTGTAATTTATGTCATAGCTTCTCTCTCTTATTAAGTACGTTGTACTTACCTCAAATACATGTTTTCTATGTGTTTGGGGGTGAGAAGATGAACAGGTTGATCAAGGTTACGAGGAGGATTTCGATGACGACGCCTCATTGAAAACTTACTTTTTATTGTTCTTTCATTCGATTATTTTAGACCATACATTTCCTTGGTTATTTTGGAGTAGTCTTTTGGTCTTTCGAGACTTGTAGTATTTTTTAGTTCTTTCTTTTGAGGATATCGTACGTTGTTTTGGGATTTTCGTATTTTCTCTTGAATGTAATAAAGTTACATTTCCGTCTTTAGATTGTATTTCTATACTTGGATATTGGAAAAAAATTTATACCCGAGTCTTTTGCTTCCGTTTGCTTTCATTTGATACGACGTAGTTGAGGCTTACGTATAAGGTGAATTTATTTTATTTTATACGTGCCGAACGTTCCTTTTCCGGATAAGGACTCGGTGTCCGGGAACGGGGCGTTACAGAATGCGTTCAATATTAAAAAAACGCAATTATTTTCCTCCTGAAAAAGAACAAGCATCCAATCTCATTAACTTTCAATCCCATTAACATTAATATGTCCTGCAGAAGGTAAATTGAATGGTATAAGAAATTGTAGAATTGATTATAAAACTATAGTAATATGTATGATATGCATGTATATTTTACCTATCATATGGAACTCTACCATCTCTTTTTCCTCTTCATTGCTCTATCCTACATCCATTGAGATGAAAACAAACAATTGTTCACGACAACACATATCAAAACATATAGGAAAAGGTCGTAGAGGACGGGTTTACATCTTATTTGTGTAAAAAGGACAAGAAAATAATGCAATGGTTGTAAAGGACAAAAAGTAATGTATATCCAAAAATACCCTTTATAATTATAACTACCTATCATTCCTCCATTATCCGACTCATTCATCTATTATCTCAAAATCTAGAAACCCTAGCCTCCATCATCTTCTCTGCAAATCCCCTCGATCTTTCCTCTTTTGTATTAACGATCGGTCTCTCCACACTATCTTCAAGCTCCCCGCCGGCCGATTTCCCTCCTTCCGGTCTCCGTCTATTATACAGTTCAGTTCACATCCTTGACATTCTCTCTCTCCATCGGCGGTTAAGAAGCTTCTTAATTGAGTTTTCTTCTTCTACATCGTCTTCAAAAATAAGTGGCTGCTAATAGGAGGCGTGGTGCCGCCACAACCATTTTCCCGATGAATTTTTGCAGTAAATGTAAGTTTAATCCTCAAACCATTGCTCGTTTAATTCTCAGTATGTTAATCTAGGTCTCATTTTTTTTTTTTTTGTTGCTAATGGAGAAGTAGATTGGGTGCTTGTGTTAAGAAGGCCAAAGCAAATGGACAAATTGGTATCATGGAGAAGTGTTATGACAAGTTTCAAAGTGCTGGAATTGAACCCAACATTCGGACTTTCAACATTCTTCGGATTCATACGGCCTTTTCCTATTGTATTAATCACCAAATCCCATGAGGCGATGCTCCATCCGCAAATCGTGAGAGTACCACTGTGTGTCTACGTTTTGTGAATGAAAATCGCCTGATTTTGTACTCTGTTCACGTTTTTCTGATTCAATGCTCCGATTTGGTTAACTCTTCCATGTAGAAGTTAATCTGTTTTTTTTATTTTCTTTTTTTTTTGAGTGATGCTTTTTATATTCTAATTTGGGTGTTTTGTTGATGAAATAATGTTTTGGAGTCTGTGTAGAGTCCTGTGTTGCTATCTTATTGACGTCTTACAAAAATCTTGTTTTATTCTTCAATTACGCTTTCAAATTCGTTGATCTATTGGTATGGAATCTTGTTTTATTACTCTTTGGATTATGAGGTAGTAACATGTAAACAACAACGTAGTAACATTTGAACAACGAAGTAGTAACATTGCTACATAATGTAGTAACAGTCCAAACAATCGTAGTAACATTTCACGAAAAAGTAGTAACGTTTCGGCATTTTTTTCATGAATGTGCACGATCTTAAGGTACACAAATCCCCTATTGGGGTTCCCCTTCCCAAGTAGGGTATAGAAAGCTACCAGAAACAATGGAAACGCGAAAAACGGAGTGATATTTTGACTTTGAACATTTCCAAGGAAAATGTAGTAACGTTTCGTTAATTTACCCGATTTTGCTGAAAAAAAATAAAAAATATCTTTAATTATCATTAAGGGTATTTTTGTACATCTCTTCTTTTTTTGTCCTTCTCAACCAGTGTCTTAGTTTTCTGTCCTATTTCATCATTTACCATCTTATATTGTCCTTTAGGCCCACCGCCAAAACATATGTATTTTCTTGTATCAACAAAAAGTAATTATATAAAATATCAGCAAAAGAATAAAAAAACAAAAAATTACAAGTGAGGTTAACATTTGAGCAAAGAAGCATATAATGTGGCCATGCACTCAACCACCAAAACACGAAATGAAATAAACAAGGGAAATAAAAATCACCATGCAAATTGGTTTATTTACAACATACTTTAAAACCTTCCAATGCTCAAAATATCACAACACAACAATTTAATCCAATTTAAACCTTAACATTTCGCTACTGAAGCAACTAAACAATATTCCGATACATATTGTAATAAATCCATCACTTTACAATCCCAATGGCATAAGACTAATGGACGTCGATACATCATGTATGTTCAATGAAGGTTACCGATTATTGCTAGAAACATATAGTGCGCTATAGAATAACAATACTTTACCCCAATTTTGAATATAGAATAAAGCATATTCAAAATTAAAGAGATTAAAAAATAGGTACAACTACGTAGTCAAAACGAATGCATAATGATATAAGTGTGTTCATGAATATTCTAATTGTACAAAATTATACCTCTTCACCCGCATAAGTTGTTTGAGATCCTTACGTCCCAGCTTCAACCTAGCTTGATAATAAAATATTCAAACACTTTATAGAGAGATCTTGAATAAAATGTTTTCAACACTAATAACATATAATGAAAAATAACATTAATGCACATACATTCTTGATTCCTTGGGCACCATGAGCTTTACTCGAAGTTCTCTTGTTGGTGGACAAACACCTTCATTTCTTTTACACGGGAAGATGTCATATTTTCCGCCACCTAAAAGACAAAGACAAAATAAAGTAAATATACAAGTATGTCTTTGAATACATTAAACCAATCCACATAGTAAAAGTGAAAGTGAGAAAATGTATGCGGTACATATTATACGAAAGTTATCAAATAATTAATCACCTAATAGAAAAAAACGAATAAGATTCAAGTCAAACTACTAGCATATACTGAAAAAAAGGTTAGTTCACATACATGCTTGATTACTTTGGTACCAATAGGTGTACGGGAATATCTTCGGTTGGTAGACAATCACGGCTCCTTCATTTGTTTTTTCATGGGTAGATGTCCTATTTTCAGCCACCTTTCATACAATGAAAAAATGCAATGAATATATCACATATTGAATACATTAAAGATAGTCATATTGAAATAATAGATGTTGGTTTGATATCCAATAGTAATATAACAAATAAAAATAAAATAAATACTAAATAGATAAAGTACATACATCTTCAATTAGAAAGGAAGCTTCTTTGTTGCGAATATCTTCATTCGTCGTCTTCTCTTTTTCTGTTGGATGTGAACTTGTACATTCATGCACCTTTGATTTCAAATACAACATAGTTAGCAAACATAAGAGGTCTCAATATAGTCCATCAAAAATCTATAAACAAAAATAAAATGGAGAAAAAGGTATACAAAAAACCATGATTCTTCTCAAAAGAAACAAGAAATGATGGCATCTTGTTTTGTTGGGAGATTTGGGTCGTCGCATATTTTACCTGCTGAATATCTTATCTTAGAAAAGACTCTAGATTTTCCACGGAGTCTACACACACAGAGAAGAAACAATAACAAAATATATCATCCGTAAAAACTTGACATGCTACCAAAAGAGTGTCTCGTAAAATAGCAACAAAAATACGAGAGTATATTGCGTGAAAAATAATTAACCCTTCAAACATACGTCGCAGTGTATGCTTTAGACATTGAGCATTGCACGTACTAACATACGGAGGTATGCTAATTATTTACTAACTAACAAAAAATGTCTAACAATTAAGTGATTGACATAAGTTAAGAAAACAAACCCGGTTGTTAGTCAATGTAGTATTTGATGGAATTTCTCTATATTTTTCCATCAACTCTGGTAATCGCTGCTCCATCATGTCAAGAAACTTTTTTTCTATCTCGGATTTCATTTCATCAAACAATTGAGTAACTTTGACATTTAAAGAATCTTCAACGAACGTTGTCCACTGTGCATGCATTTGACTTGAAGCCCCCGTCACAAAAGTAGTAGTAGCTCCTAGGCCATATGTGCGCAACCTACCAGGCTTTTTAGGACCCAAAAGTGTGTGGTAAATCTCATCCTTTTTACGAACATCATTTCTACCAACCTCAGGTAGTTGCTCTTGTAGTTCAATAGCCATGTCCTATTATAGGAGGAAAAAAAAGAAAATTACATGAAATAATTATAATACATAAACATTTGTGAATCAATTTATCAAATTTCAACTTACAATTATTTTCGATGTAGTCTCATCAAGTGGTTGTGATGTTCCTTTTTTCCTTTTTCCTTCCCTAGATCGTATAAAAACATCAAGCTTGGAAGGTTCACCACCTAATTCCCTCTTTAACTGCAAATCAATGTTATCTTCTTGTTTAACTTAATTATTAAAGACCAAAAACTAGCAAAATTGACAGTAAAGTAAACACTCATTATCCATAAGATATAAAATGAAGAACTACCTCCTGCCGAATATTAGTAAATCCCGATCGACACATTCATGAGGCATTGTTTGCTTCTTTCACGCTCACGGCGGGTTTACTTTGCTACGTTTCTTATTGCAAGTGTAAAGTGTGAGTGAGTAATGTCAAGACAATATGCAAAATTGATAATCAAGAAAAATACGCCAATAAATTGAAAAACTTACTTTAGCCTTCTTTGACATCCAATATCGAACTAATTGAAAAATACGCAAATACTCATGTTCCAACGGTTGAATATCTCCTTGTGGTTCTCAAACTAACTTTGAGATAAAAAAATATATATTTACCCCATTGTTTCTTCCGGAAGAAACACTTCCCTCTAAGATAGCACGTTTGGAGACAAAACACATTTTGCTCCGTGGGCAAGTAAATGATATCTAGCGTACTTGCAACGATATCCCATAAGTTGTATATATATCGTACTAGGCTCCTAGCCTTTTCAGACATCTGCAGATGCTTGCTAGAAACACGACAACCCTAAATCATCGCTAGTATGGATTTGGTGTCATCGATTCTGCATTTTTGATATGGAATTTCTTCAACCTTTATTCTTTGGAACT